>JAQNBH010000018.1:8065861-8375736 GCA_028752905.1 Cladorhizidae sp. MBARI D1340-BT2 | reverse complement strand
TTATTATCTAGTGTGCTTGCATATGTGTGCACAGTAAGAACATTGGAATAGTCATTATTATCTAGTGTGCTTGCATATGTGTGCACAGTAAGAACATTGGAATAGTCATTATTATCTAGTGTGCTTGCATATGTGTGCACAGTAAGAACATTGGAATAGTCATTATTATCTAGTGTGCCTGCATATGTGTGCACAGTAAGAACATTGGAATAGTCATTATTATCTAGTGTGCCTGCATATGTGTGCACAGTAAGAACATTGGAATAGTCATTATTATCTAGTGTGCCTGCATATGTGTGCACAGTAAGAACATTGGAATAGTCATTATTATCTAGTGTGCCTGCATATGTGTGCACAGTAAGAACATTGGAATAGTCATTATTATCTAGTGTGCCTGCATATGTGTGCACAGTAAGAACATTGGAATAGTCATTATTATCTAGTGTGCCTGCATATGTGTGCACAGTAAGAACATTGGAATAGTCATTATTATCTAGTGTGCCTGCATATGTGTGCACAGTAAGAACATTGGAATAGTCATTATTATCTAGTGTGCCTGCATATGTGTGCACAGTAAGAACATTGGAATAGTCATTATTATCTAGTGTGCCTGCATATGTGTGCACAGTAAGAACATTGGAATAGTCATTATTATCTAGTGTGCCTGCATATGTGTGCACAGTAAGAACATTGGAATAGTCATTATTATCTAGTGTGCCTGCATATGTGTGCACAGTAAGAACATTGGAATAGTCATTATTATCTAGTGTGCCTGCATATGTTGTGTGCACAAGTAAGAACATTGGAATAGTCATTATTATCTAGTGTGCCTGCATATGTGTGCACAGTAAGAACATTGGAATAGTCATTATTATCTAGTGTGCCTGCATATGTGTGCACAGTAAGAACATTGGAATAGTCATTATTATCTAGTGTGCCTGCATATGTGTGCACAGTAAGAACATTGGAATAGTCATTATTATCTAGTGTGCCTGCATATGTGTGCACAGTAAGAACATTGGAATAGTCATTATTATCTAGTGTGCCTGCATATGTGTGCACAGTAAGAACATTGGAATAGTCATTATTATCTAGTGTGCCTGCATATGTGTGCACAGTAAGAACATTGGAATAGTCATTATTATCTAGTGTGCCTGCATATGTGTGCACAGTAAGAACATTGAATAGTCATTATTATCTAGTGTGCCTGCATATGTGTGCACAGTAAGAACATTGGAATAGTCATTATTATCTAGTGTGCCTGCATATGTGTGCACAGTAAGAACATTGGAATAGTCATTATTATCTAGTGTGCCTGCATATGTGTGCACAGTAAGAACATTGGAATAGTCATTATTATCTAGTGTGCCTGCATATGTGTGCACAGTAAGAACATTGGAATAGTCATTATTATCTAGTGTGCCTGCATATGTGTGCACAGTAAGAACATTGGAATAGTCATTATTATCTAGTGTGCCTGCATATGTGTGCACAGTAAGAACATTGGAATAGTCATTATTATCTAGTGTGCCTGCATATGTGTGCACAGTAAGAACATTGGAATAGTCATTATTATCTAGTGTGCCTGCATATGTGTGCACAGTAAGAACATTGGAATAGTCATTATTATCTAGTGTGCCTGCATATGTGTGCACAGTAAGAACATTGGAATAGTCATTATTATCTAGTGTGCCTGCATATGTGTGCACAGTAAGAACATTGGAATAGTCATTATTATCTAGTGTGCCTGCATATGTGTGCACAGTAAGAACATTGGAATAGTCATTATTATCTAGTGTGCCTGCATATGTGTGCACAGTAAGAACATTGGAATAGTCATTATTATCTAGTGTGCCTGCATATGTGTGCACAGTAAGAACATTGGAATAGTCATTATTATCTAGTGTGCCTGCATATGTGTGCACAGTAAGAACATTGGAATAGTCATTATTATCTAGTGTGCTTGCATATCGGTGCACGGTAAACTCACCTGGCTTGAAGCCAAACCATCACTAGGGAGGCATGGCTGATCTCCCTTGATGGCAAGAATGGATTCAAGCCTCATGGATCTTACCATGCTTAATAAGTGGACAACACCAGTGAGTTGAAGAAGCATATCCAACCTCGCAAACTTGCCTTTCATATTTTCTCTTCTTTGCTTTCCCTCTTGCCTTGCATAAGTTAGGCTACCTAACTGTAGATTTCAACATGAATGAGCATTGGAGGTGAAATACCTTCACCTGGAGGAATGCTCTCTGTGTCCATCTCCCCAGAAGTCTTGTGCTCGCATGTTTAGACGAGCTCCATCTTCAGGAGATGCGGTAGCAAACGATTGTTGTTTGCCTTGGAACTACAGTTACGCTCATTCAATTTTGTGTGTCGAATAGCGAGTGGGCCACCCATAGAATGGCCGAGTGCACGATTTGTCCGGAAGGCTGGCCACAGACCCACTTCTTGTTAAGAACATATGATGGCTGCCAGTTGTAATAAAGACACAGAGCATCACAGAAGGAGCTGAAGTGCAGAGCAAACAGTGTTCTTCAATGGGAAGGCGGGGAAGGCAGGAAGATGGTTTTTCTCCTCTTCTCAAAGCCATTGCTCTTTGTAAATTTTGCCTCCAGTGGAGAAGAGACCTTTCTCCGCTCATTATTTTCGCTTCCTTCTCCACATAGTCTGCTCTAACATAGCACTGTGACCACTGGTTGTGTGAGGGTGGGAGTCATGGAAGGCTGTGTGAGGGTGGGAGTCATGGAAGGCTGTGTGAGGGTGGGAGTCATGGAAGGCTGTGTGAGGGTGAGAGTCATGGAAGGCTGTGTGAGGGTGGGAGTCATGGAAGGCTGTGTGAGGGTGGGAGTCATGGAAGGCTGTGTGAGGGTGAGAGTCATGGAAGGCTGTGTGAGGGTGGGAGTCATGGAAGGCTGTGTGAGGGTGGGAGTCATGGAAGGCTGTGTGAGGGAGGGGTGGGAGTCATGGAAGGCTGTGTGAGGGTGGGAGTCATAGAAGGCTGTGTGAGGGTGAGAGTCATGGAAGGCTGTGTGAGGGTGGGAGTCATGGAAGACTGTGTGAGGGAGGGGTGGGAGTCATGGAAGGCTGTGTGAGGGTGGGAGTCATAGAAGGCTGTGTGAGGGTGGGAGTCATGGAAGGCTGTGTGAGGGAGGGAGTCATGGAAGACTGTGTGAGGGTGGGAGTCATGGAAGGCTGTGTGAGGGTGGGAGTCATGGAAGGCTGTGTGAGGGTGGGAGTCATGGAAGGCTGTGTGAGGGTGGGAGTCATGGAAGGCTGTGTGAGGGTGGGAGTCATGGAAGGCTGTGTGAGGGAGGGAGTCATGGAAGACTGTGTGAGGGTGGGAGTCATGGAAGGCTGTGTGAGGGTGGGAGTCATAGAAGGCTGTGTGAGGGTGAGAGTCATGGAAGGCTGTGTGAGGGTGGGAGTCATAGAAGGCTGTGTGAGGGTGGGAGTCATGGAAGGCTGTGTGAGGGTGGGAGTCATGGAAGGCTGTGTGAGGGTGGGAGTCACGGAAGGTCTTTATTGTTCACAGTGAGGAGGATGGCTTCCTGGCATGGCATCTCGTTCCTCCTCGCACTTGTTAAATGTTTACCATCCCTGTCTCGTGATATTCTGTAGCAAGCCCGGCCAATCAGATTGCAACATCAACATTCTGACACGGAAACTTGGTCATGTTACAGGACTAATTTCATCCTCTTCCTCCCTTTCCCCTTTTGTGCATAACTCCCTGCCCCCTCACGCGCATAACTCCCTTCACCCTTTCAGCGTAAAATTAGTCTTGGCCTGTGAAGCAATTCTTGGTTCTGCCAATCATTTAGCCAACTTCTGAATTGGGGATGAGGAAGTTTAAAAGAGGATAGCTACCTAATGGATGTTTGTGAAGTTTAAAGGAGGATAGCTACCTAGTGGATGTTTGGGAAGTTTAAAAGAGGATAAGCTACCACCTAGTGGATGTTTGGGAATTAAAAGAGGATAAGCTACCTAGTGGATGTTTGGGAAGTTTAAAAGAGGATAAGCTACCTAGTGGATGTTTGGGAAGTTTAAAGGAGGATAAGCTACCTAATGGATGTTTGGGAAGTTTAAAGGACGATAGCTACCTAGTGGATGTTTGGGAAGTTTAAAGGAGGATAAGCTACCTAATGGATGTTTGGGAAGTTTAAAAGAGGATAGCTACCTAGTGGATGTTTGGGAAGTTTAAAAGAGGATAGCTACCTAATGGATGTTTGGGAAGTTTAAAGGAGGATAGCTACCTAGTGGATGTTTGGGAAGTTTAAAAGAGGATAAGCTACCTAGTTGATGTTTTGGAAGTTTAAAGGAGGATAGCTACCTAGTGGATGTTTGGGAAGTTTAAAGGAGGATAAGCTACCTAATGGATGTTTGGGAAGTTTAAAGGACGATAGCTACCTAGTGGATGTTTGGGAAGTTTAAAGGAGGATAAGCTACCTAATGGATGTTTGGGAAGTTTAAAAGAGGATAGCTACCTAGTGGATGTTTTGGAAGTTTAAAGGAGGATAGCTACCTAGTGGATGTTTGGGAAGTTTAAAGGAGGATAAGCTACCTAGTGGAACCGCGTCGAGGAAGAGATACTGCAGGAAAGGAAACAATGGATGGTTACAGACTCGATCAAAGATTGTGTTTTTTAAGACTGGCCTGCAGAGCTGGTGTGTATATAGGAGAGTGTGTGAATGAAGGATTGTGTCTTCTTTATTGATGGTCTTGTTTGCATTGTGATTAATAGACATGCACTGCATTTATTGTACTGCTGATTTCCTGTTCAGCTGACCATGTCGAGGGGCGGAGCTTTTTCAAAGGCCATGAGCATGACCAAACATAAATATGCATGATACTGGCATGTGACTCTCTCCAGACTGTACTGTGCCGCACTAGATATAATGCTGGCATGTGACTCTCTCCAGACTGTACTGTGCTGCACTAGATATAATGCTGGCATGTGACTTTCACCGGACTGCTCTGTGCCGCACTAGATATAATGCTGGCATGTGACTCTCTCCAGACTGTACTGTGCTGCACTAGATATAATGCTGTCATGTGACTCTCACCGGACTGCTCTGTGCTGCACTAGATATAATACTGTCATGTGACTCTCACCAGACTGCTCTGTGCTGCACTAGATATAATGCTGTCATGTGACTCTCTCCAGACTGTACTGTGCTGCACTAGATATAATGCTGTCATGTGACTTTCACCAGACTGCTCTGTGCTGCACTAGATATAATGCTGGCATGTGACTCTCTCCAGACTGTACTGTGCTGCACTAGATTTAATACTGGCATGTGACTCTCACCAGACTGCTCTGTGCTGCACTAGATATAATGCTGGCATGTGACTCTCTCCAGACTGTACTGTGCTGCACTAGATATAATGCTGTCATGTGACTTTCACCGGACTGCTCTGTGCTGCACTAGATATAATGCTGTCATGTGACTCTCACCAGACTGCTCTGTGCTGCACTAGATATAATGCTGTCATGTGACTCTCTCCAGACTGTACTGAGCTGCACTAGATATAATGATGTCATGTGACTCTCTCCAGACTGTATTGTGCTGCACTAGATATAATGCTGGCATGTGACTCTCACCAGACTGTATTGTGCTGCACTAGATATAAGCTGTCATGTGACTCTCTCCAGACTGTACTGTGCTGCACTAGATATAATGCTGGCATGTGACTCTCTCCAGACTGTACTGTGCTGCACTAGATATAATGCTGTCATGTGACTCTCACCAGACTGCTCTGTGCTGCACTAGATATAATGTTGTCATGTGACTCTCACCAGACTGCTCTGTGCTGCACTAGATATAATCTGGCATGTGACTCTCTCCAGACTGCTCTGTGCTGCACTAGATATAATGCTGTCATGTGACTCTCACCAGACTGCTCTGTGCTGCACTAGATATAATGCTGTCATGTGACTCTCTCCAGACTGTACTGTGCTGCACTAGATAATGCTGTCATGTGACTCTCACCAGACTGCTCTGTGCTGCACTAGATATAATGCTGGCATGTGACTCTCACCGGACTGCTCTGTGCTGCACTAGATATAATGCTGTCATGTGACTCTCTCCAGACTGCTCTGTGCTGCACTAGATATAATGCTGTCATGTGACTCTCTCCAGACTGTACTGTGCTGCACTAGATATAATGCTGGCATGTGACTCTCTCCAGACTGTACTGTGCTGCACTAGATATAATGCTGGCATGTGACTCTCACCAGACTGCTCTGTGCTGCACTAGATATAATGCTGTCATGTGACTCTCTCCAGACTGTACTGAGCTGCACTAGATATAATGCTGTCATGTGACTCTCACCAGACTGCTGTGCTGCACTTTTACTGTCTATCCTCATCTTCAAGTCTCAGTTCCTGGTGGGGTGCACTCTATGGAGTAAATAGGCAACATACCCACACAAAACATTGGCATGTGCTCTTAGTTAGGTACTGGTTCACTCACATGGACGCTTGCCAGAATCTGGAGTGGATTTCATCCCAGCAGCGATGGTTGAGTCTCTCGGGGCGGGGGGGGGTGTTATTCGAGTGTCTAGGTTGGCAGAACTATCTCCTAGATGGGTGCATTCAGGGTCTTTGATGTAAGCATTCCACCACCTACATGTATCCCTCTTCCTAAGACTCGCCATCTCTCTCTGGAGGGGCAATACCACACTCTGGCTTCACCACCACCCCATTCTCTCTGCCTGGGTGGATGGTGTCCTTTGACCCTTGTCCTTGTTCTAATACGGCATGATGGTGATGTTGGGGAAGACATCTTTTGTCTCAACAGCCAATTTTTATGGTACCTGTAAGTTATCACTGCACTTTCTTCTCCGAACTCCCTCTCGCTTTGCTTGCTTCTATTGAAGCTGTTTTTGTTGTTGTTTTTGGAAAAACTATCAAGGTACAGAAGAAATCATCAACAACAACAACAAGTTAACCTCACTAGAATTCTCTAGTCCTCCTCTTAATGACTAGCAATTCTGGTGTGCCAAATGCATTTTTCACTAGGCTTGGGGGTGGGGGGGGGGGGTTTCCATGATATGTTGAGCATCTTATCGGCAGTCTCATTGGGCGTGCTCTGAACTTGGATTAGTTTTGACTAATAACCACTGATGGTGGTGGTTCATGGTGAAATGAATGATGATGCTGTTTGCTTTTCAAACATTTTTACAATGGCTCTCTCTCTCTTGTGCTCATTAATAATGGTTGGGGACCAAATTGACATTACAGGGTTTCATTTAGAAGGGGGAGGAATCTGGATATTAAGGGGGGGGGGGCATGATGGTTAAAGATGTGACAAAGTTTCTAATGAATTTTAATAATACAATTTCCAAGGGGGGGAGGGGCAAAAAGGTTCCAAGGGGGGGGGTGGCAAAATGGTTCCAAGGGAAGGGGCAAAAAGGTTCCAAGGGAAGGGGCAAAAAGGTTCCAAGGGCAGGGGCAAAAAGGTTCCAAGGGCGGGGGCAAAAAGGTTCCAAGGGCGGGGGCAAAAAGGTTCCAAGTGCGGGGGCAAAAAGGTTCCAAGTGCGGGGGCAAAAAGGTTCCAAGTGCCTGCCCCTCCCAAATGAAACCCTGATTATATACTTGTTTCTTCAATTGCCTACACATATTATATGATGGCTATATCATGTTTCTCTCAGGAGCAGTTGGGTTGGTGGACTGCAGAAGTTCCTTAATTGGCCTAATCACTTTGCCAGGTCAAACCACTTGGAAGGTAATAATATTCATTCGTGTACTATGGAATGTTGGGATTCAAACCCACCGATTGCGAAGGTTGCTCGTTCACTATATAAGTAGGGTTTGGGTTGTATTGTAGTTAACTCTGGTCTTCCTTCAGAGCGAATAAATCTTTCGCCTTTTACTAAAGATTTCCGTGGAGGAGGGCACTCTAATGAGTATGCTCTGAATTTGTTGTAGCCCTCTCTGAGGGCTTATTTAATAACAAAAATCAATAACATTGTAAATTTATGTATGTTGTGGTAACGTTTTAGTATTTCTTTGATTTTTGTCGCTACTGTTTGCAATTATTTTCCCCCAAATATTTTTTTGTTGTTATCTCTATGAAGATTTGCCCTTTTCATTTTCAGATCTTATCCTTCTTAGAGAAGAAAAAGATTATAATAATAATTTAATGAATATACAAACATACATTTTAATCACAACTAACAATGTAATAAGTTGAGCTTTACAATCTTGGTCAGCATAAATATAGTGCTGATTTGCATGATACATCTTTAATTAAGCCTTGATTTCAATTTCACATTTTTTTATTTTATAGAGGAACACATGAAGACAACTACCAAACAACTACTATATCAGGTGATAGCTGATGCATGAAGGGCCATATCAGGTGATAGCTGATGCCGGTATGGTAAATTTTAGTTACTTAGCAACAAACCACAGAAATGTGAATATTGTTATAAAATAAAAGGGTTTATATCATCTCAATACAATTATTAGCCAATTTTTTAATTATAACAGACCACAAGGATGTGAATATCATTATAAGTTGAAAAAGGCTATTTCAGCTCAGTTTCTCATACACATGAAATCAGCAATGTTAGCTAGTCAAACTTTTGGTCAATTATAACAAACCACAAATATAAGAATATCATAACAAAGAGGAAGTAAGGGCTAGGGTCCATAGTACTGAAAAATAAATAAAAGTATGTGCATAAATAAATATAGATAAAAGGGCAATGCTTGGCACTGTGAAGGTCTGCATGTTCAGCATAACTCAGACAAATACATAGTGCTACATTATAAAATATATATAATAACCTCTCCTCCAACCCTGTCTTCTCCTCTGCTGCTTCCGCATCCTCCTCCAGGTCCATGAGTGATACCTTCCCAGGAGAAATAGTATTATTATCTAGTTAACTCTTATCTATTCTTACCTTGGGGGAAGTCTTCATGATCATCGCTATCGTCTGAAGCTTCGCTTGGCAGAGTAGGGCGACCTATACTTTGAAAACTTGCTTCTTGGTGCCAACAGCTTCTGTTATAGCTGCCATAGCATCACCATCAACTACGCCACTTCCCAGGTAAGCACAGGCACCTTCTTCCTCTTCTTCACTAACGTCAATCTCGGACAGGCCGAAGTCATCTTCAAATAGGAAGTCTAACGCTTCGTCTCTACTAAAGCGGGTCCCCATTTCTTCTTCGAGACTAGGAATGAACCGGAAGTGATGTTTGCTGGCACGTTTACTTCCCTTTCCTAATGCCGTATTTTCCAGATATTCAGGGTATTAGAGACATGCTTTAGGCATACTCGTGCAATTTTTAAAAGTTTTAAAGTT
Organism: Cladorhizidae sp. MBARI D1340-BT2; assembly: GCA_028752905.1. Lineage (NCBI taxonomy): Eukaryota > Metazoa > Porifera > Demospongiae > Poecilosclerida > Cladorhizidae > Cladorhizidae sp. MBARI D1340-BT2. The sequence goes on along the minus strand of JAQNBH010000018.1, from coordinate 8,366,420 downwards.
TATACCGTTAATTTTTTACGAATTTTTTCGTCGCGATTAATCAGTTTCGCGACTTCAGTGAAAGGGTTCAGCATGATAAACTGAAATTTATAAATCCCCCCCCCCCCCCCTGAGAGGAAGCAACAGATAAACATGATCTAAAAATAAAAGAGGAAAATAAGTCTGAGGAAAATAAGTCTGTTATATATGTTCCATCCAATCTATAGATGGTGCTGCACAATCTATGAATGCCAATCTTACCAATCAATACACTCAAAACATGGTAGAATATTAACACCTTTTGCAACAGGTTCATAGATTGGATGGATCATATCGACCAGTACTTATTATCGACTAGTTATACTGAGCTAGTGTGCAAGCCAAATATCCAAACTCACCCACACAATATTGGATAGTCGACGACAAAAAAACGCGCTACTCCCACGAAAAGAGAAGAAGGGAGAAGAGCTGTTTGTGAGGCAATTTTCTCTACATTTGGTGACTATAGCAGTTGTGTGAGTGTTCGTGGGTATTACAAACTGTGCATTATATCTTTTTTGACAGAGCAATATTCTTCAAATATCTTTTTTTGCTCTAGCTTCACTTGCGTTGTCACTAGTTCTTTATCTGCCAAGTCCATGTGGAACTTTTCTCACTATCACTTTTTTCTACATCATTACACTCTCAGTTTCAATCATCACTTTCTCTGTTTCTCTGTTGCAAAGGGTGTTAATATGCTACCATGTTTTGATTGGCAGACAATAGATTGGCATTCATAGATTGTGCAGCACAATCTATAGATTGGGCAGATTCATAGATTGGATGGAACATATATACTCTGCACACCAGCTGTAAGGTGAAGAATTCTGGTGTGGCACTTTCTAGGTAGTCTCCAGATCCTTCGTAGAATATTGTTGTAAGCAGTTTCAAGTGACTTTAACTGCTTACAACTCAAGTTCCAGAGAATCCCACCATAGAGGGAAAGGCAATGTAAATCATTGTTTTAACAACTGGATCACAACATGAAAAAGTATGTAAAATAAAATTAGCTTTCCTACACATAGCATTAGTGACTCTCTTAATATCGTTTGTATCATTTAGTGTGCATTCAAGAATATGACCAAGATGATCAACGTAATTAGAGAAAGTTAAAGTATCACCTAGAAAGTGGAAACAATCATGAGGTAGAGTAAAATTTAGATGTGAGCGAAAACAGATAGCTGAGTCTTGTTAGCATTAAATAGATAGCTGAGTCTTGTTAGCATTAAATAGTAGACCAAAGTCACTTGCAAACTTCTTACACTCTGACAGTAGACAACGAAGACCAGATGGAGAAGGAGCCAAGAGCACAATGTCATCAGCATAACATAATGAGCCAACAAAATGGTATCTGACGTGACAACCAATGCCAAGTTTAGATAGTCTGGAGAGTAACTCATCTATATACACTGTGAACAGAATAGGGGACAGAACACCACCTTGCCGAATACCATTGGAAACACCAAAAGAAGAGGATAATATCGAGTTCCAACGAACACAGAGAGATTGATCTTTATACCATGAAGAAGAAAAACGAAGAATAGCAGCAGGAAGCTTTTTCTTCAACAAAGTTCTAAATAGAAGATCATGGTTGACTTTATCAAATGCTTTACTTGCATCAAAAAAAAAAGCATAAACCTTGGAACCATTATGCATGCATCAAGAGACAACATTCTTCAAAACTCCAGTACAGAGGTCAGTGGAAAAACCTGGCTTGAAGCCAAACTGAAGATCTGAAGTAAGAAAATGAGAGCTATATTGATGTAAAATGCATCTCTCCAGAACCTTACTAATGTTGGGTGCCAATGCAACAGGTCTGTAACTATCTGATAGAGATGGATCCTTCATGGGTTTAGGTATGGGTACTATGATACAGTTTCTTAAGACAGTTGGCATATAACCATGCCTAAGTATGACAGAAAAAAAGTCAGAGAGAAAATTACATAGGACAGGAGAAGCAAGAATTAGATGATTGGAAGACAAGCACGTGCCATCAGATTTATCCCTACCTAGACTCTTCAGACATTTGGCAACTACTGCAGGTGTTATGACAACATTGATTAAGTCATTACAGGAGATAGAGGAGTCAAGGCCAGATAGAAGTAAATCCCTAGACAAAGTATCGGAGCTATTTAGGATAGACTAAGCTTTGCACGAAAATTGTTGCTTATGTCAGTATTATTGGAATGACCATCAACAACTGGACATGCACGTCTGCGACTGGTAGATGAGGCCTTAACTTTCTTCACTTCCTTCCAAAATGTGCAAGTGTTCTGTTAAACAGGGCTGTTTGAATCTTCGTGCTGATAATGCTATTTTTCCTGCGTTTCACTCTTCTAACTGCATACTCGTATACTTGGCCTTAGTCTGTTTCCTAATATCAAATAGAACACCAGCAGAGGGACAACCAGCTTCAACCCACAGTCTATTCCAGAGTATAGCAGACTCTCTGAACCTGCTAACATGAACATTCCAACCAGGAACTACTTTAGGACGTTTACACTTCTGCGGTAAGGAAATTTTACCAGAAAATGAGAGACATGACAAGAGTGTTTCACAGCAGTTGTCAATGTGTTGCCTGTGATCGACACAATCTACAGAAGAACATTCTATCAATTCTGGAACCAACTCAGGAAGATTAACTCTAATTGCTTGATGGTAACAATCAATATCAGATGATGTAATTTTATACCAATCAATATTTTTTAAACTGTCAGAACCTTTGCAGGCAAAATCCTGGTTATTGTCATATATGTTACTGCTAGCAAGCCTGTAACAAAAACACAGAGGAATATGATCAGAGAAATTGTTGGCCGAATGAACACACTTGATTTTACTGACAAGGTTAGAAAGATGACTAGGTGTAAGAATATGATCAGGCCACGATCTGACCAAACCATCATCCCTCTCGTATATAAGTAAACTGAATGGAGTTCTGTGTGAGGTCAACAGCATCAAGATTAAAGTCAGACATGAAGGAACATAGAGAATCACGAAAATATGATGAACGAGAAAAATCTGAATGAGAAAAATCAACATTAAAATCTCCAGCAATGATCATGTTATCAAAAGTTTGAGAATCAATGAAACCTGTAAGTTCACTAATAGTTTCCAAAAAGACATCCTTAGATTGATAGTTATTATAATTAGTGGGTAAATAAACACAGACAAAAAGTGTAACATAACAGATTTAATAACGAGTGCACAGAAACGTGTGGAATTAGAATAAAGTCTAGTTACAATAGGAATGAGAGATTTCCGATATAAAATACCACACCATATGGCCTTCCAACAATTAGTTCACTACTGTCCATGCCACTTGCGCCCAATGAGAACTAATGTCTAAATCAGAGAGTTGCTCAGTGAAAAGCCAATGCTCTTGTACAAAACAAATGTCACATTTAACTAATAATGAATTAACGAAGGTGGAATTAGACTTCCAGCCTCTACAGTTATAACTTAAAACACGTAACTCAGAAGAATCATTCATGAGGAAATAGGAGATTCTGAAACAGGCACCGAATCAAAAACAACTGTAGAGAGTGGCTGGAAAGTAGAGCTTAAAGATGTGGAAGAGTTAGAGTGTGACAATGTATTAGAGTGTGACAATGTATTAGAGTATGACAATAGTGCATTCTTAGCAGAAGACTCGGCACTAGATTTTTGTTCTTTACGCTTGTTGGCTTGAGCTATACGCAATTCAGGAGAAAGATCCTCATGAACAAAAATTCGTGGTGTCTCATAATTCTTCAGTTTGCTCCTAGAAGCAAGGACTATCCTCCTATCCCAGACACTGCATAGCTTCACCAACCAATGGACGTGGAGGAGAATCAAGGCTAGGATTAAAACATCCCAAGCGAAAGGAGGAAACTGATTGACCAGCGAGATAGAACAAGATATCATCAACAATAGATTTAGTCTCATTAAGATTATCCTCTCAGGTACACCAAACAAGACAATATTCAACCGCCGATGAGTATGTGAAATAGAGTCCTTCACAACACACCAGAAGACTGATTGTTTTTTGTGCCACTTTGAGAGGCACCATCAACAGTAGAAGAAGTGACTTCATAGTGTTAGAGAGTTGATCCTTGAGTTGCTGAGCTGACTCAACCAGTGATTTCAGAGATTTAAAGCTAGCGGAAGTTTTCTCAAGAAAGGATTGGACACAACAGTTGGGTAACTTTTCTACCGACTCAGCTAACAAATCAATGGATTTAGTGTTTCTGTCAAGTTGTTTGGAAACAGGGTCCAATTCCAAAGAAGGTAAAGTCAAAAGATCATTGGCTTCACGAACACCAATGGTAGCTTGCCTACAAGATCAAGTTTGTCGACCACATTGAGAGAATGACTTCAAATAACTGAGATTTATCTGAGGAGACTGGCGATTTATAAATTTCAAACCAATCGTATCTATATCAGAACGACAAAACTCCCATATCAATTTGAGAGCACTGGTCAACTGTGAGTGATCAAAACGGCTTGATATTAAGTTTTTAAGATGTGCAGCATCACCCCTCAATCTATAAGCTTTAATAAATGCTAGGACAGGACTAATTAAGAAGCCAGAGCTAGAAGTTAAGCATCTGAACAAGAGGCAGAAATGGGAGTGCAAGACTTAGACTTGCCAGACACAGAAGTGCAAGGCTTGTTCTAAAATGGTGGACAACAGCATGCCATTGTGACAAAGCGACTTCTTACAATTTCTGTTTTTAGATTTCCCACTAATCGTTTCAAACTCGGATGGTGTGCACCAGTTATCATTGTGCAATACACACTTAGAGGAACCCAAGTTACTTGTATTGCCCTTAAGCTGATCAATATACTATTTGCCTACAGTTGTGTCACATCGCACCTCAATGTATTCTCCATAGGAATCATGAAGCACAGTAGCACTTTTAGACACCTGACCAGAGGGCTGAGACATACCCCAACTAGCTACTCCCTGACAGAGATGTACCTACAAAGGCGAGGAAATGAGCAGACAGAGGAACCACTGCGTCTGAAGTAGTCAAAGAAGAAATTACAACAGTCTGCAGCAAACCCCACCTCTGCAGCTAACCCCCACCTCTGCAGCTAACCCCACCTCTGCAGCTAACCCCACCTCTGCGGGCTAAACCTCTTGAAAGAAGTTTGTCGAGCTTCAACAAAATAATATCCAACCACGTGGTGACGCGATAAATAGAAATCTTAACAGGTGTTGTAGCGAAATCTCCTCACTGTTAGAAGGACCTGGTACTCCCAGCGTATAATAGCACATAGCTCAGCTTCACTCTGTCCTCAGACCAGTATCAAATACCTATAATTGGAAGGCATGCAGGTATTATTATTGGTGGTTGGAACAAAAAAGAGACAGGACTGGATGTCATTTTGGCGGATGTGTGGGTGGCACTTCAGTGCTGAGAATATTGAATATCACAGCTCTTAATTACAATCTTGGTGCTGCAATTTCATAGCAATAAACCTGGGAATTCTCCAGTTTTTTTTTGTTCTAGCTTGTTACCTACAATTCTGACAGATTCTCAGCAACCATCTGAAGGAAAGGAAACAGGTCCATCATACTTTGGTCATTGCAACTGAGACTTTATTTTTATTTTTTACAGTCCTGTTGCTTTACAATCCTGTCAGTCCTGTTGTGGCGGTCAATGTATCGTGACTAGCATAATTGACCTTTTTCGTATTTGCTGCTTCAGGTGATGTCGAAGGAAGGAGACTGGCTGGAGGATTATGGCAGCATACCAGACTCCATCGCCAAGCACTTCGCTCCTTCAATGTTCCCTCCAGATGCTGACAATGACTACAGTCTAGAGAAGTGGTGAGTGCAACACGACCCATTCATGTGCTTGTCCACATTTGTAGGGATACTGTTGAAAAGCGAGGACACTTTGTGTGTCCCAGTATCTACCAACTCGTGCATTAAATGGAGTATAAAACAGTGTTTCAAGCATTTCCATGACATGTTGAGCAATCTTATCGGCAGTCTCGTTCGGCCTGCTCTGAACTTGGATTAGTTTTGACTAATAACCAGTTTTGACTGTTTTTCCAGTCGAAATATTGAATTTTTATTGGAAACAATTTTAGTGAACTATGATTGCTTAGAAACTCTGCAGTAAGCTATGTAATTTTCCTCAAACATGGATTGGAAGTTCCTTGGAAATGAGAGCCAAGATGTTCGTTGGCAAGCTATGGATTGTTTTAGCTAATACAGGCTAATGAGATTAATGCAGAAAGGCTAATGCAGTAAGGCTAATGTAGTGAGACTAATACAGTGAGACTAATGCAGTGAGACTAATGCAGTGAGACTAATGCAGTGAGACTAATGCAGTGAGACTAATGCAGTGAGACTAATGCAGTGAGACTAATGCAGTGAGGCTAATGCAGTGAGGCTAATCCAGTGAGACTAATGCAGTGAGACTAATGCAGTGAGACTAATGCAGTGAGGCTAATGCAGTGAGGCTAATCCAGTGAGACTAATGCAGTGAGACTAATGCAGTGAGACTAATGCAGTGAGGCTAATCCAGTGAGACTAATGCAGTGAGACTAATGCAGTGAGACTAATCCAGTGAGACTAATGCAGTGAGACTAATGCAGTGAGACTAATGCAGTGAGACTAATGCAGTGAGGCTAATCCAGTGAGACTAATGCAGTGAGACTAATGCAGTGAGACTAATGCAGTGAGGCTAATCCAGTGAGACTAATGCAGTGAGACTAATGCAGTGAGACTAATGCAGTGAGACTAATGCAGTGAGACTAATGCAGTGAGACTAATGCAGTGAGACTAATGCAGTGAGGCTAATGCAGTGAGGCTAATCCAGTGAGACTAATGCAGTGAGACTAATGCAGTGAGACTAATGCAGTGAGACTAATGCAGTGAGGCTAATCCAGTGAGACTAATGCAGTGAGACTAATGCAGTGAGACTAATGCAGTGAGGCTAATGCAGTGAGGCTAATCCAGTGAGACTAATGCAGTGAGACTAATGCAGTGAGACTAATGCAGTGAGGCTAATCCAGTGAGACTAATGCAGTGAGACTAATGCAGTGAGACTAATCCAGTGAGACTAATGCAGTGAGACTAATGCAGTGAGACTAATGCAGTGAGACTAATGCAGTGAGGCTAATCCAGTGAGACTAATGCAGTGAGACTAATGCAGTGAGACTAATGCAGTGAGGCTAATCCAGTGAGACTAATGCAGTGAGACTAATGCAGTGAGACTAATGCAGTGAGACTAATGCAGTGAGACTAATGCAGTGAGGCTAATCCAGTGAGACTAATGCAGTGAGGCTAATCCAGTGAGACTGAGACTAATGCAGTGAGGCTAATCCAGTGAGACTAATGCAGTGAGACTAATGCAGTGAGACTAATGCAGTGAGACTAATGCAGTGAGACTAATGCAGTGAGACTAATGCAGTGAGGCTAATCCAGTGAGACTAATGCAGTGAGGCTAATCCAGTGAGACTAATGCAGTGAGACTAATGCAGTGAGACTAATGCAGTGAGACTAATGCAGTGAGACTAATGCAGTGAGGCTAATCCAGTGAGACTAATGCAGTGAGACTAATGCAGTGAGACTAATGCAGTGAGACTAATGCTATGAGGCTAATCCAGTGAGACTAATGCAGTGAGACTAATGCAGTGAGGCTAATCCAGTGAGACTAATGCAGTGAGGCTAATCCAGTGAGACTAATGCAGTGAGACTAATGCAGTGAGACTAATGCAGTGAGACTAATGCAGTGAGACTAATGCGGTGAGGCTAATCCAGTGAGACTAATGCAGTGAGGCTAATCCAGTGAGATAATCCAGTGAGACTAATGCTGTGATACTAATGCAGTGAGACTAATGCAGTGAGGCTAATCCAGTGAGACTAATGCAGTGAGGCTAATCCAGTGAGACTAATGCAGTGAGACTAATGCAGTGAGACTAATGCAGTGAGACTAATGCAGTGAGGCTAATAATGCAGTGGGACTAATACAGTGAGACTAAAGCAGCATTGACTCTATTTGTGGGTGATAATAACTACCGGTATATTTTAAGCTATTAAGAGTTAATTAAGAATAAACTGTTCAGAGTGGAAATACAATAAGCTGCAGTTTGGTATAAGAATCAGCTCCATTGAAGTAAGCTAACAAAAGCTACGTAGCTCTGCATGTTTACAACAAACCTTGAGCAAAGTGATCCATCCAGGAGTGCCTTCTTGGAAGGAATTCAGAGTGATTTCTGGTAAGCATATGTAAGTGCCTGTGCAGCTTTCCACCAAAGAAGAACTTCCTGAAACAGTAGCAATGGCCAGGAAGAGACTGCTTACGAAGGCAGTTGTCATCGTCGGCCATTAAAAAAATATATGCTTCAGCAGGAATGAAAGCTCTGGAGTGGGTGGAGGAAGCTTGGCATCTTTCATCTCTGAAGTGATAATCAAAAGTTGCGGCATTTCAGTCGAGACAGATGGGTCACATGATGACAGCATGCACTGTAAAGCCTCGGCAAGTAGCAGAAAGTGCTGCAGGAAATGTTGTCAGCAAAACGGCCAAACTCCACAGAAAAGTGGTGGGAGAGACTGCCGACGGTTCCTTCACAAGCGATGAAGCTGACCATGAAGAAGATGAAATAAAATAGAAGACGATGACTAGAGCATGAACACGAACACTTGTCAATAATAGTCTCCTGTTCAATATCCGGTGACATCATTGAACTTGTGCTCTCGATTGGTTCGCGCAGCTCAGAAGGCGTAGTTTTAATCAAGGCCATACATATACATGTAAATAGGCATGTCTACAGCCACATGTATACATGTTTGATTCAAGTATTACACTAATCCTTAAATTTAAGACAATTTCATTAATCTCTGTACCATCCTGTGTTGTTATATTGTCGCCAACTATAGATGAGTGGGATTAATCTCTGTATTATCCTATGTTATTATACAGTGCCTCAGCCATGGATGAGTGGGATTAATCTCTGTATTATCCTATGCTATTATACGGTGTCTCAGCCATGGAAGAGTGGGATTAATCTCTGTATTATCCTATGTTATTATAGAGTGTCTCAGCCATGGATGAGTGGGATTAATCTCTGTATTATCCTATGTTATTATACAGTGTCTCAGTCATGGATGAGTGGGATTAATCTCTGTGTTATCATACAGTGCCTCAGCCATGGATGAGTGGGATTAATCTCTGTATTATCCTACATGTATGTTATTATACAGTGTCTCGGCCATGGATGAGTGGGATTAATCTCTGTATTATCCTATGTTATTATACAGTGTCTCAGCCATGGATGAGTGGGATTAATCTCTGTATTATCCTATGTTATTATACAGTGTCTCAGTCATGGATGAGTCGGGTTAATCTCTGTATTATCCTATGTTATTATACAGTGTCTCGGCCATGGATGAGTGGCATTAATCTCTGTATTATCCTATGTTATTATACAGTGTCTCAGCCATGGATGAGTGGGATTAATCTCTGTATTATCCTATGTTATTATACATTGCCTCAGCCATGGATGAGTGGGATTAATCTCTGTATTATCCTATGTTATTATACAGTGTCTCAGCCATGGATGAGTGGGATTAATCTCTGTATTATCCTATGTTATTATACAGTGTCTCAGCCATGGATGAGTGGGATTAATCTCTGTATTATCCTATGTTATTATACAGTGTCTCAGCCATGGATGAGTGGGATTAATCTCTGTATTATCCTACATGTATGTTATTATACAGTGTCTCGGCCATGGATGAGTGGGATTAATCTCTGTATTATCCTATGTTATTATACAGTGTCTCAGCCATGGATGAGTGGGATTAATCTCTGTATTATCCTATGTTATTATACAGTGTCTCAGTCATGGATGAGTCGGGTTAATCTCTGTATTATCCTATGTTATTATACAGTGTCTCGGCCATGGATGAGTGGCATTAATCTCTGTATTATCCTATGTTATTATACAGTGTCTCAGCCATGGATGAGTGGGATTAATCTCTGTATTATCCTATGTTATTATACATTGCCTCAGCCATGGATGAGTGGGATTAATCTCTGTGTTATCATACAGTGTCTCAGCCATGGATGAGTGGGATTAATCTCTGTATTATCCTATGTTATTATACAGTGTCTCAGCCATGGATGAGTGGGATTAATCTCTGTATTATCCTATGTTATTATACAGTGTCTCAGCCATGGATGAGTGGGATTAATCTCTGTATTATCCTATGTTATTATACAGTGCCTCAGCCATGGATGAGTGGGATTAATCTCTGTATTATCCTATGTTATTATACAGTGCCTCAGCCATGGATGAGTGGGATTAATCTCTGTATTATCCTATGTTATTATACAGTGTCTCAGCCATGGATGAGTGGGATTAATCTCTGTATTATCCTATGTTATTATACAGTGTCTCAGCCATGGATGAGTGGGATTAATCTCTGTATTATCCTATGTTATTATACATTGCCTCAGCCATGGATGAGTGGCATTAATCTCTGTATTATCCTATGTTATTATACAGTGTCTCAGCCATGGATGAGTGGGATTAATCTCTGTATTATCCTATGTTATTATACAGTGTCTCAGCCATGGATGAGTGGGATTAACCTCTGTATTATCCTATGTTATTATACAGTGTCTCAACCATGGATGAGTGGGATGAATCTCTGTATTATCTGTTATTATACAGTGCCTCAGCCATGGATGAGTGGGATTAATCTCTGTATTACTATGTTATTATACAGTGCCATGGATGAGTGGGATTAATCTCTGTATTACTATGTTATTATACAGTGCCATGGATGAGTGGGATTAATCTCTGTATTATCCTATGTTATTATACAGTGCCTCAGCCATGGATGAGTGGGATTAATCTCTGTATTATCCTATGTTATTATACAGTGCCTCAGCCATGGATGAGTGGGATTAACCTCCATATTATCCTATGTTATTATAGAGTGTCTCAGCCATGGATGTGGAATTATTCTCCGAGTGGAATAATTCCTTTTTGCCTCCAACTTGCACTTACCAGAGTCCTTAGCTTTTTACAAGTGCTCTATGCAGTTTAAATCAGTACTGTAATGTAAATGTGATTATCATGCAGCATTAGGGTCCTCCCCCACCATCAAGACAGTGGCGGGTTCTTCGTTGCAGTTCTCGTCAAGAGCAACTGGCTTCCTTGGCAGAGTAAGGGCAAAACCCGCCCGTCCTTCCCTACCAGAACCAAGGAAAGCTCACCTCTTCCGTTAGTAGCCGCTGACAATCCCCTAGAGGCTGAACGCATTGCATCTGGCGAGGAGAAAGAACGTTCTGTGAGCACACAACAGGACAGACAAAACGTGAATAAAGGTGAGATGATTATGCAGTTTGGGTGGCATTAAATAGAAACTTGATGGTGCACTTTATTTAAAGTGTGGCTGGAGTACATGCCGGCCCTGTAGATGAGTACACGTGTTGTAGGTGCCCTCATGGTGGCATCATCTTTACTGCCGGCATCATCTTTACTGATGGCATGAGCATTGCATTTTGCCTCTTCTATTGAGCAGCTGCCAGTGGGTCAAATTAGGAACTTTTTAAGCAGAAATACAAAGACTCCATTTAATGCCACCCCATTTGAATATTTGACACAGTTACATGGCGTTGCTTGCTACTTGAGCTACAACTGGTTATACTAAAATAGTATGCCAGAGAGATGGCTTGGTTTTTGTTGGGTGGTTGGTGTCATGGAGGCTATGTGGTTATGTAATTCCAGAAAGTGATGAGACATCAGATGCCACCTCGACTCCAACACCCATAGGTGTGACTGAGAGACCGACAGCTGCTGTACTTGGAAGGCAAGCACACACACACACACACACACACACACACTTATAATATTCCAATGCTATACATATATTCATTTATACTGTATAAATATATCTGTACACACACACATGCTTATACGTATTCCAATACTACAATATATACATACATACATTTATATATATATATATATACATGTATATCTATATCTCTCTATATATATATTCATGTATATATCTATATATATATCTGTACACACACATACACACACACACATATATACTGCAAACACTTCAGGCTCTCTGTAATATTCTCACATCTTGTCTTGTCCTGTAGGCCAGATTTCAAGCGCAAAGGAGGAAGAGGTTTCAAGGAGGATCCTTACGTCTTCTTTGAGAAAGACTCAGACTTTTTTGACCCTATCAAGTGAGTATTTGGCTCATTGCTATAGCTGTTACAGTGCTAGTAGTGCAAGGTGTGCTTTATATCATGGTGCTAGCAGTGCAAGGTGTGCTTTATATCATGGTGCTAGCAGAGCAAGGTGTGCTTTATATCATGGTGCTAGCAGAGCAAGGTGTGCTTTATATCATGGTGCTAGCAGAGCAAGGTGTGCTTTATATCATGGTGCTAACAGCGCAAGGTGTGCTTTATATCATGGTGCTAGCAGCGCAAGGTGTGCTTTATATCATGGTGCTAGCAGCGCAAGGTGTGCTTTATATCATGGTGCTAGCAGCGCAAGGTGTGCTTTATATCATGGTGCTAGCAGAGCAAGGTGTGCTTTATATCATGGTGCTAACAGCGCAAGGTGTGCTTTATATCATGGTGCTAGCAGCGCAAGGTGTGCTTTATATCATGGTGCTAGCAGCGCAAGGTGTGCTTTATATCATGGTGCTAGTAGTGCAAGGTGTGCTTTATATCATGGTGCTAGCAGAGCAAGGTGTGCTTTATATCATGGTGCTAACAGCGCAAGGTGTGCTTTATATCATGGTGCTAGCAGCGCAAGGTGTGCTTTATATCATGGTGCTAGCAGCGCAAGGTGTGCTTTATATCATGGTGCTAGTAGTGCAAGGTGTGCTTTATATCATGGTGCTAGCAGAGCGAGGTGTGCTTTATATCATGGTGCTAGCAGTGCAAGGTGTGCTTTATATCATGGTGCTAGCAGAGCAAGGTGTGCTTTATATCATGTGCTAGTAGTGCAAGGTGTGCTTTATATCATGGTGCTAGTAGTGCAAGGTGTGCTTTATATCATGGTGCTAGCAGAGCAAGGTGTGCTTTATATCATGGTGCTAGCAGCACAAGGTGTGCTTTATATCATGGTGCTAGTAGTGCAAGGTGTGCTTTATATCATGGTGCTAGCAGAGCTAGGTGTGCTTTATATCATGGTGCTAGTAGTGCAAGGTGTGCTTTATATCATGGTGCTAGCAGTGCAAGGTGTGCTTTATATCATGGTGCTAGCAGTGCAAGGTGTGCTTTATATCATGGTGCTAGTAGTGCAAGGTGTGCTTTATATCATGGTGCTAGCAGAGCAAGGTGTGCTTTATATCATGGTGCTAACAGCGCAAGGTGTGCTTTATATCATGGTGCTAGCAGCGCAAGGTGTGCTTTATATCATGGTGCTAGCAGCGCAAGGTGTGCTTTATATCATGGTGCTAGTAGTGCAAGGTGTGCTTTATATCATGGTGCTAGCAGAGCGAGGTGTGCTTTATATCATGGTGCTAGCAGTGCAAGGTGTGCTTTATATCATGGTGCTAGCAGCGCAAGGTGTGCTTTATATCATGGTGCTAGCAGCACAAGGTGTGCTTTATATCATGGTGCTAGTAGTGCAAGGTGTGCTTTATATCATGGTGCTAGCAGTGCAAGGTGTGCTTTATATCATGGTGCTAGCAGAGCTAGGTGTGCTTTATATCATGGTGCTAGTAGTGCAAGGTGTGCTTTATATCATGGTGCTAGCAGTGCAAGGTGTGCTTTATATCATGGTGCTAGCAGTGCAAGGTGTGCTTTATATCATGGGCCGGGTGTAATGGGAAGATTTTTTTTTAAATTGTGTGGGCATATACAGTACTGCAGTAATAAAAGCAAGATGAGGATGCAAGAAGGTAATGGTCATCATTGGTTAGTATTGTCTACTCACCACGCATGTAGATGAGTGAGCCACACCCACCTTTAAGTTTGCTCGGCTGCTACCAACTTTAACACTGCGTGGCTGTCTGTTGGCTTCATTTGCGGCATTTTGTAACATAAACTTTTATAGCTAACAACTTTTAGTTTTCAAGAATATTTCATTTTCCCTCTTCAAAACTTTCATGTCAGGAATGCAAATTCAATATGCTCTAGTTTGGTATAAGCTTCAACTCCATTGAGGTATAAAAGCCAAGAATACCTGCACAGCGCTGTGCCATTCTAAGGAGAATCTCTTCTGAAGAGTGTTCAAAGGGATTTAGAGAAATTCCGCGTAAGCAAAGGGGCCTGTGCAGCAAGGCTTTGAGAAATGTATTAGCAAGAAAGATCAGGAAGAAGAGATCGTCCATGACAGCACATGCAGCAGTGAAGACCAGGAAGAGATCGTCCATGACACATGCAGCAGTGAAGACCAGGAAGAGATCGACCATGACACATGCAGCAGTGAAGACCAGGAAGAGATCGTCCATGACACATGCAGCAGTGAAGACCAGGAAGAGATCGACCATGACACATGCAGCAGTGAAGACCAGGAAGAGATCGACCATGACACATGCAGCAGTGAAGACCAGGAAGAGACCGACCATGACACATGCAGCAGTGAAGACCAGGAAGAGATCGACCATGACACATGCAGCAGTGAAGACCAGGAAGAGATCGACCATGACACATGCAGCACTGAAGACCAGGAAGACACCGACCATGACACATGCAGCAGTGAAGACCAGGAAGAGATCGACCATGACACATGCAGCAGTGAAGACCAGGAAGAGATCGACCATGACACATGCAGCAGTGAAGACCAGGAAGAGACCGACCATGACACATGCAGCAGTGAAGACCAGGAAGAGATCGACCATGACACATGCAGCAGTGAAGACCAGGAAGAGATCGACCATGACACATGCAGCAGTGAAGACCAGGAAGAGATCGTCATGACAGTAAAGACCAGGAAGAGATTGACCATGACACATGCAGCAGTGAAGACCAGGAAGAGATCGACCATGACACATGCAGTAGTGAAGACCAGGAAGAGATCGTCCATGACACATGCAGCAGTGAAGACCAGGAAGAGATCGACCATGACACATGCAGCAGTGAAGACCAGGAAGAGACCGACCATGACACTTGCAGCAGTGAAGACCAGGAAGAGATCGACCATGACACATGCAGCAGTGAAGACCATGAAGAGATTGACCATGACACATGCAGCAGTGAAGACCAGGAAGAGATCGACCATGACACATGCAGCAGTGAAGACCAGAAAGAGACCGACCATGACACATGCAGCAGTGAAGACCAGGAAGAGGTCGTCCATGACACATGC
The DNA here is from genome assembly GCA_028752905.1 of Cladorhizidae sp. MBARI D1340-BT2. Classification (NCBI taxonomy): domain Eukaryota; kingdom Metazoa; phylum Porifera; class Demospongiae; order Poecilosclerida; family Cladorhizidae; species Cladorhizidae sp. MBARI D1340-BT2. Next base: position 8,351,108 of record JAQNBH010000018.1, on the reverse strand, counting down.
AGCAGTGAAGACCAGGAAGAGATCGACCATGACACATGCAGCAGTGAAGACCAGGAAGAGATCGTCCATGACACATGCAGCAGTGAAGACCAGGAAGAGATCGACCATGACACATGCAGCAGTGAAGACCAGGAAGAGATCGTCCATGACACATGCAGCAGTGAAGACCAGGAAGAAGAGATCGACCATGACACATGCAGCAGTGAAGACCAGGAAGAGATCCTCCATGACACATGCAGCAGTGAAGACCAGGAAGAGATCGACCATGACACATGCAGCAGTGAAGACCGGGAAGAGATCGACCATGACACATGCAGCAGTGAAGACCAGGAAGAGATCGACCATGACACATGCAGCAGTGAAGACCAGGAAGAGACCGACCATGACACATGCAGCAGTGAAGACCAGGAAGAGATCGTCCATGATACATGCAGCAGTGAAGACCAGGAAGAGATCGACCATGACACATGCAGCAGTGAAGACCAGGAAGAGACCGACCAGACACATGCAGCAGTGAAGACCAGGAAGAGATCGACCATGACACATGCAGCAGTGAAGACCAGGAAGAGACCGACCATGACACTTGCAGCAGTGAAGACCAGGAAGAGATCGACCATGACACATGCAGCAGTGAAGACCATGAAGAGATTGACCATGACACATGCAGCAGTGAAGACCAGGAAGAGATCGACCATGACACATGCAGCAGTGAAGACCAGAAAGAGACCGACCATGACACATGCAGCAGTGAAGACCAGGAAGAGGTCGTCCATGACACATGCAGCAGTGAAGACCAGGAAGAGATCGACCATGACACATGCAGCAGTGAAGACCAGGAAGAGATCGTCCATGACACATGCAGCAGTGAAGACCAGGAAGAGATCGACCATGACACATGCAGCAGTGAAGACCAGGAAGAGATCGTCCATGACACATGCAGCAGTGAAGACCAGGAAGAAGAGATCGACCATGACACATGCAGCAGTGAAGACCAGGAAGAGATCCTCCATGACACATGCAGCAGTGAAGACCAGGAAGAGATCGACCATGACACATGCAGCAGTGAAGACCGGGAAGAGATCGACCATGACACATGCAGCAGTGAAGACCAGGAAGAGATCGACCATGACACATGCAGCAGTGAAGACCAGGAAGAGACCGACCATGACACATGCAGCAGTGAAGACCAGGAAGAGATCGTCCATGATACATGCAGCAGTGAAGACCAGGAAGAGATCGACCATGACACATGCAGCAGTGAAGACCAGGAAGAGACCGACCAGACACATGCAGCAGTGAAGACCAGGAAGAGATCGACCATGACACATGCAGCAGTGAAGACCAGGAAGAGACCGACCAGACACATGCAGCAGTGAAGACCAGGAAGAAGAGATCGATTTCTATTCTACTTCCAGTTGCGACATGTCGGTCGACACATGTTGGCGTGCTCTATTTGTGTTTCGTGGGGGGGGGGGGGGCGGGGGAGTTTCTCCAAGGAAGAGATGATTATAGGAAGATTAATAGCAGCAGAGAGGAACTTTCTTAGTGTTTAGAGACTGAAAGCTCATTAATTAATGGGTGGGGTTTCATAATTGATGAAGCAACGGCCTCCGACATATTGTGGCCGGCCTTTACTGAGCAAGACCTCAGAAAATGAATGTGTCTAGTGGAAAAGTAAGGGCCCAGATCACAAGACTAGCCTTGGGGAGCAGTGTGAAATGCTAAAAATGGCATCGACACTGATTATCAGGTTCCTTGAACCAAAGGTTCGGATGGCTGCAAGCTGCCGCAGTATAATAGTGGTGTTTCTCTACTAATACTAAGTTATATATGCTCGCTACTCTACTGGTGAAATGACTGTTCCTTATGCACAGAAGATAAATGCACGCAGGGAATCTTATTGCAATAATTTGAGTGGTGGTTATCTATGCAGCAGTTAGTTTTCAAGAAGCTAAATATACAAATATACTATTCAGAATTAACAAAAAAAAGTTACAGTAGTTTATAGTAATGAAATATCTGGTGTAAAGTTTCCCTAAATATGATAGACGCAAGCACATGTTAATGCTGTTGTTCGTTGCAAGGTTGTATTATGGATTTCCCGAAGACTTCCCACTGGAGCTGTTGCTGACTCGCACACGTACTGGCAAGAAAAGGAACATCTACTTCTGTTCTAACCTTGTCCGGGAGCTGACTCTGCGCAATGAATGTGTAGTGAAGGTGAGTGGAACCCGTACTGCCCTAACTAAGTCGATTCCCTCGCTCTAAGAATTCCCTTGGCTGCTCGTTAAACACCGAGTGGTGCTCTGTGGTAGGGGAAATACCTACTGTTATTAGAGGTCTAGTGCTTAGCAGGGATGGGTGTGGTCTGTACAGGTCAAAGTTCACAGTTTCCCCATGTTTCAATTATAAACATGCCTGGCCATTATATCTAGCCAGCAGAGTTAACCACTAATGTGTCAGAGTTAACCACTAATGTGTGCAGAGTTAACCACTAATGTGTGCAGAGTTAACCACTAATGTGTGCAGAGTTAACCACTAATGTGTGCAGAGTTCAGCATTTTCATGTTCTGGTCATAATTAATGCATTTGGATAGACCAACTTGTATTATTATACTGAAAGGGGGGGGGTAATTTTAAGGGGGGGTTTACAGATGGACCAATCCACATGCATTACGTACAGGTAATGGGTGTTGGAACATATGGACTGATTACTATGTCTAGGCATAAACAAGAGGTCAAACAGAGGTCAAACAGAGCTTTTCTTGATTACTTTTCAAGATATGACTTACCTCTCTACTCCTTTGGACGTGGTGGAGTGTGTGCATGCATGTGGTGGAGTGTGTGCATGCATGTGTTGGAGTGCGTGCATGCATGTGTTGGAGTGCGTGCATGCATGTGGTGGAGTGTGTGCATGCATGTGGTGGAGTGTGTGCATGCATGTGGTGGAGTGCATGCATGCATGTGGTGGAGTGCGTGCGTGCATGTGGTGGAGTGTGTGCATGCATGTGGTGGAGTGTGTGCATGCATGCGGTGGAGTGTGTGCATGCATGCGGTGGACTTCAGGCTAGCTGATAACTTGATAGCCAGTATAGATTGAGATATTTCTAATTGATAACTTCATACCTAGCCAAACATTTAGACATAGGGGTTGGCTAGTTATAAGCCTCCTGGGCCAGCTTTGGTGAGAGCTTACTTAGTTACATCAGACAGACTAACAGCTGGAGATCATCATAGCAGGCAAAAACAAGCCACCAGCCACACCAGCTATTAGTTTATATATGCATGGATAGCACTGGTATCTTGTAACTTTGACCTCGCACTTCAGTTCTGTCCATTGCTGCAGATCATTAACATTGGTGTGAAGGTGATGTCTCGCTGTGACTCCATCTGCCACTTCAGGTTGTGCCAAGAGGTATGGGATACACGCATTCAATTAATTCAGTGTTTCCAAACAACACTAGGGGAGCAGTTTTTGAGTAACCTTGATTAAGGACCTTCTAGAAATGTGCCTTTAGAATAATGTCAAAATGCTAACTTTCACTTTTTTTAACAACTATTTTAAATGGTGTCTCTGCTCATATAGAAGTCATATTCCAAGTTTCAGAACATTTGAAGATTCTATGATGCAGTTACGACAGCTTTTGCACTCACTATTTTCATTAGAAACCCAGCAAGTGTGAAGAAGAATCGCGTCGCATTAGATTAGAAGAATTTCCACATATTTCCACAAATTTCTCCCTCATTTCTCCCTCATTTCTCACCCAAACTCCATAATTTATATCACCAGAATGCTTATTTGTGTTCTTTAACCTAAACTATTTTATTTTCACTGTTATGAGAATGTGTTGGGTAGACCAGCATATCTGCATGTGGTTTGTATGGGATTTTCCCCCCCTCTCCCGTGGTGCATTGTCATACAATAGTTTAGGTGAAACTACTCTACATTGTACTCTTACCATAAACCACCTAGCAGCCATTAATGGTTTTTAATTTGTCGACTGGATTTCCTGGCTGACACTTTGGCATAAAAAAAATATATGACAAGTTCTACATCATAAGCTACATTTTGGTACAAAAATTATGTTGATAGAGAGGGTAGTGGGAGAAAATATGATTGGTATTGTTGACATTATTCCCCCCTTTAGAGAACTTCAATATGCCACAAATACTCAAAACAACCACAGCCTACTTGCCCACTTCCCAATGCTGCTTTGGAGAACTTTCAAAACCCACATAGCACAACAAATACAACAGCAACATAGATTAACATATTTGTCAAAAAAAAAAGAGCCACTCTGAATGCAACACTTCCCATCCTGTCTCTCATAAAGAGGTCAAGGAACGATCATCAACCTCCCAGGTCATGACTCTCAAGAGAGAGACACCTGGGAGTCCTTCACGCTCAGGGAAAGTTGCTTTAAATCTTCCTCATGGCTTTGGAGGTTGCCTCTGTTGTGGTACAGAGGACTTGACATGTACTATAGAAATGATCCTAGTGAGTACAGTCTTAATCTGTCCTTGAACGATTGTGTGTTCTTATAGCCACAGATGGTATGCTAGGCTGTGTGGGTTTACCCAAGAATTTTTTTGACCTCATGAATACCAACTGATGTTTTCTCATTAATTAAGTGTTCTTTGAGGTGGGTACAACGACATGAGCTCATGCATGAATGTCATTATCTCACTCTAACTTGTAGGGTGTGGATTCTCTGCTACCGTACATACACAATCATTGTGTTTCTGTGGAACAAGAAGACTTGGAACTGCTACTCAGAGACCCAAACCCTTTGATTACCTCCTTGTCTTCTAGAGCTCAAGATGGAGTGCAGAGTCTAGGTAAGCAGAAACAAAATAGAGGGATTTAAAATACGCCTGCAGTGGTCCACCCTAGTAGTGAGCCGCCCCTGCAGTGGTCCACCCTAGTAGTGAGCCACCCCTGCAGTGGTCCACCCTAGTAGTGAGCCACCCCTGCAGTGGTCCACCCTAGTAGTGAGCCACCCCTGCAGTGGTCCACCCTAGTAGTGAGCCACCCCTGCAGTGGTCCACCCTAGTAGTGAGCCACCCCTGCAGTGGTCCACCCTAGTAGAGAGCCGCCCCTGCAGTGGTCCACCCTAGTAGTGAACCACCCCTGCAGTGAGCCACCCCTGCAGTGGTCCACCCTAGTAGTGATCCACCCCTGCAGTGGTCCACCCTAGTAGTGAGCCAGCCCTGCAGTGGTCCACCCTAGTAGTGAACCACCCCTACAGTAATCCACCCTAGTAGTGAGCCATCCCTGCAGTGGTCCACCCTAGTAGTGAACCACCCCTGCAGTGGTCCACACCTGCAGTGGTCCACACCTGCAGTGGTCCACCCTAGTTAATGAACCAGCCCTGCAGTGGTCCACCCTAGTAGTGAGCCGCCCCTGCAGTGGTCCACCCCTGCAGTGGTCCACCCCTGCAGTGGTCCACCCTAGTAGTGATCCACCCCTGCAGTGGTCCACCCTAGTAGTGAGCCAGCCCTGCAGTGGTCCACCCTAGTAGTGAACCACCCCTACAGTAATCCACCCTAGTAGTGAGCCATCCCTGCAGTGGTCCACCCTAGTAGTGAACCACCCCTGCAGTGGTCCACACCTGCAGTGGTCCACCCTAGTTAATGAACCATCCCTGCAGTGGTCCACCCTAGTAGTGAACCACCCCTGCAGTGGTCCACCCCTGCAGTGGTCCACCCTAGTAGAGAGCCGCCCCTGCAGTGGTCCACCCTAGTAGTGAACCACCCCTGCAGTGAGCCACCCCTGCAGTGGTCCACCCTAGTAGTGATCCACCCCTGCAGTGGTCCACCCTAGTAGTGAGCCACCCCTGCAGTGGTCCACCCTAGTAGTGAACCACCCCTACAGTAATCCACCCTAGTAGTGAGCCATCCCTGCAGTGGTCCACCCTAGTAGTGAACCACCCCTGCAGTGGTCCACACCTGCAGTGGTCCACCCTAGTTAATGAACCAGCCCTGCAGTGGTCCACCCTAGTAGTGAGCCACCCCTGCAGTGGTCCACCCCTGCAGTGGTCCACCCTAGTAGTGAACCACCCCTGCAGTGGTCCACCCTAGTAGTGAGCCACCCCTGCAGTGGTCCACCCTAGTAGTGAGCCGCCCCTGCAGTGGTCCACCCTAGTAGTGAGCCACCCCTGCAGTGGTCCACCCTAGTAGTGAACCAACCCTGCAGTGGTCCACCCTAGTAGTGAGCCACCCCTGCAGTGGTCCACCCTAGTAGTGAGCCACCCCTGCAGTGGTCCATTATTGTGAGCCAGTCTTTCTGGGGCCACCCATGCAGTGGTCCATTATTGTGAGCTATCCTTTCTGGAGTCACCCCTGCAGTGGTGAGCCAGCCTAAGGGTATGTTTGAGGGAGGTAGTCTTTCATAGTCAATAGAGATCCTGTCCATGCAACACTCGTGAATGAAAAGTAGCCACATTGCGCGTGGTCTAGGGATGCCTCGACCCTTTTGAAGTGTCTTCTGAAGCACGTCCATGAAAGTTTACTCACTCAAAACACCAACATATTGGGTGACATTATTGTGCCACTCCAGCAAGTTCAAACCTGCATCAGTGCGGGGAAGTTACATCCAAAACCTGTTTTGACTTGTCTGAGCACAACCAATGGATCTGCCATCAAATTTTTGAAAAATTACCACTTACACTAACTCAAATCATCAAGTATATGAGTGCTAAACACAATAAGAATGAACAATGCAAGTAACAGATTTAGTCAGTCCTCCTGTATCTGGTCATCGGGTTTCACTTAGGGTTGGAACTTTTTTGCCCCCCCCCCCCCCCTCCCCCTTGGAAATTGTATTATTAAAATTCATTATTGATGTTGATGACTGCTTGACATCATGCCCCCCCCCCCCCCCTAAAATCCAGATTCCTCCAGTTGCCCTCCCTTGGACAATTTTCTAAATAGAACCCTGTAAATAAAACCCTGTCAAGTTCCTCCTCCTCCTCGTTACTCTCTGGGTCAGAGGTTGGGGCATTTGATGCTTCAGTACGTTCGTGCAAATGCACTTATTCTAGAGTATTTGTTGTTAGTGTTGCTCGGAGATTTTGACAGCAAATTGATTTTTGTTCAGACGGATGTTCAGAAAATGTCTGAAGTCCGACTGTAATTTCCTACACTGCCATATCATAGAATCTCTGTACAGCATCAAGGAATACTCTAGTATTCCTTGATGTATTACTTAGCGTATTCTTTAGCGTATTCCTTAGTGTATTCCTTCTGGTGAATGGACCCACATTTATAAAATGGCACACAGCAATAATCAAAGTTCGTGTCTCATAGCTTCTTAGCTGCCTGCGTGGGGCCTACGTGGGGATGTCGGCCACTATTAGCTCCAAGAAGACTCCCAGCGTGCAGTGAATCCTTCACTAAAGTAGTGGACCATTTAACTGTAGAAAATATTAAAGAATATGAAATGGATGCTATGAGCTATGTATGTTTGTTTGTTTGTATTTATGTACGTGTGTTTGTTTCTATCTCCGTTTGTTGTTGTTGTTCACTCACAACTTGCGTACAATAAGTCCATTCATAAAATATTTAGTGCCGGTGTCACAGGAAATCTGGCATCCCAGGAAATTTGGCACCCCCATAAATAAGCTAATAAGCTATAACACTCCATCTTTCACAGAATTGGTATGTGGGTGTGTTTTTAAATAAAGTTTCAGTATTTTATTTAGAGGCCTTTTTCTAAACCAGCTATATATCTTCCTTGTAATCTAATTACTTGTAAATCTAATTACTAATAAAATTCCATTCCAAATATCCTAGGAAATATGGAATCCCCCCAGGAAATTTGGCACCCCCATTCCTAATATCCTAGGAAATATGGAATCCCCCTATTTTTTTCCCTCCTTTCTCTCTTTCTCTCTTTTAATAGTTAGTTTGGCTATCTTTGTGATTCAAACGAGTATCAGTAACGTTAGTGTACCCAAGTAGACAAACAGAAAGCATCAGCTAGCTCAAGTTCTAAAGTTCAAATGTTGTCCATTGATGTTAGAGGTTCTGTCATCGAGGGAAGAGGATGTAGGGCCTTCAATCTGGACTTGTTCAGTATATAGTCTAGTCTGACAAAATGTACTTAGTAGATCTTCTCTGAATCAGTTCCAATAAAAGAATGTCCTTTATAAGATAAGGTTAGAATCTCTCAAGCCTTAAACCAGACCTCTTTAAAGAGAGAAGAAAACTGAAATTTAGTCACAACCCGACCAGGATTTTTTACCATAATTTATGGCCATGACAGGCTAACCAATGAGCTTTGAGAGACTTAAAAAACTAACAGTAAGGGGTTGAATACAGTGTGTTGTATAGGGGGGAAGGCACAGCATAACCACACCTTCTGACATTGATGTCCACCATTAATGTCATGGCCTGAAGCAATACCTCCTGCTTGTCATTGGAGGCTTATGAAATCATTGGCATCGATCAATTTATATCATGACAACTACAATCTGAATCAGTTATATTTATAAATAGATAGATGCAAAGCCAGGATATTTAGTACCCCATAGTCCCATACAGACAATTTTGAATGTTTATAGAACAGTTACAGTATTAATTATGACTACAGCACCATTTATAGTCTGGATTACTCCACACATCTTGAGGGACGGCTTGACAAGTGTCATGGAACCATTCCAAGCAGCTGTCACATGAGAGCATTTTATTTCCATCCTCATTCGCTGGCAATCTACAGTGACAGAAGACTTTCATTACTTCAACCTTCTTCGTCATGTGAATACATTTCCTCTTCTTTGATGGGAAGTGCTTGTCTTTGATACAGTTGTACAAATGCCGCCTCATATGACCCACATCAAAAAACTGCTCTTCTGGGCTCTGGTCATTGCAAATAGCCATAGCAAAAGCGACTGCAAATAGCCCACAGTCTACTGAGTTTGGCTGTTGTTGCACATTGGCATATTCCAAAGTAATTTTTTCTTCTGTAGTGTGCAGAAGTGATGCTATTTGTACTTTTGTAGAGTATGTGAGCGAAGTGGATAAGCTGTCATATACTCGAACTGTGGGATGTTGAATGCCAACAGTATTACTGTCACCCAATGATTACCCCCAGAATGGAGTATTTGGATGCATTCATCACTGGCGATGTTGAAACTGAGCATTTGTCCAAGAAGTGGACTTTGCAAGGAGCTAACAGGAAGTAGATCCAGGTCATGTTTCATGAGAAGCTGTGCTGCATGAATCAGTTTGTCATTGAGCCATCTGCCATTTAGCAGTACATTTTTGTCTTCGTCATTCAGTTCGATTCCTCCAATTTTCTGCCAGCAGCCATCACTAACAATTTCATCATCCTCTCCACTGCTAACTATCACTGGATCCACATCTAGTTTCTGACGCTTTTGTTCAGTTACTGGTAGGGGTAACAACAGGGGTCTCTTTGCAAGCCTTACAGGTAAAGGCTTATGTTGATCAGCTGATGGGTCAGTATTCTCATCAGCACCTGCATCCTATAGTGTTTAGTTGTTGTTATTGTTGTTTTGGGGAGGGACAGGGGGAAGAGACAAATAATTACAGAGCTAACATGTTTATAACAACAAATGTTTGACAGCATAACCATCTCTTCAAATAATTACAGAGCTATGTTTATTTAAAAAACAAACATTTGACAGCATAAACCAGCTTTTCAAATTGTTAATACCATATTGTCATCATAATTATATACATTATTTGTCTATAACCATCTTACCTCATTGTTGTCATGGCAATTCAGTCTTCTCCCATCAGGATCATACCATATCTTAAGGCGGTGGCAATTGCGGTGGCAATTGATTGCTGTCTTCAGCAAGTCATCTTTGGGGCCTTTAAGACGATAGCGACCTTTCCCGATATCTTCCGCAACTGTATGTGGACCTCCAGGGAACTGAGGCTCAAGTTTTCCACCCTTATGACCTTCGTTCTTCATCGACTTGACAAGCACTTTGTCACCAACCTTGATTTTAGTATTGGTATTGTGCTTTGACTCGTATTGATGCTTTTGACGGGCTTAGGCTTTTTCAATATTTGCATTCTTTGTACTTTTGTGTCTAAGTCTAGTTCATCAGGTTCGCCAAGCACTTGAGAGATGTCAATGGGGAGACGAGCTTCTCGTCCATACATTAGAAGAAATGGAGTACACTTGGTGGAATCCTGGCGACTCGACAAATAGGATATTATCTATAAGTTCATCCCAGTCATCCTGGTGATCGTTAACGAGCTTCTGGAGCTGCTTCTTCAGTGTTTGATTAAAACGCTCGTTTGATTGAGGATGGTAAGCACTAGTGATCTTGTGCTTAAATCCAGTGAACTCTTCAAGGGAATCGACTATCTTGTTGCAAAATTCCCTACCCTGATCAGATACAATCTCCTGAGGACATCCATGTCTAAGGATCATGCGGTAAAGGAAAGCAGCAACATGCTTCGCTTCCTTTGTGGGGATTGGAAAAGCTTCAGCCCATTTTGAGAAGTAATCAGTAAGCGTAATGCAATAATGATTTCCAGTTTTGCTGATAGGCAACTCGATAAGGTCTATTCCTCCATGTGTCTGACACTGGAATAGGGTGTAAGGATGGTGCTGGTTTATCAAACTTCCGTTTACTCCGTTGGCACACTTCACATCGTTTCACCTAAAGGACATTGTTTAATGCAACTAAGACCATGCAATGGGTACACTAGAGTGATGTACAAAACATCTGTAATTTTACTTGCCCAGTCATCAACATCCTGATTGATCGCTTTCCAGTAGTAGCGCGCAGATACTTTTGTTAATGTTTTATCTCTACCAAAGTGACATCCTCCTACTAAGGCATCATGACAAGCTTCGAGTATCTTCCGCTTCATCTTACAGCTAGTTACAACTTGTCTAAGTCCTTCTTTGCCTTTATAGTGAATGATTCCATCCACAATCTGGAAGTTTTTGGCACGCTTTCTGATTACGCATTTCTCCTGCTTGCTACTTCAATGGTGGATATTGGCTCTTTGAAATGTAATCGTGCAGCTCCTCGTAGATAGTCTCCTCGCAGGCGTTTTTATCTTCTCTTCTCTTCTCTCTGGAAAATCCATGTGATCGGGCGGGATGCAATATTTCCTAGGGCATATAATTGGGGATACCCAATATCCTTAGGAAATTCCATACAGGGGTGCGAACTTTCCTAGGAAATTTGGAATGGGGATACCAAAAAGTGGGGATACCAAAAAGTGGGGATGTCAGATTTTCTGTGACACCGGGAGACTCCAAATATTCCAATGCTTGCAGCTGCTACTCTGCGTCTCAACTGCAGGAGAGGCGTGGGTAAGGATTAGCATCGACGATGCAATCAACTGCTCGCATGCTGTTTTACGATTATGATTGGGTAAAGATCATCAAACTAAAAAAACTGCCTCCAGCCGTGTCTTAATTAAGAAACCCCCCAACAATCTCAACTGCATCATGCGTAAGGTTTCTTCCAGAGATTCACTTCCATTTCTGGAAATGCCTCTGCTGAGAAAGCAACATTGGTACGAACTGTTTATTGGGCTTTCGAAGAAATCTGCCGCTTGTGGGTGGGTTTATTTTCTGTAAGCACTGTAGTGATGCGCAGGTTGTTTTTTTAAATCTAGCACAGGCTTTGTTTTATTATCTAGCACAGGTTTTGTTTTATTATCTACCGCTGGTTTCGTTTTTTAATCTAGCGCTGGTTTTGTTTTATTATCTAGCACAGGTTTTGTTTTATTATCTAGCGCAGGTTTTGTTTTATTATCCAGCGCAGGTTTTGTTTTATTATCTAGCACAGGTTTTGTTTTATTATCTAGCACAGGTTTTGTTTTATTATCTAGCACAGGTTTTGTTTTATTATCTAGCGTAGGTTTTGTTTTATTATCCAGCGCAGGTTTTGTTTTATTATCTAGCACAGGTTTTGTTTTATTATCTAGCACAGGTTTTGTTTTATTATCTAGCGCAGGTTTTGTTTTATTATCTAGCGTACGTAGGTTTTGTTTTATTATCCAGCACAGGTTTTGTAGCGTAGGTCTTGTTTTATTATCCAGCACAGGTTTTGTAGCGTAGGTCTTGTTTTATTATCTAGCACAGGTTTTGTTGTATTATCTAGCGCAGGTTTTGTTTTATTATCTAGCGTACGTAGGTTTTGTTTTATTATCCAGCACAGGTTTTGTAGCGTAGGTCTTGTTTTATTATCTAGCACAGGTTTTGTTGTATTATCTAGCGCAGGTTTTGTTTTATTATCTAGCACAGGTTTTGTTGTATTATCTAGCACAGATTTTGTTTTATTATCTAGCACAGGTTTTGTTTTATTATCTAGCACAGGTTTTGTTTTATTATCTAGCGCAGGTTTTGTTTTATTATCTAGCGTACGTAGGTTTTGTTTTATTATCCAGCACAGGTTTTGTAGCGTAGGTCTTGTTTTATTATCTAGCACAGGTTTTTTTTGTATTATCTAGCACAGGTTTTGTTTTATTATCTAGCACAGGTTTTGTTTTATTATCTAGCACAGGTTTTGTTGTATTATCTAGCACAGATTTTGTTTTATTATCTAGCACATGTTTAGTTTTATTATCTAGCGTAGGTTTTTTTAAATTATCTAGCGCAGGTTTTGTTTTATTATCTAGCGTACGTAGGTTTTGTTTTATTATCCAGCACAGGTTTTGTAGCGTAGGTCTTGTTTTATTATCTAGCACAGGTTTTGTTGTATTATCTAGCACAGATTTTGTTTTATTATCTAGCACATGTTTAGTTTTATTATCTAGCGTAGGTTTTGTTTTATTATCCAGCGTAGGTTTTGTTTTATTATCTAGCACAGGCTTTGTTTTATTATCTAGCGCAGGTTTTGTTTTGTTTTATTATCTAGCACAGGCTTTGTTTTATTATCTAGCGCAGGTTTTGTTTTATTATCTAGCGTAGGTTTTGTTTATCAAGCACTGATCGGTGGCTCTGCAGACAACCTTGCTCTTCTAACAGCCTGGCCTAACAACTCAGATATTGTATACTGTTCTGTTGGCTCTTACTTGTGCTCTATGCTGGGTATGTACAGGCAACAATAGAGACATGTATTGATTTGCGGGATTTATATATTATAATGTCTACACGAGTTAGTCATCAGTAGGTAACGATATAGTGTACCACAAGAAACACATTAGAAATAGTGTTTAGAAGTGCTGTGACCCAGAAGGCAATCAGACAGTCTTCACCGCTCAAATGTTGCCTGTAGCAAATGTAGCAAAACAAACGACTTGAAAAAATACCAAAATACGCAATGGCCTGTTCGGCGACCCTTTACCATGCAAACCATTTACACCAATATTGTACTGCTTTTAAAATTATGATCTGGTACATATATGATTTTAAAATGGTAAAGTGGTTAAAATGGTAAAGTGGTAAAGGGTCTTTGAATTGGTCGTGGGCACAGTCTTATTTTCTTTCTGGTCAAAGTAGTTTGTGCTTAAATGTAGCTCGGGATATTTAGACTAGTTGTACACTGTATGATCAGCATCATAACAACACTCTAGTTCACATTATGCAAGATGCACATTCACATGCAGAACATGCATGTGAATATTGACATGCATGTGAATATTATAAACTTTGTTGTTTTCGTACTCAGGAATTGGTCCCGTGCTGTTCGTGCATGTCCCTCAACAGAATGCTCAGCTTGAAGAAGCCGAGATAGAGCCTGGCTCAGATAACAGGTGCAGTGTGTGTGTAGTGCCTGCCATGCAACAGCCATGCAACATGCAAAAATAAGCGTGAATTAATTGATGACATGTACCCAGTGCTTGGTCACTGTACCTTACCCGTCGTCATATCTGCCCCCCCCCCCCCAGTGCTTGGTGACTACACCTTACCTCTCATCTGGCTTCTTGACTGTGAAGTAACTGATGTTCCATCAACGTTGTTTGTTTGATATACGCAGAATCAGTGTGACCACAAACCGTGGGGCGTAGCTATGATTATCTATAATTAGAGCGAAGTCCTTTTAGAGCTCTTAATAACCTGCTGGATTTAGAAGATGAAATAACCTTTCAGATTGAGAAAAAAGATGAGGCAATTTCGCGATTCCTACATCCCAAGACAACGACTACTCTAGCACGGGGTAACAAATAACCGATGATTTAGAGCCTAGCGCGGGTACATAACAGGAAGACACAGTTCCTCGCACATTGTAAATGCATATGTGTAGTGTAACACTAACATAGGATGTGTGATTTGCACCATTTTAAGCAGTGGGGGATGCCTAAATCCCTTTTGAGGTTGTGACTGTCTTTGTCCTGTTTCTCTGCAGAGTGTTGGCCACGCTCTCCTGTCCCCTGCACATGTCAGGATGGCTCGCCGCCAGATCCGTTCGTCTCTTTCTAGACAAGAGCTACCGCTACCACTTCCTCACCATGTTGGGACTTGACCCGCCCACCGACCTCTCCCTGGAAACCATGAACACTGCCAGGCGGAAAAGGCTGTGCAAGCAAGATGGAGGAGGCGTGGCAGAGGGTAGTGAAGGAGGCGCGGCGGAGGGCGATGAAGAGAGTACAGTGGGAGATGAAGGGAACTTGTTGGTGGGCAGTGAGGTGGGGATAGTGGAGGATGGTGATGAGGGCGTGGCACTCTCTGAGGGGTTGGAGGATGGGGAGAGTGATAGAGGTGTGGCTCTTCCTGAGGGGATGGAGGTGGAAGGGGTAATGGCTATTTTGGAGGTGGAAGAAGGGGGTAGAGAAATGGGAGGAGCTGAGGATGAGGGACAAGGGAGTTGCAACAGAGCCGAGTCCTACTTGGATAAACCAGGCCATATGGAAGGGGGCGTGGCAGGTGGAGAGGAGACGAAAGAAATGGAAGGAGTCAAGGGGGAAGTAGATGGAGAGATGGGCGTGAGGGATGGAGGTGTGTCTGGAGAGGCATGATAGGCCAAGATGGGTGTGGCCACATGAGGAGGACATATAAGCAATATGGAGGAACTCGAAGGCATCGCAAAACTGCATTGCAACGAGTGCCCGTGCAGATATGATGGTGCACTTGGCTATGTGTCAGTCATGTGATTATCAATACAAATGTTTACCTGATGGTTGTACTGCATATCAGTCCATTGCTAAAAAAAATAATGCACATTGTGACAATCTGAGAAAACGGGTCGGTTGTAGAGAAGGGTTAATTAAATGTGATCAAAATTACCTCGGGGGAATGAAATCTTGTAAATCTGCCCTGAACAAAACATGCGAAGCCTGAGGCTCGCTTGTCGATGCCATGTGGAGCCCGAGGCTTGCCATTGGTTGATGCCACGTGAAGCCCGAGGTTCACCATTGGTCGATGGCACGTGGATCTTGAGGCTTGCCATTGGTTGACGCCACGCGAAGCCCGAGGTTCACCGTTGGTCGATTTGGCGTTGGCTGACGCCCCATGCGAAGCCTGAGGCTCGGCGTTGGTCGACACTGTAAATTAAAAACTACCTGAACCTGAAAGTCGAGTTTTGAACAATTCAAATCACTTTTATCAGATTTGGAGTGTAGACAACAAGAGCAACCAACATTGTGACAAACACTTCTATAGCAACCAACTTACAACTAATAATGTGTTACAGAGATGTGCTTGTGTATAGAGCTAGCTTTCTTTGTCACTGCCTGAGGGTTCGCCCTTGGCTAGGGATGGTGGTGTTGATGACTCGGATGGTGAAATGGCGGGGACTTGTCTGTGCTGGGGAAACTGCTCCCACGGGGAGGCCAAGTCAAACTTGCGGAACTCCTGGGTCATCTCCAGAGGCTCGCACACGACGCGCTTTACCTCATCATCATAGCGAACCTTCAGAAAACAAGAAAAACACGTTTACTATTTTATGTTTACACACACACACACTCACATGCACACACACACACTCACATGCACACACACACTCACACACATGCTCATGCACACACTCACATGCACACACACACACATACTCACACGCATGCACACATATGCACACACACGCATGCACGCACACACACACACATGCACACACACTATAAGCAGACATATGTACATACATGCCTAAGATGGTGGAGGAACTGAGGAGGGCGGTTGACTCCCTTGTAATAATTATATCTATGCTATCTTGTAACCCTGAGGTGACCAGGTTGCCTATAGATGTAACCCTGAGGTGACCAGGTTGCCCTCGTAGATGTAACCCTGAGGTGACCAGGTTGCCTTCGTAGATGTAACCCTGAGGTGACCAGGTTGCCTTCGTGGATGTAACCCTGAGGTGACCAGGTTGCCTTCGTAGATGTAACCCTGAGGTGACCAGGTTGCCTTCGTAGATGTAACCCTGAGGTGACCAGGTTGCCTTCGTAGATGTAACCCTGAGGTGACCCAGGTTGCCTTCGTAGATGTAACCCTGTGGTGACCAGGTTGCCTTCGTAGATGTAACCCTGAGGTGACCAGGTTGCCTTCGTAGATGTAACCCTGAGGTGAACAGGTTGCCTTCGTAGATGTAACCCTGAGGTGACCAGGTTGCCTTCGTAGATGTAACCCTGAGGTGACCAGGTTGCCTTCGTAGATGTAACCCTGAGGTGACCAGGTTGCCTTCGTAGATGTAACCCTGAGGTGACCAGGTTGCCTTCGTAGATGTAACCCTGTGGTGACCAGGTTGCCTTCGTAGATGTAACCCTGAGGTGACCAGGTTGCCTTCGTAGATGTAACCCTGAGGTGACCAGGTTGCCTTCGTAGATGTAACCCTGTGGTGACCAGGTTGCCTTCGTAGATGTAACCTTGAGGTGACCAGGTTGCCTTCGTAGATGTAACCCTGAGGTGACCAGGTTGCCTTCGTAGATGTAACCCTGAGGTGACCAGGTTGCCCTCATAGATGTAACCCTGAGGTGACCAGGTTGCCCTCATAGATGTAACCCTGAGGTGACCAGGTTGCCTTCGTAGATGTAACCCTGAGGTGACCAGGTTGCCCTCATAGATGTAACCCTGAGGTGACCAGGTTGCCTTCGTAGATGTAACCCTGAGGTGACCAGGTTGCCTTCGTAGATGTAACCCTGAGGTGACCAGGTTGCCTTCGTACATGTAGATGTAACCCTGAGGTGACCAGGTTGCCTTCGTAGATGTAACCCTGAGGTGACCAGGTTGCCCTCATAGATGTAACCCTGAGGTGACCAGGTTGCCTTCGTAGATGTAACCCTGAGGTGACCAGGTTGCCTTCGTAGATGTAACCCTGTGATGACCAGGTTGCCTTCGTAGATGTAACCCTGAGGTGACCAGGTTGCCTTCGTAGATGTAACCCTGAGGTGACCAGGTTGCCTTCGTAGATGTAACCCTGAGGTGACCAGGTTGCCTTTGTAGATGTAACCCTGAGGTGACCAGGTTGCCTTCGTAGATGTAACCCTGAGGTGACCAGGTTGCCTTCGTAGATGTAACCCTGAGGTGACCAGGTTGCCCTCATAGATGTAACCCTGAGGTGACCAGGTTGCCTTCGTAGATGTAACCCTGAGGTGACCAGGTTGCCTTCGTAGATGTAACCCTGAGGTGACCAGGTTGCCTTCGTAGATGTAACCCTGAGGTGACCAGGTTGCCTTCGTAGATGTAACCCTGAGGTGACCAGGTTGCCTTCGTAGATGTAACCCTGTGGTGACCAGGTTGCCTTCGTAGATGTAACCCTGAGGTGACCAGGTGCCTTCGTAGATGTAACCCTGTGGTGACCAGGTTGCCTTCGTAGATGTAACCCTGAGGTGACCAGGTTGCCTTCGTAGATGTAACCCTGAGGTGACCAGGTTGCCTTCGTAGATGTAACCCTGAGGTGACCAGGTTGCCTTCGTAGATGTAACCCTGAGGTGACCAGGTTGCCTTCGTAGATGTAACCCTGTGGTGACCAGGTTGCCTTCGTAGATGTAACCCTGAGGTGACCAGGTTGCCTTCGTAGATGTAACCCTGTGGTGACCAGGTTGCCTTCGTAGATGTAACCCTGTGGTGACCAGGTTGCCTTCGTAGATGTAACCCTGAGGTGACCAGGTTGCCTTCGTAGATGTAACCCTGAGGTGACCAGGTTGCCTTCGCAGATGTAACCCTGAGGTGACCAAGTTGCCTTCGTAGATGTAACCCTGAGGTGACCAGGTTGCCTTCGTAGATGTAACCCTGAGGTGACCAGGTTGCCTTCGTAGATGTAACCCTGTGGTGACTAGGTTGCCTTCGGAGATGTAACCCTGAGGTGACCAGGTTGCCTTCGTAGATGTAACCCTGTGGTGACCAGGTTGCCTTCGTAGATGTAACCCTGTGGTGACCAGGTTGCCTTCGTAGATGTAACCCTGAGGTGACCAGGTTGCCTTCGTAGATGTAACCCTGAGGTGACCAGGTTGCCTTCGTAGATGTAACCCTGAGGTGACCAGGTTGCCTTCGCAGATATAACCCTGAGGTGACCAGGTTGCCTTCGTAGATGTAACCCTGAGGTGACCAGGTTGCCTTCGTGGATGTAACCCTGAGGTGACCAGGTTGCCTTCGTAGATGTAACCCTGAGGTGACCAGGTTGCCTTCGTAGATGTAACCCTGAGGTGACCAGGTTGCCTTCGTAGATGTAACCCTGAGGTGACCAGGTTGCCTTCGTAGATGTAACCCTGAGGTGACCAGGTTGCCTTCGTAGATGTAACCCTGAGGTGACCAGGTTGCCTTCGTAGATGTAACCCTGTGGTGACCAGGTTGCCTTCGTAGATGTAACCCTGAGGTGACCAGGTTGCCTTCGTAGATGTAACCCTGTGGTGACCAGTTTGCCTTCGTAGATGTAACCCTGCGATGACCCAGTTGACTTTATTTCACGTGTGGAAGCAATCAATTTCATATTCCTACTCTCTCTCAATTGTGAAGTCAAGCGAGTGTTGAATGAGGCCAATAGAACTGCATCAAGTATTGAGTTGCAGTTAGTGTATGTAAGACGGGCATAATAGTATTATGCATAGCCAAGTAGTGGGTTGCAGTTAGTGTATGTAAGTCTTTAGACATGCATAATAGTATTATGTTATGCATAGCCAAGTAGTGGGTTGCAGTTAGTGTATGTAAGTCTTTAGACATGCATAATAGTATTATGTTATGCATAGCCAAGTAGTGGGTTGCAGTTAGTGTATGTAAGTCTTTAGACATGCATAATAGTATTATGTTATGCATAGCCAAGTAGTGGGTTGCAGTTGGTGTATGTAAGACATGCATAATAGTATTATGCATAGTCAGTATTGAGTTGCAGTTAGTGTATGTAAGTCTTTAGACATGCATAATAGTATTATGTTATGCATAGCCAAGTAGTGGGTTGCAGTCACCTCAAAACCTCAAAATAAACAGGTCAAGTTTCAGTGGTTATGTGTTGAAGTTGTAGGACTACCAATGGCCTCTCAATGAAGTCTAAGAAGACTACTTCTACTGTCTTCCCCAACTGACTGTGACTCAGACATAGGAGACGTTCACACTAGCTCTGAAGAAGTGGATAGGCTTTAAATGCAGAGAAGTTGATATTGTCCTGTACTGTAGTCAGGAGAACAGATATGGCCACAAGGCACAGGAGCGTATATAAATATGGCCACAAGGCACAGGAGCGTATATAAATATGGCCACAAGGCACAGGAGCGTATATAAATATTATACTGTGTGGGAAATTACAACCAAAATCTGTGTTGACAATTTGTCTGAGTACAATCAATTTTGTTCTGCCATTCTCAGACTTTGATAGGCCATCAAATTTTCAACTTTTTATGTTTGTGGGAGGAAGCCACCATCTTGGACCAGGCCAGAGGACAAGGAACTTCTAGTGAAGGAGGCATTGCACATCAGCCTAGCACCAAAGTGTGAGCGGTTCAATCGATATTGTGGAATGGACTTGCCTGGCTGCTGGGTGGCTACTCTCAAGAACCTGAACTTGGCCATAATTTTCCTGTGTTCAGTTTGTTATCATTCTTTGTTAATGTGTTTTTAGTAATATTATATATGTATATGTAGTTACAGCACGTCTTATTTAATACACTCTCAGTTGACATAACAAAATTACAATGACCTTCTCAATAATCAACATGAAATTATATTCTCTCGTAGTTTTGACTACTGATTTGGACTAGCCTCTCCTGATTTGGACCAGATGCTCTAGCCTCTACTGATTTGGACCAGATGCTCTAGCCTCTCCTGATTTGGACCAGATGCTCCAGCCTCTCCTGATTTGGACCAGATGCTCTAGCCTCTCCTGATTTGGACCAGATGCTCTAGCCTCTCCTGATTTTGACCAGATGCTCTAGCCTCTCCTGATTTGGACCAGATGCTCCAGCCTCTCCTGATTTGGACCAGATGCTCCAGCCTCTCCTGATTTGGACCAGATGCTCTAGCCTCTCTTGATTTGGACCAGATGCCCTAGCCTCTCCTGATTTGGACCAGATGCTCTAGCCTCTCCTGATTTGGACCAGATGCTCTAGCCTCTCCTGATTTGGACCAGATGCTCCAGCCTCTCCTGATTTGGACCAGATGCTCTAGCCTCTCCTGATTTGGACCAGATGCTCTAGCCTCTCTTGATTTGGACCAGATGCTCCAGCCTCTCCTGATTTGGACCAGATGCTCCAGCCTCTCCTGATTTGGACCAGATGCTCTAGCCTCTCTTGATTTGGACCAGATGCTCCAGCCTCTCTTGATTTGGACCAGATGCTCTAGCCTCTCCTGATTTGGACCAGATGCTCTAGCCTCTCCTGATTTGGACCAGATGCTCCAGCCTCTCCTGATTTGGACCAGATGCTCTAGCCTCTCCTGATTTGGACCAGATGCTCTAGCCTCTCCTGATTTGGACCAGATGCTCCAGCCTCTCCTGATTTGGACCAGATGCTCGAGCCTCTCCTGATTTGGACCAGATGCTCTAGCCTCTCCTGACAAAGGAAATGTGAGAGTACAATTTCAAGAACTTCTTTATGTCAACTGAGAGTTGGTTGAGGGTTTAAACACACAATCATAAAGTATTGAGTGTCAACACAAGAACACTCTATAATGAACAATGGATTGATCCTGAATGCAGTCATCGAGCAACACCTCCTCTCCCTCCTCCTCACTACTCTCTGTGTCAGAGGTTGGGGAATATCACGCTTCAGTACATTCGTGGCTGTGCACATTCTAGAGCATTCTCTAGTGTTGCTCGGACATTTTGCTCGGACATTTTGACAGAGCAAATTGATTTTTGTTAGATGAATATACAAGAGATGTTTGGAAAATGTCTGACGTCCGACTGATTGCCTGCACTGCATGCAAGAAAGAGAGAGAGTGATAGGCATCAAGTGAATGAGCAGTAACAAAGAAATATCTAGAGATAGAGATGATTGTAAAATGAAACCATAGGTAGGAAGAGTGAAAGATGAGTGGACCGATGATAGAAAGGACCTAGAAAGCTCAGTGGTCGATGCGCACCCACAAGTGGGGGAACCAGGAGTGGCCTGGACTACAGTGTTGATCCTAGCACCCACCCACAAGTGGGGGAACCAGGAGTGGCCTGGACTAATGCACGTGTTGATCCTGGCACCCACCCACAAGTGGGGGAACCAGGAGTGGCCTGGACTAATGCACGTGTTGATCCTAACACCCACCCACAAGTGGGGGAACCAGGAGGTGCCTGGACTAATGCACGTGTTGATCCTAGCACCCACCCACAAGTGGGGTAACCAGGAGTGGCCTGGACTAATGCACGTGTTGATCCTGGCACCCACCCACAAGTGGGGGAACCAGGAGTGGCCTATGCATGTGTTGATCCTGGCACCCACCCACAAGTGGGGGAACCAGGAGTGGCCTGGACTAATGCATGTGTTGATCCTAGCACCCACCCACAAGTGGGGGAACCAGGAGTGGCCTGGACTAATGCACGTGTTGATCCTGACACCCACCCACAAGTGGGGGAACCAGGAGTGGCCTGGACTAATGCACGGGTTGATCCTAACACCCACCCACAAGTGGGGGAACCAGGAGTGGCCTGGACTAATGCATGTGTTGATCCTAACACCCACCCACAAGTGGGGGAACCAGGAGTGGCCTGGACTAATGCACGTGTTGGTCCTGGCACCCACCCACAAGTGGGGGAACCAGGAGTGGCCTGGACTAATGCACGTGTTGATCCTAGCACCCACCCACAAGTGGGGGAACCAGGAGGTGCCTGGACTAATGCATGTGTTGATCCTAACACCCACCCACAAGTGGGGGAACCAGGAGTGGCCTGGACTAATGCACGTGTTGGTCCTGGCACCCACCCACAAGTGGGGGAACCAGGAGGTGCCTGGACTAATGCACGTGTTGGTCCTAACACCCACCCACAAGTGGGGGAACCAGGAGTGGCCTGGACTAATGCACGTGTTGGTCCTAACACCCACCCACAAGTGGGGGAACCAGGAGTGGCCTGGACTAATACACGTGTTGGTCCTAACACCCACCCACAAGTGGGGGAACCAGGAGGTGCCTGGACTAATGCACGTGTTGGTCCTAACACCCACCCACAAGTGGGGGAACCAGGAGTGGCCTGGACTAATGCATGTGTTGATCCTAACACCCACCCACAAGTGGGGGAACCAGGAGGTGCCTGGACTAATGCATGTGTTGGTCCTAACTTGGATCCAGGTACGCTGGCAGGCTTTATCCCATCACATGACCACCCTGGGTACGTTTGGTTAGCATCACTAGAGGGTTGTTGGCCACACGCTGCCCTTAGTCTTTTCATTTGCTGTCAGCATTGCAGTCGTTCAACCAGCAAGCTACGTAAAAGTGGCCACAGGAGAAGCAGAGCTTTTCAAGGCCAGACCTGCAACTACAGACCATGGGAGAAGCAGGGCTTTTCAAGTAGGGCCTAGGCACCCAATAGCTGGGCTCCCCATGAAGCAGGGCCTAGGCACCCAATAGCTGGGCTCCCCATGAAGCAGGGCCTAGGCACCCAATAGCTGGGCTCCCCATCAGGGCATCAGGTATGGTTCAGCCAGAGAGATGGATGGACAGACACACACACACACACACACAACACGCACACACACTTATGTATATTAGGTATGTGTATATGATGTGCAGAGCAGAATAACAGTGCTAGGCATGTGCTAGCACTTACACTAGAGATGCACCATGTATGTGGAAATCCTCCTTGAGTTGAGTAAAGGTCATCAATACCTAGGAGTTACCATCATTAAAACTTCAGGTAATGGTCACCACATCTACAGTGTAATGCCGGTCTTGATGCGGTCTTGATGCAGCAATAATGATAGCGGTCATCGGCCAACTCATTTCTCTGAATCTGCATGTGTTGCATGTGGGTGTGGCACTAGCCTACGGCTACAGCTTGTGTGTCTCTGCTCCAATATTCTGACACGAGTTTACAGTAACCATGCAAATCCTCGCGAGAGTATCTTGAAGTGTTGCTGCCGTGGGGTAGAAGAGTCTAAGGTACATGAGCTGGCACGCTTGGTACAGCTTGCTACTTGCTCTGAAGCTCTCCTGATCCACAATATGGCATTTACATAGCCGAGTGTAACGTTATGTGCATTGCATTACATTGTGTTATAGGGTTCACGATATAACACCACATAACATTATGTAAGCAACTTCAACTCCATCACTGGATAGTGATAGCAGCTTCAGCAGGGGTACACATTAGGAAGGTTATGGACGAGAAGTTGATTCTGCTATGGCTTGCAAACTATTTATTTCATTAGCTATAGTAGCTAGCAAGCTACCACTGCAATACAGTATGCATAGCTACACAGCATCAAAGTACTAGCTACTACTAGCTATAATATAGCTAACTACTAGCTACCATTAGCTCACAGCAGTGAATTACTGGCTAGCTACAGCTGCCAACCACTAGCCAGCCAACCACTAGCCAGCTACAGCTGCCAACCACTAGCCAGCTACAGCTGCCAACCACTAGCCAGCTACAGCTGCCAACCACTAGCCAGCTACAGCTGCCAACCACTAGCCAGCTACAGCTGCCAACCACTAGCCAGCTACAGCTGCCAACCACTAGCCAGCTACAGCTGCCAACCACTAGCCAGCTACAGCTGCCAACCACTAGCTAGCTTAGCTCAACTCTAACCAGCTAGAAAACCACTAGCTAGCTTCAAACCTGCCTATCAGCCATTTCAAAGCCTTGTCCTTTGCCCTCATGTCTGCCCAAGCAAGGAGGGTTCTCTTCAGGGCTCCAACAAACTATTTCCATCCACAAGTGCCTAATATCTACTTCTTCAGGGCTCCAACAAGCTCTTTCATCCACAAGTGCCTAATGTTTACTAGAAGCCAAACAGCTACTGGTCAGTGCAGTTCATGTGCTAGATTCTAGTATTTTGATTGGTCCAACTCCCCACCAGGGCCTAGGCAAGTTGCTTAAGGTGGAAGGGAGTTATTATTTATTATTTTTAAATAAACAACTGAGCATTCCATTCTGCAGTACGTTGGTTCAAATAGGTCTCAGCATTATTGAGTCACGTAATGGAATAGAGCCACACTCATATTGCGAGTGAAGCAGGGTTAAGTTAGCACATAAGGTTTTCCCTGTGAATCTTTCAGCATCGCTGAGCTATGAAGAAGTGGAAATGGTTGCCGCTACCTCATTAACACCTCCGTAGATTGTGCACGATTATCACCTCGTTCACACACACACACTCAACACAACACACACACACACCTCAACATAACCACTCAGAGGGAAATCTTTCCTGAAGGGGTGCCCTTCAAAGCCATAGTCCGTGAGGATTCTGCGGAGGTCCGGATGGTTGGAGAAGAACACACCAAACATGTCCCACACCTGACAATACATGCAAGACAGGGAGGATGAATGATGCATGCATATATAATATTAACCCTCCCACACCTGACAATACATGCAAGACAGGGAGGATGAATGATGCGTGCATATATAATATTAACCCTCCCACACCTGACAATACATGCAAGACAGGGAGGATGAATGATGTGTGCATATATAATATTAACCCTCCCACACCTGACAATACATGCAAGACAGGGAGGATGAATGATGCGTGCATATATAATATTAACCCTCCCACACCTGACAATACATGCAAGACAGGGAGGATGAATGATGCGTGCATATATAATATTAACCCTCCCACACCTGACAATACATGCAAGACAGGGAGGATGAATGGGGAGGATGAATGATGCGTGCATATATAATATTAACCCTCCCACACCTGACAATACATGCAAGACAGGGAGGATGAATGATACGTGCATATATAATATTAACCCTCCCACACCTGACATTACATGCAAGACAGGGAGGATGAATGAATGATACGTGCATATATAATATTAACCCTCCCACACCTGGCAATTCTTAGGTTTTCATGGCATGACTGACTATGTATAACGAGGGTGCAGGGTCAAGTGCCTTAACAACACACAGAAACCAACAGAACCTTAGGGATTGTTGATTGTGGTGTTCATGATTTAAGGGTTGACCTTTGATGAGCTTTTTAAGGGTCGACCTTTGAGCTTTTTAAGGGTCGACCTTTGGGCTTTTTAAGGGTCGACCTTTGGGCTTTTTAAGGGTCGACCTTTGGGCTTTTTATGGATTGACCTTTAAGGGTGGCTTTTTAAGGGTGGACCATTGAGCTTCTATTGAACAGCCATGCTAGAATGTTTTGAGCCGAAATGTTCCACCATTGCTATTCCAATATTGTGTTGGTGAAGTTCAAAAGTCAGCCCTTAAATTAAGTCACTCGAGCCCAGCCACATGTGGAATTAAAAGGTAACAAATCTACCACATACACATTGTTCGACCAGCAGTGAGTGTGGCCTCTACAAGCATGTGAAATTATTCCCATCCTACCAATGATATACACGTTGATCCAAGACCAGCAGTGAGTGTGGGCTCTACAAGCATGTGGAATTATTCCCATCCTACCAATGATATAAACGTTGATCCAAGACCAGCAGTGAGCGTTGCCTCTACAAGCACGTGGAATTATTCCCATCCTACCAATGATATATGTACACGTTGATCCAAGACCAGCAGTGAGTGTGGCCTCTACAAGCACGTGGAATTATTCCTATTTGTGCACATGTCCGTGCTGCAACCAGCAGAAGCAGAGCTATAGCACAGGCTTGAAGCTGCTTAGTTATTTTCTTCCCGGAAAGGAAAAGCACTGAAAACGGTTCTGGTGATTAGCTCCTGTGGCTTTCAAGTCAAGTTCAGCCATCTATAGCTTAACCTGGCTCTGTTTGATGATGTAACAAAATTCCTCCCCATATTATAAGCAGACACAAATAAAAAGAATGAATAGAATGATGTCACTTAAATACAGAGAAGCCAACAATGTACTCGTCCAACACTGTGAGACTTATATCCCAGGTAACACGGAAGCATAGACACACACACATGGTTCCCAGTGACGATGGACAGGTGAGGGGGGGTGACCAAATCCAATATTCCTAGATCTTTTCCCTACTACTACTGGCACAACACACACAGAAAGAGCCCTTTGAACCTTTTTGCCCCCGCCCCCTTGGAAATTGTATTATAAAAATTCATTAGAAACTTTGTCACATCTTTATCATGCCCCCCCTTAATATCCAGATTCCTCCAGTTGTCCCCCCTTGGACAATTTTCTAAATGAAACCCTGAGCCATGGGTGTTTTTGTTTTTTAATTTTACAAGTTCACCAAAAAAATTCTGAGATGCTCCATGGCAAGATGTGGATGCTTTCTACATGAGCCCACCCCCACCCCCCCACCCACCCCACCCCCAGAGCCCACTTCACACTATCACTCCTCATCTCCATCTTCACCTCTCACTCACCTCTCTCTCCATCCAATTAGCAGAGTTGAAGAGGGGCGTGACTGAGTCCACTGGCGTTATTTCATCTGTATAAGTTTTGACTCTGATCCGAGAGTTGTACGTCAAGCTCAGCAGGTTGTAGACCAACTACACACACACACATGGCATGTACATGTTATACATGTACATGGCATGCACATGTATGTGCTATACATATACATAGTGTGCACATGTGCTATACATACACACACATGGCATGCACGTGCTATACATGTACATGGTATGCACATGTGCTACACATGTACATGTGCTACACATGTACATATACATGGCATGCACATGTTTTTAAAGGGCATGCACATATGCTATACATGGCATGCACACGTGCTATACATACATACACATAGCATGCATGTATGTGCTATATATATACATAGTATGCACACGTGCTATACATACACGGCATGCACACGTGCTATACATACAGTACATATACATGGCATGCACATGTCACTGTGCTATACATACATGGTATGCACATGTGCAATACATACATATATATAGTATGCACATGTGCTATACATATACACAGCATGCACATGTGCTATACATATACATGACATGCACTATACATGGCATGCACACGTGCTATACATGTATATGTGGAGTGTGCTTGCGAAACACATTTTGTAAACATAATTGATATCACATGAACCACTCACATGCAATCATCTCATTGTTACATGGAGTATAGTAACTATGCCACAATATAATGAACTCTTCACCAACGCATACACAACTCAACAATGGACACACACCTCACCAATGCATACACACACACACATCTCACCACTGCACGCACGCACTAGCCAAGCAACCAGGGAACTCACAAAGTGGTTCATAACTCATAACCACCACCACCACCACACACACACACACACCTCATACCTCAAAGCGGTAGACTCTCTTTGGTACGTCTAGAGCAGTGACGTCGATCAGCTGCCTGAACTGTGCATTCTGGTGGTCTCTGAGGAAGGTGAGCACAGGGATGATGCCCTCAGGGTCAATCAACAACTCCACTTCGTTCCTGTGCAACGAGAGAGCGCAACAACAACAACAACAGCCAAAGCTATTATTTGTCTTGTTTCTAGTTTGTTTGTTTTTTGTTTTTTGTTAAGTGGTTTATTAGTAGTCATTAATTGCTTAAGGTAAGTGGTTTATTAGTAGTCATTAACTGCTTACCTTTTTGTTAAGTGGTTTATTAGTAGTCATTAATTGCTTACCTTTTTGTTAAGTGGTTTATTAGTAGTCGTTAACTGCTTACCTTTTTGTTAAGTGGTTATTAGTTGCTTACCTTTTTGTTAAATTGTTTACTATTAGTAGTCATTATTAGTAGTCATTAATTGCTTACCTCTTTGTTAAGTGGTTTATTAGTAGTCTTTATTGCTTACCTTTTTGTTAAGTGGTTTATTTAATTGCTTACCTTTTTGTTAAGTGGTTTATTAGTAGTCATTAGTTGCTTACCTTTTTGTTGATGAGTGGTTTATAGTAGTCTATTTTGTTAAAGGGTTTATTGGATCATTAACAATATCGCAACACCAATAATTGCATGCCTGTGACATCTTGCTTACAAAATGGCATCTTATAGTCTCAGTAAAAACACCGAGTACCACAAACATTAATGACCTCTGACCTACCCATATGTGACCTGACTCTGCTGCACATATCTTGGAAGCATTTCCTGGACGTATCTTCCAAAGTCCAAATTTCTTGCCAGTGCTTCATCTTTGACTAGGTCAGTGCCCGCTGCCAATGGTGGATTTCAAGTGCATGTTAACAAATGAAGACATACATACACATGCTCCGATAGACACAAATATTGGATATCATCTACTAAGAACAACCCCTCCTGCTGTAACCTGCCAAATTTATACCTAAAACCTTCCTTTCCATCATTAGAATGTAAGATGAAGTTTGGTTCCATTGAAGTAAGCTAACAAAAGATGGAACATTTCCCGGCAGGCATGTAGGTGCCCAGCATTTCCCGGCAGGCATACATGTAGGTGCCAAGCATTTCCCGGCAGGCATACATGTAGGTGCCCAGCATTTCCCGGCAGGCATACATGTAAGTGCCAAGCATTTCCCGGCAGGCATACATGTAAGTGCCAAGGCAGGCATACATGTAGGTGCCTAGCATTTCAAGGCAGGTATACATGTAGGTGCCCAGCATTTCCCGAGCATTTCCCGGCAGGCATACATGTACGTGCCAGCATTTCCTGAGCATTTCCCGAGCATTTCCCGGCAGGCATATCCCGGCAGGCATACATGTAGGTGCCCAGCATTTCCCAGCAGGCTTACATGTAGGTACCCGGGAAAACCTTTCTCGGCAGATGAGTTTCCAGAGACTTTAGGACCATCCAGAAAGGAACCATTGGTCATGATCAGGGTCATGATCAGGGGCCATTAAAAATTAATAATAAAAAATAAATAATAATAAAAACAAGTAAATAAATAAGTAAATAAGTAAATAAATATATAACTATAAAGAGAACTATAAAGAGAATAACAAATAAAATAAATAAATAAGTAGATAAATAAAAATTATAACTAAGATAACAATTAAAATAAATAAATAAGTAGATAAATAAGTAAATAAATAAATAAGTAAATAAATATATAAATAATTAATAAAATAAATAAATAAGTAGATAAATAAATAAGTAAATAAATATATAAATAAGAGAATAATAAATAAATAAGTTGATAAGTTGATAAATAAATAAGTAAATAAATATATAACTAAGAGAATATAACTAAGAGAATAATAAATGTATTAAAACCCTCAACCAGAACTCCTGAAGTAGTGATCACCCTTCAAAATTGCACAACCTTTTTCAATAGCAATCACAGGTAGACTGGACCAAAATTATGAATGACTACAGCTCTCATTAGGTATGTACACACAGTGCAAGCACCTACACCATCACAACACCACACACACACCATAAACACACAACAGTGCCACAAATCACACTCATACTGTATACACTGGACTGATAAACCAACCATTCCAATGATAAATGTGCGGTTATACCTTCAGCTGAAGTGGTTAGTCTGTTCCAAACTGTGTGCGGACCCGCACATACGTTCAAAGGACCATTACACACTTAAAGAACGGCGATAACAAATACGAAATACAAAATGAGTCAACATTATATAGCATAAAATAGCTCCAACATCAGGCGTGTGACATACATACTATTTTTAACTCTTCCGGTGCTACAAAGGCTACGCTGGAAGCTCGGTGCACGCAGAAGGTGGCTGCAAAACCAGTAAAGCTTGGACGCCATTGCTTCACCACTATCTAGGAAATGATCGTTATCAAACTATATCGACCTATGAACTTTATCAACACGTCTACTTGTATTCTTTTCCCCCTTCTTCTTCCACCGGACTGCAACTCAAAGCTAAAAACCAGTCGTTACGTTGGAAGGAAGTTCGATGTGAGTTCTTACGCTATCATTATACTTGTCCTTTTACTCTGCATGTGGGTTTAGATTGATTACAATACTTGGGTGGGTATATATATAATTAGTATGAATTGAGCTTAAAAATTGAGCTTTAAAAATAAAAAATAAAGAAGCTGTGTTATGGGTAAACAGCGCCATTCTTATTTCAATAACTGACACAGCAATTCGTATATACCCCCATATAACAAAGGTCTGGGACAAGCTTGAGGGCTTGAGTTGGTGCTGCTCTGTTGAAGTAGCAGCTTCAGATATATGCACATGCAAACAAGCTTTGCTGACATTTTAAAAGTAGCTGCACTTACACGTATTCGCATGATTCTCTGACACCCACAACAGCTCACATCTAGTTAAAGCCTCTCTGACTTCACCATGTCCAACTGTATCTACAGTTTTGAATTATTTCAGTCGTCCTCTTAGAATGAAGAGTGTTCATTTCAAACTCTTGTGACGTTGAATTAATTTGTGCGCAGTTTGTAGTTCTAGTTATAAACTGCATAATCCTGAAGTTTCTGTGAGCTCGGCATCAAGTATCTCGTGTGTAGATTTGAATTATTATATCGCTGATGCATAGAGCTGCAAGTTTGAGGCATCACTGTTTTTTAACCCTGTGTGAAGCATGCATCACTGTTTTAACCCCGTGCCTGCATCACTGTTTTAACCTGTCCCATGCATGTATCACTGTTTTTAACCCTGTACCAAGCATGCATCACTGTTTTAACCCTGTACCAAGCATGCATCACTGTTTTTAACCCTGTACCAAGCATGCATCACTGTTTTAACCCTGTACCAAGCATGCATCACTGTTTTAACCCTGTACCAAGCATGCATCACTGTTTTTATTCCTGTACCAAGCATGCATCACTGTTTTTAACCCTGTACCAAGCATGCATCACTGTTTTAACCCTGTACCAAGCATGCATCACTGTTTTAACCCTGTACCAAGCATGCATCACTGTTTTAACCCTGTACCAAGCATGCATCACTGTTTTAACCCTGTACCAAGCATGCATCACTGTTTTAACCCTGTACCAAGCATGCATCACTGTTTTAACCCTGTACCAAGCATGCATCACTGTTTTTAACCCTGTACCAAGCATGCATGCAGTGGGTTTAAAAAATCCTTGTTTTACCTGTCATACGACCTCATGTCGCTTGCAAAACACCACATCGGGGGGTATCTTTATTGAATTTAGTAGCCATCACAATAGCTGAAATTACGTTTAGCCCTCTCAACTCCAGCGAGCTTAGCCTGTGAAAACAATTTGATCAGGGCTCCGGCTACTTTGGGTACACCATAAAAAGCTGTTTTTTAAAGATGGGTGTTTGTGTCTTAGTCAGCAAGAAGATGGACGCTTAGCAACGAGTGCCACTTAAGCAGTGCCCATGTGCAGACGTAACAGGGTACGAATCATGTGGTGTGTGAACCGTGCTAACTAGAAGAGACGGGGAACGGTTGAACCGATGTACCGTGGAGCCTGTGTGAGAAGCAGGAGGATATCACATCTGCAACAAACTCTCCTGATGGAGGCTGGAGCATCTAGACAAATTGTTGTCGAGAAACTAGTTTTAAGGTAACCCATGAGACAGTCGTTCTATTTATGACATCTGCAAATTAGTCTTGTCAGCAGCAATGGAGGAAGCAACTGGCTCTCAAGCAGGAGGAGGCATACCATATTTTCTCAATAGTCTCAATAGATAATACATAATAGTAACCATCCTTACAGGTAGCTCAGTCTCAATAGATAATAGATATAGTAACCATCCTTCTAATTGTAACCTGGTAATCCAGTCTCAATAGATAATAGATATAGTAACCATCCTTCTAATTGTAACCTGGTAGCACAGTCTCAATAGATAATAGATATAGTAACCATCCTTCTAATTGTAACCTGGTAGCTCAGTCTCAATAGATAATAGATATAGTAACCATCCTTCTAATTGTAACCTGGTAGCACAGTCTCAATAGATAATAGATATAGTAACCATCCTTCTAATTGTAACCTGGTAGCACAGTCTCAATAGATAATATATATAGTAACCATCCTTCTAATTGTAACCTGGTAGCACAGTCTCAATAGATAATAGATATAGTAACCATCCTTCTAATTGTAACCTGGTAGCTCAGTCTCAATAGATAATAGATATAGTAACCATCCTTCTAATTGTAACCTGGTAGCACAGTCTCAATAGATAATATATATAGTAACCATCCTTCTAATTGTAACCTGGTAACTCAGTCTCAATACATAATAGTAACCATCCTTGCAGTTGTAATCTGACAGCACAGTCTCTATGTACATCTAGTAACCATCCTTCCAGTTGTAACCCTATACTCGGTTTCAATTGGCAATAGTAACTTCCCCTTCTAATTGTAATCACGGAGGAAATAGCAATAAGACACGCACGAATAATGCTCATTAGCTTATATGAGAACTGAAGACAAGGGGGGAATCAGGAAAAATATTCTGGGCACCTGCGGGGCTTGAACCCACAATTTCTGCTTTCCAGGCAGGTTACTCAACCGTGGGAACCACGGGCACTCAAACGATTACAACTCCTCCAAACAGGCACTTGAACTCCTTCTCAACTGCAATCAGTAGTAACCTCACTTCTAATTGTAACCCCCCTTCCAATAGTAATCGCAGGTAGATTGGATGGAAGTGAATAGTAACCGCGGTTTCCATTAGAGAATATACATACGGTTGTCACAATCGACTCTTATCAAATAGAGGCACCAGCCATGAAGTATGTCATTAACAAATACACGGTGCTTGATATACGTATATACCAGCTTAACAACCAGGTTTTCTGGTGCATGTGTGTGTGTGTGTGTGTGTGTGTGTGTGTGTGTGGTTTTCATTCATTGGTTGCTCAGTTCCTCCCTAACGCTCAGTGTCCAGAGATGGCTAACATATGGTATGGTATGATTGGGTTGCATTCCTGCTAACTTGCCCATGGGCATTGTGGTTGCACTCTTGCTAGCTGGAACTTGCTAGCTAGAAGCTTGATATATAATCTATTATGGGGTTAAGGTGAGTGATAGTCTTTCTTCCCCTTTGAGTCTAAGGATTGGATTTCTAAGGGGTTTGCTCCCTTGTAATATATCTATGCTATCTTGTAACCCTGTGGTGACCAGGTTGCCCTCATACCAACTTATCTAGCCCAGATAATCTACTACATGTACATATGTTCATCAGACAACACTTAACCATGACCAGTGTAGATGCAGGGGGGCATGTGATCCCTTAAAATATGAAATTACTTATTAATTTTTGTGTATAAGTCTTGTTAACCTAGAGGGGGAGGAAAAAATTCATTATGTTAATTTAGAACTTTGAAATATATGGTTTAAAAAACAGAGTTACTGTAGGTAGCTAAGCTACTAGTTAATCATATATGAATAAACTGGAAGGAGTGGAGAAGGACTATTTAGCTTGGAGAAGTGAGCTTGATGACCTAAACACTCTGACTAGCTTAGCTGGTTTCTCCTGTGAAGATTAGTCTTTCGTGGGCTCCTTGTTCTATGAAAAAACAATGTCATCAAGTTGGAAAGCATTTTGGTTGGCGGTGTTGGCAGTGCAGGCATGCACACATTGATCTTTTAGGTGTTCTGAATAAGAGACACGCTAATGGCTCACACACTCCAGATATATATGAGCAAAAAAGAGACTAATGGCTTACACACTCCAGATATTCAGGTGAAACTGAGCCCCCCCCCCAGTGTAGCAGGAAGAGTGTTGTCAGGTGAAACTGAGCCCCCCAGTGTAGCAGTGTCAGGTGAAACTGAGCCCCCCAGTGTAGCAGTGTCAGGTGAAACTGAGCCCCCCAGTGTAGCAGGGAGAGTGTTGTCAGGTGAAACTGAGCCCCCCAGTGTAGCAGGGAGAGTGTTGTCAGGTGAAACTGAGCCCCCCAGTGTAGCAGGGAGAGTGTTGTCAGGTGAAACTGAGCCCCCCAGTGTAGCAGTGAGAGTGTTGTCAGGTGAAACTGAGCCCCCTAGTATAGCAGGGAGAGTGTTGTCAGTTGAAACTGGTGATTAACCTGTAAAGAAGTAATAGTCTCAATTTACCAGCAACAGATCAAAGATTGTGAAATACAATCACCTGGGGCAGCTAACCAAAGCAAGCTTTGTGTCTTCTATGGTAGGCTAGGACAAACAAACAGCTTCTCACATGTCTAGCTCATATCTGTACTCACTGCTAATGGATTAGGCTGGTCCTACAAAGCACTGGCACAGGTTGATACTTGCATGATTAGGCTGGTCCTACAAAGCACTGGCACAGGTTGATACTTGCATGATTAGGCTGGTCCTACAAAGCACGGGCACAGGTTGATACTTGCATGATTAGGCTGGTCCTACAAAGCACGGGCACAGGTTGATACTTGCATGATTAGGCTGGTCCTGCAAAGCACTGGCACAGGTTGATACTTGCATGATTAGGCTGGTCCTACAAAGCATGGGCACAGGTTGATACTTGCATGATTAGGCTGGTCCTACAAAGCATGGGCACAGGTTGATACTTGCATGATTAGGCTGGTCCTACAAAGCACGGGCACAGGTTGATACTTGCATGATTAGGCTGGTCCTACAAAGCACGGGCACAGGTTGATACTTGCATGATTAGGCTGGTCCTACAAAGCATGGGCACAGGTTGATACTTGCATGATTAGGCTGGTCCTACAAAGCACGGGCACAGGTTGATACTTGCATGATTAGGCTGGTCCTACAAAGCACGGGCACAGGTTGATACTTGCATGATTAGGCTGGTCCTCCTACAAAGCATGGGCACAGGTTGATACTTGCATGATTAGGCTGGTCCTACAAAGCATGGGCACAGGTTGATACTTGCATGATTAGGCTGGTCCTACAAAGCATGGGCACAGGTTGATACTTGCATGATTAGGCTGGTCCTACAAAGCATTGGCACAGGTTGATACGTGCATGATTAGGCTGGTCCTACAAAGCATGGGCACAGGTTGATACTTGCATGATTAGGCTGGTCCTACAAAGCACGGGCACAGGTTGATACTTGCATGATTAGGCTGGTCCTACAAAGCACGGGCACAGGTTGATACTTGCATGATTAGGCTGGTCCTACAAAGCATGGGCACAGGTTGATACTTGCATGATTAGGTGGTCCTACAAAGCACGGGCACAGGTTGATACTTGCATGATTAGGCTGGTCCTACAAAGCAGGTTGATACTTGCATGATTAGGCTGGTCCTACAAAGCATGGGCACAGGTTGACACTTGCATGATTAGGCTGGTCCTACAAAGCATGGGCACAGGTTGACACTTGCATGATTAGGCTGGTCCTACAAAGCACGGGCACAGGTTGATACTTGCATGATTAGGCTGGTCCTACAAAGCAGGTTGATACTTGCATGATTAGGCTGGTCCTACAAAGCACTGGCACAGGTTGATACTTGCATGATTAGGCTGGTCCTACAAAGCATGGGCACAGATTGATACTTGCATGATTAGGCTGGTCCTGCAAAGCACGGGCACAGGTTGATACTTGCATGATTAGGCTGGTCCTACAAAGCATGGGCACAGGTTGATACTTGCATGATTAGGCTGGTCCTACAAAGCATGGGCACAGGTTGATACTTGCATGATTAGGCTGGTCCTCCTACAAAGCATTGGCACAGGTTGATACTTGCATGATTAGGCTGGTCCTACAAAGCACGGGCACAGGTTGATACTTGCATGATTAGGCTGGTCCTACAAAGCATGGGCACAGGTTGATACTTGCATGATTAGGCTGGTCCTACAAAGCACTGGCGCAGGTTGATACTTGCATGATTAGGCTGGTCCTACAAAGCATGGGCACAGGTTGATACTTGCATGATTAGGCTGGTCCTACAAAGCATGGGCACAGGTTGATACTTGCATGATTAGGCTGGTCCTACAAAGCACGGGCACAGGTTGATACTTGCATGATTAGGCTGGTCCTACAAAGCATGGGCACAGATTGATACTTGCATGATTAGGCTGGTCCTACAAAGCACTGGCACAGGTTGATACTTTCATGATTAGGCTGGTCCTACAAAGCACGGGCACAGGTTGATACTTGCATGATTAGGCTGGTCCTACAAAGCACTGGCACAGGTTGATACTTGCATGATTAGGCTGGTCCTACAAAGCATGGGCACAGGTTGACACTTGCATGATTAGGCTGGTCCTACAAAGCATGGGCACAGGTTGATACTTGCATGATTAGGCTGGTCCTACAAAGCACTGGCGCAGGTTGATACTTGCATGATTAGGCTGGTCCTACAAAGCATGGGCACAGGTTGATACTTGCATGATTAGGCTGGTCCTACAAAGCATGGGCACAGGTTGACACTTGCATGATTTGGCTGGTCCTACACGTTTTTCGGTGCTACAGTACAACATGGCTGCCTGTGGCTCAGTGCTGCAGTGCAACATGGCTGCCTGTGGCTCAGTGCTGCAGTGCAACATGGCTGCCTGTGGCTCAGTGCTGCAGTGCAACATGACTGCCTGTGTCTCAGTGCTACAGTGCAACATGGCTTCAGTGCTGCAGTGCAACATGGCTGCCTGTGGCTCAGTGCTGCAGTGCAACATGGCTGCCTGTAGCTCAGTGCTGCAGTGCAACATAGCTGCCTGTGGCTCAGTGCTGCAGTGCAACATGGCTCAGTGCTGCAGTGCAACATGGCTGCCTGTGGCTCAGTGCTGCAGTGCAACATGGCTGCCTGTGGCTCAGTGCTGCAGTGCAACATAGCTGCCTGTGGCTCAGTTCTGCAGTGCAACATGGCTGCCTGTGGCTCAGTGCTGCAGTGCAACATGGCTGCCTGTGCTACAGTGCAACATGGCTGCCTGTAGCTCAGTGCTGCAGTGCAACATGGCTGCCTGTAGCTCAGTGCTGCAGTGCAACATGGCTGCCTGTGGCTCAGTGCTACAGTGCAACATAGCTGCCTGTGGCTCAGTGCTGCAGTGCAACATGGCTGCCTGTGGCTCAGTGCTACAGTGCAACATGGCTGCCTGTAGCTCAGTGCTGCAGTGCAACATGGCTGCCTGTGGCTCAGTGCTACAGTGCAACATGGCTGCCTGTGGCTCAGTTGCTACAGTGCAACATGGTTGCCTGTGGCTCAGTGCTGCAGTGCAACATGGCTGCCTGTGGCTCAGTGCTACAGTGCAACATGGCTGCCTGTGGCTCAGTGCTACAGTGCAACATGGCTGCCTGTGGCTCAGTGCTACAGTGCAACATGGCTGCCTGTGGCTCAGTGCTGCAGTGCAACAAGGCTGCCTGTATGGCAAGTAAATTAACCCAATGCACCCTAAATTAGGGGAGATAGTTGCATTTTTAATTTTTTTATATTTTTGCTTATGTTTTATTGTTACAACTTTAGAGCTCCGTAGATTCTGCAAACTTCATGGTATGGACTTGATATATAGCTCAAAAGATAGGTCTCTCTGTGTGCTCTCTTTTGATACTAAAATATGATTCATAGGAATAACTATAGGCAAGTTGCAACTGTCTCCCCATTATAAAGTGCATGTGTCCTTTGAAGGCCTTGAGGCTTGGATATTCTCATATAATAGTACTAGTCTTATAATCTTAGTTAGTATTAATATGATTGTGGTACAATAACCTTCTCAATAATCAACTTCAAATTGTACTCTCTCGATGTTTCGACTAGATGCTCCAACCTTCGTCAGGAAGAGTACAATTTCAAGTTAATTATTGAGAAGGTTATTGTAGAGCATCTGGTTGAAACATTGAGAGAATACAATTTCAAGTTGATTATTGATAAGGTTATTGTAATGTTATTATGTCAACTTAGAGTTCATTGAGAATATGACTGTGACTCTACAGATCAATGGACACAATGGAGTTCAAATCCCAGAACCTGTTCCTCCCAGTATCTGTTCCAGCTGTAGTGGTGTCTCTAAAAGTAGAACCTGGTTGCCAGATCCGGAATGGGACTTTACTCGCTACCTATACCCTCGCTGAAGGGTTGGAGGAGCTATCCTTGAGGGCGACCCTGACTGGAAAAGTTTCCTCCATTCTCTGTCAAGAAGGAGGGACTCTTCAGCCAAAGTAAGGCATGATGTCATACGCAGGGGGGGGGGGTTCTGATCCCCTAAGAAATTAAACCCCCTCTCCCTTATAACACAGCAAGTAATCAATTATCATCAGCATGTAATATGAGTGGGTGTTGTTGTTGCTGTTGTTGTTATACTTGTTTAAACTCACAACATTTCATCAAAGGGGGCGTCGACCATTTACAGGACATATTTATACTAAAGTATATTTAAAGTATATTACCAGGGTATATATTATATATAATAAAGTATATTACAGGGTATATATATACTTACAGGGTATATATATACTAAAGTAAAGTATAGGGTATTATAATAAAGTGTATTACAGGGTGTATATATATATACATAATTACAGGGTATATATGTATATTATATGGTATTATACTAAAGTATTATATTATATTACAGGGTATATATACATATACTAAAGTATATTGTAGGGTATTAACTAAAGTATATTACAGGGTATATATATATACTAAAGTATATTATAGTGTATTATAATAAAGTATATTACAGGGTATATATATACTAAAGTAAAGTATAGGGTATTGTATTACAGGGTATATATATATACTAAAGTATATTATAGTGTATTATAATAAAGGGTATATATATATATATGGAGTATATTACAGGGTAAATATATACTAAAGTATATTATAGTGTATTATAATAAAGGGTATATATATATATATAAAGTATATTATAGTGTATTATACTAAAATATATTACAGGGTATATATATATATGTATATACTAAAGTATATTATAGTGTAAGTATATTATAGTGTATTATAATAAAGGGTGTATATATACTAAAGTATATTATAGTGTATTATACTAAAGTATATTACAGGGTGTATATATATACTAAAGTATATTATAGTGTATTATAATAAAGTATATTACAGGGTGTATATATATACTAAAGTATATTATAGTGTATTATAATAAAGTATATTACAGGGTGTATATATGTATATACTAAAGTGGGAGGACCTTGAAAATGACTTCGGTCACACTAAACAGCCCCTCCCCCTGCCTCCAACAAAATGAAACCTGTAAGATAACCCCCACCCCCCACCCCTTCCCTCTTCACACTTCTAGCCTCACTAGCTTAGGAGGTAAATAATTACCACGCACGTGCCAACAAGCTCTTCACATTCCAGCCAGTAGCTTAGGAGGTAAAGAACTATGTCTGGGATGCCATGGCCTAAGAAAGTGTCACAGAGTAGCAGAATGCTCAATGCTTTTTGGCCCAAACCCAACCCCTCAAGTTTGGTTGCGGAGATAGCTGTGCGGTAAGACTGTACAACAGCGTCGTGTCGAGTTTCAGCACAGGCTGCATAATTAACCCCTTCTGGGTGTGTGGTTCTGGAGAGAGCAATGGCCACTTTGTAGTGGTAAGCTTGGGCATAACTCATGTCAGTTGTGAACCCAGAGATGAGGGTATGGCTCTTCAGTTGTCCCAGAGATGAGGGAGGTGTGGCTCTTCAGTTGTGAACCCAGAGATGAGGGAGGTGTGGCTCTTCAGTTGTGAACCCAGAGATGAGGGTGTGGCTCTTCAGTTGTGAACCCAGAGATGAGGGAGGTGTGGCTCTTCAGTTGTGAACCCAGAGATGAGGGAGGTGTGGCTCTTCAGTTGTCCCAGAGATGAGGGAGGTGTGGCTCTTCAGTTGTGAACCCAGAGATGAGGGAGGTGTGGCTCTTCAGTTGTCCCAGAGATGAGGTAGGTGTGGCTCTTCAGTTGTGAACCCAGAGATGAGGTAAGTGTGGCTCTTCAGTTGTGAACCCAGAGATGAGGGAGGTGTGGCTCTTCAGTTGTCCCAGAGATGAGGGAGGTGTGGCTCTTCAGTTGTGAACTCAGAGATGAGGGAGGTGTGGCTCTTCAGTTGTGAACCCAGAGATGAGGGAGGTGTGGCTCTTCAGTTGTGAACTCAGAGATGAGGGAGGTGTGGCTCTTCAGTTGTGAACCCAGAGATGAGGGAGGTGTGGCTCTTCAGTTGTGAACCCAGAGATGAGGGAGGTGTGGCTCTTCAGTTGTCCCAGAGATGAGGGAGGTGTGGCTCTTCAGTTGTCCCAAAGATGAGGGAGGTGTGGCTCTTCAGTTATGAACCCAGAGATGAGGGAGGTGTGGCTCTTCAGTTGTGAACCCAGAGATGAGGTAGGTGTGGCTCTTCAGTTGTGAACCCAGAGATGAGGGAGGTGTGGCTCTTCAGTTGTCCCAGAGATGAGGGAGGTGTGGCTCTTCAGTTGTGAACTCAGAGATGAGGGAGGTGTGGCTCTTCAGTTGTGAAGCCAGAGATGAGGGAGGTGTGGCTCTTCAGTTGTGAACTCAGAGATGAGGGAGGTGTGGCTCTTCAGTTGTGAACCCAGAGATGAGGGAGGTGTGGCTCTTCAGTTGTGAACCCAGAGATGAGGGAGGTGTGGCTCTTCAGTTGTCCCAGAGATGAGGGAGGTGTGGCTCTTCAGTTGTGAACCCAGAGATGAGGGAGGTGTGGCTCTTCAGTTGTCCCAGAGATGAGGTAGGTGTGGCTCTTCAGTTGTGAACCCAGAGATGAGGTAAGTGTGGCTCTTCAGTTGTGAACCCAGAGATGAGGGAGGTGTGGCTCTTCAGTTGTCCCAGAGATGAGGGAGGTGTGGCTCTTCAGTTGTGAACTCAGAGATGAGGGAGGTGTGGCTCTTCAGTTGTGAACCCAGAGATGAGGGAGGTGTGGCTCTTCAGTTGTGAACTCAGAGATGAGGGAGGTGTGGCTCTTCAGTTGTGAACCCAGAGATGAGGGAGGTGTGGCTCTTCAGTTGTGAACCCAGAGATGAGGGAGGTGTGGCTCTTCAGTTGTCCCAGAGATGAGGGAGGTGTGGCTCTTCAGTTGTCCCAAAGATGAGGGAGGTGTGGCTCTTCAGTTATGAACCCAGAGATGAGGGAGGTGTGGCTCTTCAGTTGTGAACCCAGAGATGAGGTAGGTGTGGCTCTTCAGTTGTGAACCCAGAGATGAGGGAGGTGTGGCTCTTCAGTTGTCCCAGAGATGAGGGAGGTGTGGCTCTTCAGTTGTGAACTCAGAGATGAGGGAGGTGTGGCTCTTCAGTTGTGAAGCCAGAGATGAGGGAGGTGTGGCTCTTCAGTTGTGAACTCAGAGATGAGGGAGGTGTGGCTCTTCAGTTGTGAACCCAGAGATGAGGGAGGTGTGGCTCTTCAGTTGTGAACCCAGAGATGAGGGAGGTGTGGCTCTTCAGTTGTGAACCCAGAGATGAGGGAGGTGTGGCTCTTCAGTTGTGAGCCCAGAGATGAGGGAGGTGTGGCTCTTCAGTTGTCCCAGAGATGAGGGAGGTGTGGCTCTTCTGTTAGCCCCATGTCGCTTATTTTGGCCATGGTGAAGGTAAGAGAGGTTTGTGGTATGTGTCAGCGATGAACTCCCGTCCCTGAAGGTAGTATCGTGAATGTCACACACTCAAGAAGAGAGCTAGCAAACTCCATATCAAAAGCACTGCGCAGTACTTCCTCTCGGGTGGGCAAAGTTGCTTGCTGAAGAAAGCCATTGGTTTCCAAATTCCGTGATCTAGCTGCTGGAGAACTGAACCCCACAGCCAACTCTGAGGTGTTCGTGGTGAGCGAGGTTGGCACATTGGGAAGTGGATGCATGAGCATTGTACGTAGCTCTGACCAGAGTCGTCTTAGTGTCCCGGGAGACTTTTTGATCACAGTGTCGTTCCGCTCCAGGGACTCGTACTTCCTTGCTAGCACAGCAAAGCAAAACAGGGCTACCATTATTCTCGCAGAGGCAGGTTGAGCTGATGGGATCCAACATGTGTGTTGCTGTACCTTGATCCAACATGTGTGTTGCTGTACCTTGATCCAACATGTGTGTTGCTGTACCTTGATCCAACATGTGTGTTGCTGTACCTTGATCCAACATGTGTATTGCTGTACCTTGACCAACATGTGTGTTGCTGTACCTTGATCCAACACGTGTGTTGCTGAACCTTGATCCAACACGTGTGTTGCTGTACCTTGATCCAACACGTGTGTTGCTGTACCTTGATCTAAAGCTGAAAGGACATACATGTACTAGTTAGTGCTTGGTTTGTCCACGCTATACATTACTAGTTAGTGCTTGGTTTGTCCACGCTATACATGTACTAGTTAGTGCTTGGTTTGTCCACGCTATACACATTACTAGTTAGTGCTTGGTTTGTCCACGCTATACATGTACTAGTTAGTGCTTGGTTTGTCCACGCTATACATTACCAGTTAGTGCTTGGTTTGTCCACGCTATACATTACTAGTTAGTGCTTGGTTTGTCCACGCTATACATGTACTAGTTAGTGCTTGGTTTGTCCACGCTATACATTACTAGTTAGTGCTTGGTTTGTCCACGCTATACATTACTAGTTAGTGCTTGGTTTGTCCACGCTATACATGTACTAGTTAGTGCTTGGTTTGTCCACGCTATACATGTACTAGTTAGTGCATTGTTGTTCCACGCTATACATACATGTACTAGTTAGTGCTTGGTTTGTCCACGCTATACATTACTAGTTAGTGCTTGGTTTGTCCACGCTATACAGTACTAGTTAGTGCTTGGTTTGTCCACGCTATACATTACTAGTTAGTGCTTGGTTTGTCCACGCTATACATTACTAGTTAGTGCTTGGTTTGTCCACGCTATACATGTACTAGTTAGTGCTTGGTTTGTCCACGCTATACAGTACTAGTTAGTGCTTGGTTTGTCCACGCTATACAGTACTAGTTAGTGCTTGGTTTGTCCACGCTATACATGTACTAGTTAGTGCTTGGTTTGTCCACGCTATACATGTACTAGTTAGTGCTTGGTTTGTCCATGCTATACATT
Organism: Cladorhizidae sp. MBARI D1340-BT2; assembly: GCA_028752905.1. Classification (NCBI taxonomy): domain Eukaryota; kingdom Metazoa; phylum Porifera; class Demospongiae; order Poecilosclerida; family Cladorhizidae; species Cladorhizidae sp. MBARI D1340-BT2. Next base: position 8,307,910 of record JAQNBH010000018.1, on the reverse strand, counting down.
ACTAGTTAGTGCTTGGTTTGTCCACGCTATACATGTACTAGTTAGTGCTTGGTTTGTCCATGCTATACATTACTAGTTAGTGCTTGGTTTGTCCACGCTATACATTACTAGTTAGTGCTTGGTTTTTCCACGCTATACATGTACTAGTTAGTGCTTGGTTTGTCCACACTATACATTACTAGTTAGTGCTTGGTTTGTCCACGCTATACATTACTAGTTAGTGCTTGGTTTGTCCACGCTATGCATTACTAGTTAGTGCTTGGTTTGTCCACGCTATACATTACTAGTTAGTGCTTGGTTTGTCCACGCTATACATTACTAGTTAGTGCTTGGTTTGTCCACGCTATACATGTACTAGTTAGTGCTTGGTTTGTCCACGCTATACATGTACTAGTTAGTGCTTGGTTTGTCCACGCTATACATGTACTAGTTAGTGCTTGGTTTGTCCACGCTATACAGTACTAGTTAGTGCTTGGTTTGTCCACGCTATACAGTACTAGTTAGTGCTTGGTTTGTCCACGCTATACATTACTAGTTAGTGCTTGGTTTGTCCACGCTATACATGTACTAGTTAGTGCTTGGTTTGTCCACGCTATACATGTACTAGTTAGTGCTTGGTTTGTCCACGCTATACAGTACTAGTTAGTGCTTGGTTTGTCCACGCTATACAGTACTAGTTAGTGCTTGGTTTGTCCACGCTATACATGACTAGTTAGTGCTTGGTTTGTCCACGCTATACATGTACTAGTTAGTGCTTGGTTTGTCCACGCTATACAGTACTAGTTAGTGCTTGGTTTGTCCACGCTATACATGACTAGTTAGTGCTTGGTTTGTCCACGCTATACATGTACTAGTTAGTGCTTGGTTTGTCCACGCTATACATGTACTAGTTAGTGCTTGGTTTGTCCACGCTATACATTACTAGTTAGTGCTTGGTTTGTCCACGCTATACATGTACTAGTTAGTGCTTGGTTTGTCCACACTATACATTACTAGTTAGTGCTTGGTTTGTCCACGCTATACATTACTAGTTAGTGCTTGGTTTGTCCACGCTATGCATTACTAGTTAGTGCTTGGTTTGTCCACGCTATACATTACTAGTTAGTGCTTGGTTTGTCCATGCTATACATTACTAGTTAGTGCTTGGTTTGTCCACGCTATACATGTACTAGTTAGTGCTTGGTTTGTCCACGCTATACATGTACTAGTTAGTGCTTGGTTTGTCCACGCTATACATGTACTAATTAGTGCTTGGTTTGTCCACGCTATACATGTACTAGTTAGTGCTTGGTTTGTCCACGCTATACAGTACTAGTTAGTGCTTGGTTTGTCCACACTATACATTACTAGTTAGTGCTTGGTTTGTCCACGCTATACAGTACTAGTTAGTTCTTGGTTTCTCCACGCTATACATTACTAGTTAGTGCTTGGTTTCTCCACGCTATACATTACTAGTTAGTGCTTGGTTTGTCCACGCTATACATGTACTAGTTAGTGCTTGGTTTGTCCACGCTATACATGTACTAGTTAGTGCTTGGTTTGTCCATGCTATACATTACTAGTTAGTGCTTGGTTTGTCCACGCTATACATTACTAGTTAGTGCTTGGTTTGTCCACGCTATACATGTACTAGTTAGTGCTTGGTTTGTCCACGCTATACATTACTAGTTAGTGCTTGGTTTGTCCACGCTATACATTACTAGTTAGTGCTTGGTTTGTCCACGCTATACATGTACTAGTTAGTGCTATACATTACTAGTTAGTGCTATACATTACTAGTTAGTGCTTGGTTTGTCCACGCTATACATTACTAGTTAGTGCTTGGTTTGTCCACGCTATACATTACTAGTTAGTGCTTGGTTTGTCCACGCTATACAGTACTAGTTAGTGCTTGGTTTGTCCACGCTATACATGTACTAGTTAGTGCTTGGTTTGTCCACGCTATACAGTACTAGTTAGTGCTTGGTTTGTCCACGCTATACATGTACTAGTTAGTGCTTGGTTTGTCAATGCTATACAGTACTAGTTAGTGCTTGGTTTGTCCACGCTATACATTACTAGTTAGTGCTTGGTTTGTCCACGCTATACAGTACTAGTTAGTGCTTGGTTTGTCCACGCTATACAGTACTAGTTAGTGCTTGGTTTGTCCACGCTATACATTACTAGTTAGTGCTTGGTTTGTCCACGCTATACAGTACTAGTTAGTGCTTGGTTTGTCCACGCTATACATGTACTAGTTAGTGCTTGGTTTGTCAATGCTATACAGTACTAGTTAGTGCTTGGTTTGTCCACGCTATACATTACTAGTTAGTGCTTGGTTTGTCCATGCTATACATGTACTAGTTAGTGCTTGGTTTGTCCACGCTATACATGTACTAGTTAGTGCTTGGTTTGTCCACGCTATACAATACTAGTTAGTGCTCACGCTATACAGTACTAGTTAGTGCTTGGTTTGTCCACGCTATACATGTACTAGTTAGTGCTTGGTTTGTCCACGCTATACATTACTAGTTAGTGCTTGGTTTGTCCACGCTATACATTACTAGTTAGTGCTTGGTTTGTCCACGCTATACATGTACTAGTTAGTGCTTGGTTTGTCCACGCTATACATTACTAGTTAGTGCTTGGTTTGTCCACGCTATACATTACTAGTTAGTGCTTGGTTTGTCCATGCTATACAGTACTAGTTAGTGCTTGGTTTGTCCACGCTATACAGTACTAGTTAGTGCTTGGTTTGTCCACGCTATACATTACTAGTTAGTGCTTGGTTTGTCCACGCTATACATGTACTAGTTAGTGCTTGGTTTGTCCACGCTATACATTACTAGTTAGTGCTTGGTTTGTCCACGCTATACATTACTAGTTAGTGCATTGTTTGTCCACGCTATACATTACTAGTTAGTGCTTGGTTTGTCCACGCTATACATGTACTAGTTAGTGCTTGGTTTGTCCACGCTATACATTACTAGTTAGTGCTTGGTTTGTCCACGCTATACATTACTAGTTAGTGCTTGGTTTGTCCACGCTATACATGTACTAGTTAGTGCTTGGTTTGTCCACGCTATACAGTACTAGTTAGTGCTTGGTTTGTCCACGCTATACATTACTAGTTAGTGCTTGGTTTGTCCACGCTATACATTACTAGTTAGTGCTTGGTTTGTCCACGCTATACATTACTAGTTAGTGCTTGGTTTGTCCACGCTATACATTACTAGTTAGTGCTTGGTTTGTCCACGCTATACATGTACTAGTAAGTGCTTGGTTTGTCCACGCTATACATTACTAGTTAGTGCTATACATTACTAGTTAGTGCTTGGTTTGTCCACGCTATACATGTACTAGTTAGTGCTTGGTTTGTCCACGCTATACATTACTAGTTAGTGCTTGGTTTGTCCACGCTATACATTACTAGTTAGTGCTTGGTTTGTCCACGCTATACATTACTAGTTAGTGCTTGGTTTGTCCACGCTATACATTACTAGTTAGTGCTTGGTTTGTCCACGCTATACATTACTAGTTAGTGCTTGGTTTGTCCACGCTATACATTACTAGTTAGTGCTTGGTTTGTCCACGCTATACATGTACTAGTTAGTGCTTGGTTTGTCCATGCTATACATGTACTAGTTAGTGCTTGGTTTGTCCACGCTATACAGTACTAGTTAGTGCTTGGTTTGTCCACGCTATACAGTACTAGTTAGTGCTTGGTTTGTCCACGCTATACATTACTAGTTAGTGCTTGGTTTGTCCACGCTATACAGTACTAGTTAGTGCTTGGTTTGTCCACGCTATACAGTACTAGTTAGTGCTTGGTTTGTCCACGCTATACATTACTAGTTAGTGCTTGGTTTGTCCACGCTATACAGTACTAGTTAGTGCTTGGTTTGTCCACGCTATACAGTACTAGTTAGTGCTTGGTTTGTCCACGCTATACATGTACTAGTTAGTGCTTGGTTTGTCCACGCTATACAGTACTAGTTAGTGCTTGGTTTGTCCACGCTATACATTACTAGTTAGTGCTTGGTTTGTCCACGCTATACATGTACTAGTTAGTGCTTGGTTTGTCCACGCTATACAGTACTAGTTAGTGCTTGGTTTGTCCACGCTATACATTACTAGTTAGTGCTTGGTTTGTCCACGCTATACATTACTAGTTAGTGCTTGGTTTGTCCACGCTATACATTACCAGTAAGTGCTTGGTTTGTCCATGCTATACATGTACTAGTTAGTGCTTGGTTTGTCCACGCTATACATGTACTAGTTAGTGCTTGGTTTGTCCATGCTATACATTACTAGTTAGTGCTTGGTTTGTCCACGCTATACATGTACTAGTTAGTGCTTGGTTTGTCCCCGCTATACATTACTAGTTAGTGCTTGGTTTGTCCCCGCTATACATTACTAGTTAGTGCTTGGTTTGTCCACGCTATACATGTACTAGTTAGTGCTTGGTTTGTCCCCGCTATACATTACTAGTTAGTGCTTGGTTTGTCCACGCTATACATTACTAGTTAGTGCTTGGTTTGTCCACGCTATACAGTACTAGTTAGTGCTTGGTTTGTCCACGCTATACATGTACTAGTTAGTGCTTGGTTTGTCCACGCTATACATTACTAGTTAGTGCTTGGTTTGTCCACGCTATACATTACTAGTTAGTGCTTGGTTTGTCCATGCTATACATGTACTAGTTAGTGATTGGTTTGTCCATGCTATACATGTACTAGTTAGTGCTTGGTTTGTCCACGCTATACATTACTAGTTAGTGCTTGGTTTGTCCACGCTATACATTACTAGTTAGTGCTTGGTTTGTCCACGCTATACAGTACTAGTTAGTGCTTGGTTTGTCCACGCTATACATGTACTAGTTAGTGCTTGGTTTGTCCACGCTATACATGTACTAGTTAGTGCTTGGTTTGTCCACACTATACATTTACTAGTTGGTGCTTGGTTTGTCCACGCTATACATTACTAGTTAGTTCTTGGTTTGTCCACGCTATACATTACTAGTTAGTGCTTGGTTTGTCCACGCTATACATGTACTAGTTAGTGCTTGGTTTGTCCACGCTATACATTACTAGTTAGTGCTTGGTTTGTCCACGCTATACAGTACTAGTTAGTGCTTGGTTTGTCCACGCTATACATTACCAGTAAGTGCTTGGTTTGTCCACGCTATACATGTACTAGTTAGTGCTTGGTTTGTCCACGCTATACATGTACTAGTTAGTGCTTGGTTTGTCCATGCTATACATGTACTAGTTAGTGCTTGGTTTGTCCACGCTATACATTACTAGTTAGTGCTTGGTTTGTCCACGCTATACATTACTAGTTAGTGCTTGGTTTGTCCACGCTATACATGTACTAGTTAGTGCTTGGTTTGTCCACGCTATACATTACTAGTTAGTGCTTGGTTTGTCCACGCTATACAGTACTAGTTAGTGCTAGGTTTGTCCACGCTATACATTACTAGTTAGTGCTTGGTTTGTCCACGCTATACATTACTAGTTAGTGCTTGGTTTGTCCACGCTATACATGTACTAGTTAGTGCTTGGTTTGTCCACGCTATACAGTACTAGTTAGTGCTTGGTTTGTCCACGCTATACAGTACTAGTTAGTGCTTGGTTTGTCCACGCTATACATGTACTAGTAAGTGCTTGGTTTGTCCACGCTATACATTACTAGTTAGTGCTTGGTTTGTCCACGCTATACATTACTAGTTAGTGCTTGGTTTGTCCACGCTATACAGTACTAGTTAGTGCTTGGTTTGTCCACGCTATACATTACCAGTAAGTGCTTGGTTTGTCCACGCTATACATGTACTAGTTAGTGCTTGGTTTGTCCACGCTATACATGTACTAGTTAGTGCTTGGTTTGTCCACGCTATACAGTACTAGTTAGTGCTTGGTTTGTCCACGCTATACATTACTAGTAAGTGCTTGGTTTGTCCACGCTATACATTACTAGTTAGTGCTTGGTTTGTCCACGCTATACATTACTAGTTAGTGCTTGGTTTGTCCACGCTATACATTACTAGTAAGTGCTTGGTTTGTCCACGCTATACATTACTAGTTAGTGCTTGGTTTGTCCACGCTATACATGTACTAGGTAGTGCTTGGTTTGTCCACGCTATACATGTACTAGTTAGTGCTATACATTACTAGTTAGTGCTATACATTACTAGTTAGTGCTTGGTTTGTCCACGCTATACATTACTAGTTAGTGCTTGGTTTGTCCACGCTATACATGTACTAGTTAGTGCTTGGTTTGTCCACGCTATACAGTACTAGTTAGTGCTTGGTTTGTCCACGCTATACATGTACTAGTTAGTGCTTGGTTTGTCCACGCTATACAGTACTAGTTAGTGCTTGGTTTGTCCACGCTATACATTACTAGTTAGTGCTTGGTTTGTCCACGCTATACATGTACTAGTTAGTGCTTGGTTTGTCCACGCTATACATTACTAGTTAGTGCTTGGTTTGTCCACGCTATACATTACTAGTTAGTGCTTGGTTTGTCCACGCTATACAGTACTAGTTAGTGCTTGGTTTGTCCACGCTATACATTACTAGTTAGTGCTTGGTTTGTCCACGCTATACATTACTAGTTAGTGCTTGGTTTGTCCACGCTATACATGTACTAGTTAGTGCTTGGTTTGTCCACGCTATACATTACTAGTTAGTGCTTGGTTTGTCAACGCTATACAGTACTAGTTAGTGCTTGGTTTGTCCACGCTATACAGTACTAGTTAGTGCTTGGTTTGTCCACGCTATACATTACTAGTTAGTGCTTGGTTGGTTTCTCCACGCTATACACATTTACTAGTTAGTGCTTGATTTGTCCACACTATACATTACTAGTTAGTGCTTGGTTTGTCCACGCTATACATTACTAGTTAGTGCTTGGTTTGTCCACGCTATACATGTACTAGTTAGTGCTTGGTTTCTCCACGCTATACACATTTACTAGTTAGTGCTTGATTTGTCCACACTATACATTACTAGTTAGTGCTTGGTTTGTCCACGCTATACAGTACTAGTTAGTGCTTGGTTTGTCCACGCTATACATGTACTAGTTAGTGCTTGGTTTGTCCACGCTATACAGTACTAGTTAGTGCTTGGTTTGTCCACGCTATACATTACTAGTTAGTGCTTGGTTTGTCCACGCTATACATGTACTAGTTAGTGCTTGGTTTGTCCACGCTATACAGTACTAGTTAGTGCTTGGTTTGTCCACGCTATACATTACTAGTTAGTGCTTGGTTTTTCCACGCTATACATTACTAGTTAGTGCTTGGTTTGTCCACGCTATACATTACCAGTAAGTGCTTGGTTTGTCCATGCTATACATGTACTAGTTAGTGCTTGGTTTGTCCACGCTATACATGTACTAGTTAGTGCTTGGTTTGTCCATGCTATACATTACTAGTTAGTGCTTGGTTTGTCCACGCTATACATGTACTAGTTAGTGCTTGGTTTGTCCCCGCTATACATTACTAGTTAGTGCTTGGTTTGTCCCCGCTATACATTACTAGTTAGTGCTTGGTTTGTCCACGCTATACATGTACTAGTTAGTGCTTGGTTTGTCCCCGCTATACATTACTAGTTAGTGCTTGGTTTGTCCACGCTATACATTACTAGTTAGTGCTTGGTTTGTCCACGCTATACAGTACTAGTTAGTGCTTGGTTTGTCCACGCTATACATGTACTAGTTAGTGCTTGGTTTGTCCACGCTATACATTACTAGTTAGTGCTTGGTTTGTCCACGCTATACATTACTAGTTAGTGCTTGGTTTGTCCATGCTATACATGTACTAGTTAGTGATTGGTTTGTCCATGCTATACATGTACTAGTTAGTGCTTGGTTTGTCCACGCTATACATTACTAGTTAGTGCTTGGTTTGTCCACGCTATACATTACTAGTTAGTGCTTGGTTTGTCCACGCTATACAGTACTAGTTAGTGCTTGGTTTGTCCACGCTATACATGTACTAGTTAGTGCTTGGTTTGTCCACGCTATACATGTACTAGTTAGTGCTTGGTTTGTCCACACTATACATTTACTAGTTGGTGCTTGGTTTGTCCACGCTATACATTACTAGTTAGTTCTTGGTTTGTCCACGCTATACATTACTAGTTAGTGCTTGGTTTGTCCACGCTATACATGTACTAGTTAGTGCTTGGTTTGTCCACGCTATACATTACTAGTTAGTGCTTGGTTTGTCCACGCTATACAGTACTAGTTAGTGCTTGGTTTGTCCACGCTATACATTACCAGTAAGTGCTTGGTTTGTCCACGCTATACATGTACTAGTTAGTGCTTGGTTTGTCCACGCTATACATGTACTAGTTAGTGCTTGGTTTGTCCATGCTATACATGTACTAGTTAGTGCTTGGTTTGTCCACGCTATACATTACTAGTTAGTGCTTGGTTTGTCCACGCTATACATTACTAGTTAGTGCTTGGTTTGTCCACGCTATACATGTACTAGTTAGTGCTTGGTTTGTCCACGCTATACATTACTAGTTAGTGCTTGGTTTGTCCACGCTATACAGTACTAGTTAGTGCTAGGTTTGTCCACGCTATACATTACTAGTTAGTGCTTGGTTTGTCCACGCTATACATTACTAGTTAGTGCTTGGTTTGTCCACGCTATACATGTACTAGTTAGTGCTTGGTTTGTCCACGCTATACATTACTAGTTAGTGCTTGGTTTGTCCACGCTATACAGTACTAGTTAGTGCTTGGTTTGTCCACGCTATACATGTACTAGTAAGTGCTTGGTTTGTCCACGCTATACATTACTAGTTAGTGCTTGGTTTGTCCACGCTATACATTACTAGTTAGTGCTTGGTTTGTCCACGCTATACAGTACTAGTTAGTGCTTGGTTTGTCCACGCTATACATTACCAGTAAGTGCTTGGTTTGTCCACGCTATACATGTACTAGTTAGTGCTTGGTTTGTCCACGCTATACATGTACTAGTTAGTGCTTGGTTTGTCCACGCTATACAGTACTAGTTAGTGCTTGGTTTGTCCACGCTATACATTACTAGTAAGTGCTTGGTTTGTCCACGCTATACATTACTAGTTAGTGCTTGGTTTGTCCACGCTATACATTACTAGTTAGTGCTTGGTTTGTCCACGCTATACATTACTAGTAAGTGCTTGGTTTGTCCACGCTATACATTACTAGTTAGTGCTTGGTTTGTCCACGCTATACATGTACTAGGTAGTGCTTGGTTTGTCCACGCTATACATGTACTAGTTAGTGCTATACATTACTAGTTAGTGCTATACATTACTAGTTAGTGCTTGGTTTGTCCACGCTATACATTACTAGTTAGTGCTTGGTTTGTCCACGCTATACATGTACTAGTTAGTGCTTGGTTTGTCCACGCTATACAGTACTAGTTAGTGCTTGGTTTGTCCACGCTATACATGTACTAGTTAGTGCTTGGTTTGTCCACGCTATACAGTACTAGTTAGTGCTTGGTTTGTCAACGCTATACAGTACTAGTTAGTGCTTGGTTTGTCCACGCTATACAGTACTAGTTAGTGCTTGGTTTGTCCACGCTATACATTACTAGTTAGTGCTTGGTTGGTTTCTCCACGCTATACACATTTACTAGTTAGTGCTTGATTTGTCCACACTATACATTACTAGTTAGTGCTTGGTTTGTCCACGCTATACATTACTAGTTAGTGCTTGGTTTGTCCACGCTATACATGTACTAGTTAGTGCTTGGTTTCTCCACGCTATACACATTTACTAGTTAGTGCTTGATTTGTCCACACTATACATTACTAGTTAGTGCTTGGTTTGTCCACGCTATACATTACTAGTTAGTGCTTGGTTTGTCCACGCTATACATTACTATTAGTGCTTGGTTTGTCCACGCTATACATTACTAGTTAGTGCTTGGTTTGTCCACGCTATACATGTACTAGTTAGTGCTTGGTTTGTCCATGCTATACATGTACTAGTTAGTGCTTGGTTTGTCCACGCTATACATTACTAGTTAGTGCTTGGTTTGTCCACGCTATACATTACTAGTTAGTGCTTGGTTTGTCCACGCTATACATGTACTAGTTAGTGCTTGGTTTGTCCATGCTATACATGTACTAGTTAGTGCTTGGTTTGTCCATGCTATACATGTACTAGTTAGTGCTTGGTTTGTCCATGCTATACATTACTAGTTAGTGCTTGGTTTGTCCACGCTATACAGTACTAGTTAGTGCTTGGTTTGTCCACGCTATACATTACTAGTTAGTGCTTGGTTTGTCCACGCTATACAGTACTAGTTAGTGCTTGGTTTGTCCACGCTATACATGTACTAGTTAGTGCTTGGTTTGTCCACGCTATACATGTACTAGTTAGTGCTTGGTTTGTCCACGCTATACATTACTAGTTAGTGCTTGGTTTGTCCACGCTATACAGTACTAGTTAGTGCTTGGTTTGTCCACGCTATACAGTACTAGTTAGTGCTTGGTTTGTCCACGCTATACATTACTAGTTAGTGCTTGGTTTGTCCACGCTATACATGTACTAGTTAGTGCTTGGTTTGTCCACGCTATACAGTACTAGTTAGTGCTTGGTTTGTCCACGCTATACAGTACTAGTTAGTGCTTGGTTTGTCCACGCTATACATTACTAGTTAGTGCTTGGTTTGTCCACGCTATACATGTACTAGTTAGTGCTTGGTTTGTCCACGCTATACAGTACTAGTTAGTGCTTGGTTTGTCCATGCTATACATGTACTAGTTAGTGCTTGGTTTGTCCACGCTATACATTACTAGTTAGTGCTTGGTTTGTCCACGCTATACATTACTAGTTAGTGCTTGGTTTGTCCACGCTATACATTACCAGTAAGTGCTTGGTTTGTCCACGCTATACATTACTAGTTAGTGCTTGGTTTGTCCACGCTATACATGTACTAGTTAGTGCTTGGTTTGTCCACGCTATACAGTACTAGTTAGTGCTTGGTTTGTCCACGCTATACATTACTAGTTAGTGCTTGGTTTGTCCACGCTATACATTACTAGTTAGTGCTTGGTTTGTCCACGCTATACATGTACTAGTTAGTGCTTGGTTTGTCCACGCTATACATTACTAGTTAGTGCTTGGTTTGTCCACGCTATACATGTACTAGTTAGTGCTTGGTTTGTCCACGCTATACATTACTAGTTAGTGCTTGGTTTGTCCACGCTATACAGTACTAGTTAGTGCTTGGTTTGTCCACGCTATACATTACTAGTTAGTGCTTGGTTTGTCCACGCTATACATTACTAGTTAGTGCTTGGTTTGTCCACGCTATACATGTACTAGTTAGTGCTTGGTTTGTCCACGCTATACATTACTAGTTAGTGCTTGGTTTGTCCACGCTATACATTACTAGTTAGTGCTTGGTTTGTCCACGCTATACATTACTAGTTAGTGCTTGGTTTGTCCACGCTATGTTCCTCACAGGAAGCTGTGCTTCAGCTGAGCAAAACCAAACTGGAGTTGGAAAAGGTCCAGAAAGTTGGTAGTTTGAGCAAAACTGCACTATCATCCCATCGCGATGTTCCAAAAATATCGTCTTTGGCATCAGAGTCGTCACCACTGGACAATGTGGCAGTTGAATGGCATAGCAATAAATTAAAAGAGTCGATAGCTTCAGGCTTGATGACTTCTACATGATCGCACACTGGCAGTTGTCTTGTGTTTGTTAAAAGATCGACAACGTTCATTACAACATGCACTGTTGACCATAAGGCTACATACATGTACTGTTGTTGTTAGCCTATTATTAGCTGTGTACAAGACCAATGCTAGATTAAATGTCGGATTATTGAAGACTACCTGGGAGTATACTAGAACTCCTTATGTTGTTATTACCACTCGACTACCTGAAGTATACTAGAATTCCCTATGTTGGTATTCCCACGTAACTCTCTGGGAGTATACTAGAACTCCTTACGTTGTTATTACCACTTGACTACCTGGAGTATACTAGAACTCCTTATGTTGGCATTACCACTTGACTACCTGGAGTATACTAGAACTCCTTATGTTGGTATTCCCACTCGACTACCTGGAGTATACTAGAACTCCTTATGTTGTTATTACCACTTGACTACCTGGAGTATACTAGAACTCCTTATGTTGTTATTACCACTTGACTACCTGGAGTATACTAGAACTCCTTAAGTTGGCATTACCACTTGACTACCTGGAGTATACTAGAACTCCTTAAGTTGGCATTACCACTTGACTACCTGGAGTATACTAGAACTCCTTATGTTGGTATTCCCACGTAACTCTCTGGGAGTATACTAGAACTCCTTATGTTGGTATTACCACTTGACTACCTGGAGTATACTAGAACTCCTTATGTTGGTATTCCCACTCGACTACCTGGAGTATACTAGAACTCCTTATGTTGTTATTACCACTTGACTACCTGGAGTATACTAGAACTCGCTATGTTGGTGTTCCCACTTGACTACTTGGAGTATATATACTAGAACTCCTTATGTTGTTATTACCACTTGACTACCTGGAGTATACTAGAACTCGCTATGTTGGTGTTCCCACTTGACTACCTGGAGTATACTAGAACTCCTTATGTTGTTATTACCACTTGACCTCCTTATGTTGTTATTACCACTTGACTACCTGGAGTATACTAGAACTCGCTATGTTGGTGTTCCCACTTGACTACCTGGAGTATACTAGAACTCTTTATGTTGTTATTACCACTTGACTACCTGGAGTATACTAGAACTCCTTATGTTGGTATTCCCACTTGAGTATACTAGAACTCGCTATGTTGGTATTCCTACCTGGAGTATACTAGAACTCCCAATATTGGTGTTCCATTCTTCTAAAATAGCCAAGAAGACTCCCAGCATGCCATGAATCCTTCATTAATGTGTAATAATAAAAACTAAAAAGCTGTTAAAGTTGTGTGTGTTTTTTTTGGGGGGGGGGCCCGGGGGGCCTTGAAATTCATCTTCAAATATGTATGCCTCGGTGTATGTCTAGTTGTCTGGAACACAAGACTTGTGTACAATATCCTTTCGTACAAACTTGTGTACGGGGGAAATCCTACGTGTTCTGATGCACGTCCACACTACTCTGATCCTCGATTGCTAAAAAGCCGTGTGTAGCCATGGTTGTCGATGATGCGATCATGCCAGTTCACGCGTGTTTTATATGATAAAGGTTGTCCTCCACATGACTCGAGCTCGAATGACCTGCACTCAGTTCTGTTGTTTGGGTTGTGTTCTCACTCCTAGGCAACAGTTACCAAGTGCAAAGGGGGCTATAGCTAATCAACACCTGTTTGTTACCAACTCCATGAGGGAGGCTGTGGCTGACCCTAGGGTACAGCCAACAACACAACAGCAACAAGACATGGCATGTGCTGATATGTGTGGTGGGTAATGGTAATAACCAGCTAGGTCAAGTGTTTAAAAGACCCTGGAGACCCCTGAAGGAGGCTGTGGCTGACCCTACATGGGTACAGCCAACAATAGCACAAGACATGATATGTGTGGTGGACAATGTAATAACCAGGTGTTTAAAAGACCCTGGAGACCCCTGAAGGAGGCTGTGGCTGACCCTACATGGGTACAGCCAACAATAGCACAAGATATGTGTAGTGTGCAACAGCAATAAAGGTCGGAGTACGACTTTGCAGAACTCAGTGGAGCCCTCTGCCACTCAATACACACACACACACAAACAAACAAACGCCAACTTGGAACAGAACGAGGATGTGTTTTTTTGTTTAAAAATAAATAGGATTGGCTTGTTCAAGAAGCAAGGAAGCAAGACCACCTGTGTTGACCACAGCCAGTTAGATGACCCTAAATCATGTATATTATACTATGTACATGATTTTAAATGGTAAAGGGTCATCTAACTGGTTGTGGTCAACGCAGGTGGTCTTTGGCTATTTCAAGCCAATCCAATATTGTTTGCTTGTTTATTATTAATTGTTGTTGTTGTTATTTTATTATTATTATTATTATTATTATTATTATTATTATTATTATTATTATTACTACTACTACTACTACTACTACTACTACTACTACTACTACTACTACTACTACTACTACTATTATTATTACCACTACTATTATTGTTACTATTATTATTACTATTATTATTACTACTTTTATTATTACTATTATCATTACTATTATTATTACTATAATTATTACTATTATTATTACAATTATTATTACTATTATCATTACTATTATCATTACTATATCATTACTATTATTATTACTATTATTATTACTATTATTATTACTATTATTATTACTATTATCATTACTATTATCATTACTATATCATTACTATTATTATTACTATTATTATTACTATTATTATTATATATTTTTTAATTATTATTATTATTTTATTATTTATCATCATCATCATCATTATTATTACTATTACTACTACTACTACTACTACTACTACTACTACTATTATTATTATTACTATTATTATTATTATTATTATTATTATTATTACTATTTAATAGCTATGCACGGAGTGAACTGAAAAATGTTAGTGTGAATATTCGACACTCACTGGAACTTTTATGCTGAGGATCTAAATCTATTATTATACCTGAGCCTGGGTGGAGCTAGGGCTAGCCGACAGGATTTAGCCCTATAAATAGCCTCAATTAGAATTCTGGTCAACCAGTCAATCATGTGATAACTACTTCAGGGAGGACCAGACCATTTTTGTAGGGTTTTCAACAAAAAAAGAAGCCATGACCATTTCAATAATAATTTTGTTTTCAAAAATACCCTCTTCTGCTTGCTTTGCAATGATATTTGTCTAGTGGTGTTTAATCAACCAAGGTGTCTAATTACTTTCAATAGCACTGAGGTCATTAAAAACACACTTAGAAATCAGTTGCACCTTATAGGTGGGGCATCAACACTTGCCATTTATGGTGCTAGAGGGACCACTTTCAATAATAGCATGTGAAGTGAGCACACAGACTGGACTCTATCTCATGAGAAAAGGGATGAATTGCCAAACTGATCATTCACAAGATAGAGAAACTAAAGAGCTTTCAGATGATATAAAAACTATTTACCGAGGAAAAAATTGACTGAGTTAGAAATGTTTATGTCAGCAATGCACTTCTGTAAGCCATGTTATTCATGCTTCTTCTCATCATTTGTCAGCCGGTGTTTAATGAAGTGGCATGTATAATGAAGTGGCATGTATAAAAAGTATCATAACTCTGACAATAATGAGCTGAAACTTGAACACAGTGTAGCAAGGAAGAAGTCTATACATGTATATATATATATATATATATATATATCATAGTCTGATCCTCCTTTTGGTAATAATGGTCTAAGTACTCTACATAGATCGCGGGGAGGGGGGATTTTATCCCCACCTTCTCCTTGGAAATAACATAGAGCATGAGTAATACATGTTCACTACCCCCTTCCCATAATTTCCAACCCCCCCTACCTCCTCTTCCTTACATAAAGTCGTACTAGAGATCCTGTATAAAGGAACTAATGAATTGATGAATGTATAGTTATGTATTTGGAAAGGAAACATGCTCGTCTAGAATCCTTATCCTCTGTGTTGTGCATGATGTGTCTTCCTCTCCCTCCCTCCTTCCAGTGAGCCTGTTCTGAGTGTGGAGGTCAAGTGCAATCATAGCATCATAGTTTTTGACATGTGTGCGGATTGTGGCCTGGATCTGAGGAGGTAAGGATCATCAACAGTATAAGGACCAACATGTGAATGTGTGTGGTGTGAGATTGGTTGACGAAGATGGCTTGACATAGTTGCTATGGTTACCCGTAACCATGCAGGTGAGAGGCATGTTATGGCATTCAGTTGAAAGTCAGACCAAAGCTTATTTTGGCAGTACGTGCAGTATATTATGTAATGGAAACCATGGTTACTAATTGTTCTATTGAAAGGGCTCTTGCTACGTATCACACAAGTTCCCGTACGACAATTATTTTGAAGGGGAAAAATGCTGAATCGTACAGCTGATTTTTATACAGCATTTTTGCCTTGCAATATATACACAGTGTGTGTATATACATGTGTGTATATACATGTACAGTGTGTGTGTTTGTTTGTGTGTGTGTTGTGCAACAGGTCAGCCTTGACTCAGACAGTAGCAGGTCAACTTTAGCACCAGGTCAACCTTTTACAGTAGCAGGTCAACCTCACCTCTCACAGAACTAGGTCAACCTTATCTCTTACAGTAGCAGGTCAACCTTACCTCTCACAGAACTAGGTCAACCTTATCTCTCACAGTAGCAGGTCAACCTTACCTTTCATAGTACCAGGTCAACATCGTCTCTCACAGTAGCAGGTCAACCTTACCTCTCATAGTACCAGGTCAACATCGTCTCTTACAGTAGCAGGTCAACCTTACCTCTCACAGAGCTAGGTCAACCTTATCTCTCACAGTAGCAGGTCAACCTTACCTCTCATAGTACCAGGTCAACATTGTCTCTTACAGTAGCAGGTCAACCTTACCTCTCACAGAGCTAGGTCAACCTTATCTCTCACAGTAGCAGGTCAACCTTACCTCTCATAGCACTAGGTCAACATTGTCTCTTACAGTAGCAGGTCAACCTTACCTCTCACAGAACTAGGTCAACCTTATCTCTCACAGTAGCAGGTCAACCTTACCTCTCATAGCACCAGGTCAACCTTATCTCTTACAGTAGCAGGTCAACCTCACCTCTCAGCACCAGGTCAACCTCATCTCTCAGCACCAGGTCAACATTGTATCTCACAGTAACAGGTCAACCTAACCTCTCACAAGGTCAACCTGACGTCTCACAGCAGCAGCACCAGGTCAACTTAGCTCTCACATCACTAGGTCAGCCATACCTCTCACAGAAGCAGGTCAACCTTACCACTCACAGCATCAGGTCAGCCTTGCCTCTCACAGCATCAGGTCAGCCTTGCCTCTCACAGCATCAGGCTAGCCTTACCTCTCACAGCATCAGGTCAGCCTTACCTCTCACAGCATCAGGTCATCCTTGCCTCTCACAGCATCAGGTCAGCCTTGTCTCTCACAGCATCAGGTCAGCCTTACCTCTCACAGCATCAGGTCAGCCTTACCTCTCACAGCATCAGGTCAGCCTTGTCTCTCACAGCATCAGGTCAACCTTGCCTCTCACAGCATCAGGTCAACCTTGCCTCTCACAGCATCAGGTCATCCTTGCCTCTCACAGCATCAGGTCAACCTTGCCTCTCACAGCATCAGGTCAGCCTTGCCTCTCACAGCATCAGGTCAACCTTGCCTCTCACAGCAGCAGGTCAGCCATACCTCTCACAGCATCAGGTCAGCCTTGTCTCTCACAGCAGCAGGTCATCCTTGCCTCTCACAGCATCAGGTCAGCCTTGCCTCTCACAGCATCAGGTCAACCTTGTCTCTCACAGCATCAGGTCAACCTTGCCTCTCATATCATCAGGTCAGCCTTACCTCTCACAGCATCAGGTCAGCCTTACCTCTCACAGCATCAGGTCAGCCTTGTCTCTCACAGCATCAGGTCAGCCTTGCCTCTCACGGCATCAGGTCAGCCTTGTCTCTCACAGCATCAGGTCAACCTTGCCTCTCACAGCATCAGGTCAACCTTACCTCTCATATAGCCAGAGTAGTGATGTCATCAGAATAAGGTGATGATGTAGCCATTGATTTCACAAGACAGACTGATAAACCTCGAGCTACAGCACCTAGAGTACATATAGCTGGACCGCATCTGCAGTTCTTTAAGTTATAGCCAAAGCAATATGCTAATAGTGGGCGTGTCACTGATCTAGAGAATGGTGTTGCTCATCATTTAACTAACTTAGAAGTTTCATTGTCCTTACCATTAGTGTTAAGCTACAGTACCTTTGGCATCATCATCACTGTAATCTTCTCACCATTAGTGTAGCTACAGTACCTTTGGCATCATCATCATTGCAATCTTCTCACCATTAGTGTAGCTACAGTACCTTTGGCATCATCATCACTGCAATCTTCTCACCATTAGTGTAGCTACAGTACCTTGGCATCATCATCAATGCAATCTTCTCACCATTAGTGTAGCTACAGTACCTTTGGCATCATCATCACTGCAATCTTCTCACCATTAGTGTAGCTACAGTACCTTTGGCATCATCATCACTGCAATCTTCTCACCATTAGTGTAGCTACAGTACCTTGGGCATCACCATCACTGCAATCTTCTCACATTAGTGTAGCTACAGTACCTTTGGCATCATCATCACTGCAATCTTCTCACCATTAATGTAGCTACAGTACCTTTGGCATCATCATCACTGCAATTTTCTCACCATTAGTGTAGCTACAGTACCTTTGGCATCATCATCACTGCAATTTTCTCACCATTAGTGTAGCTACAGTACCTTTGGCATCATCATCACTGCAATCTTCTCACATTAGTGTAGCTACAGTACCTTTGGCATCACCATCATTGCAATCTTCTCACCATTAGTGTAGCTACAGTACCTTTGGCATCATCATCACTGCAATCTTCTCACATTAGTGTAGCTACAGTACCTTTGGCATCACCATCATTGCAATCTTCTCACCATTAGTGTAGCTACAGTACCTTGGGCATCATCATCACTGCAATCTTCTCACCATTAGTGTAGCTACAGTACCTTTGGCATCATCATCACTGCAATCTTCTCACCATTAGTGTAGCTACAGTACCTTTGGCATCACCATCATTGCAATCTTCTCACCATTAGTGTAGCTACAGTACCTTTGGCATCAACATCACTGCAATCTTCTCACATTAGTGTAGCTACAGTACCTTTGGCATCACCATCACATTGCAATCTTCTCACCATTAGTGTAGCTACAGTACCTTTGGCATCAATATCACTGCAATCTTCTCACCATTAGTGTAGCTACAGTACCTTTGGCATCACCATCACTGCAATCTTCTCACCATTAGTGTAGCTACAGTACCTTGGGCATCACCATCACTGCAATCTTCTCACCATTAGTGTAGCTACAGTACCTTGGGCATCATCATCACTGCAATCTTCTCACCATTAGTGTAGCTAAAGTACCTTTGGCATCATCATCACTGCAATCTTCTCACCATTAGTGTAGCTACAGTACCTTTGGCATCATCATCACTGCAATCTTCTCACCATTAGTGTAGCTACAGTACCTTGGGCATCACCATCATTGCAATCTTCTCACCATTAGTGTAGCTGCAGTACCTTGGGCATCATCATCACTGCAATCTCTGGACTTGATTAGCTTTGGCTGTGGGAGTAAGAAGTTGGCCTGCCCTTATTAGCTTCAGATTCCTATATCTTCCTGACTAACAGGACAACTGGTTATAATACTGAACAGAAGAAGCAAGAGTGTAACTCGTTGGAGCCATGTCCGACAAAACTGCTCACTGCCATTCTTGTGCAAGGGGTTCTGTTTGTGAAGTGTTATAGAAGAATAGAAGACCACATCATAATTGAGAAGTTTTCTGCATTGAATATAATGCAAGAAAGCAAGGGAAAAAGTTGTTAAAATTTTTTATTAAAAAAAAAAAAAAAATTTAAGTGAAATAGGAATTGTTTTACGAATTATGCTTTCCCAAACTTTTGCATTTTTTTTTTTTTGGCGTGGAAATCCTTCAGTACCACAAGAGCTTCTGTTGGGCACATCTGCACATTTCTATCTAGCTTGTATCTTAATTTTAGCCTCTATTATTAAGCACATGCACTTCAGTTGCTCTTGGTTGAACCTTTCAACCCTCCAGCATGAGACAGGACACTAACTTGGCTAGTTTGAAGACAAAGAAATGCTGACAGAGGAAGGTGGTCTCACCATAGAGAATCCCAACTGAATTTCCCCTCTCCTCTTTCACCAGAAATAGCTGGATCATATGGATGCCCTAGCCCTACTCTAGAAATAGCTGGATCATATGGATGCCCTAGCCCTACTCTAGAAATAGCTGGATTACATGGATGCCCTAGCCCTAGCCCTAGAAATAGCTGGATCATATGGATGCCCTAACCCTACTCTAGAAATAGCTGGATCACATGGATGCCCTAGCCCTAGCCCTAGAAATAGCTGGATCATATGGATGCCCTAGCCCTACTCTAGAAATAGCTGGATCATATGGATGCCCTAGCTCTAGCCCTAGAAATAGCTGGATCATATGGATGCCCTAGCCCTAGCCCTAGAAATAGCTGGATCATATGGATGCCCTAGCCCTACTCTAGAAATAGCTGGATCATATGGATGCCCTAGCCCTACTCTAGAAATAGCTGGATTACATGGATGTCCTAGCCCTACTCTAGAAATAGCTGGATCATATGGATGCCCTAGCCCTACTCTAGAAATAGCTGGATCATATGGATGCCTTAGCCCTAGCCCTAGAAATAGCTGGATCATATGGATGCCCTAGCCCTAGCCCTAGAAATAGCTGGATCTCATGGATGCCCTAGCCCTAGCCCTAGAAATAGCTGGATCATATGGATGCCCTAGCCCTACTCTAGAAATAGCTCTGGATCACATGGATGCCCTAGCCCTACTCTAGAAATAGCTGGATCATATGGATGCCCTAGCCCTACTCTAGAAATAGCTGGATCATATGGATGCCCTAGCCCTACTCTAGAAATAGCTGGATCACATGGATGCCCTAGCCCTAGCCCTAGAAATAGCTGGATCATATGGATACCCTATGGATGCCCTAGTCCTAACCCTACAACCACAGCCACCAAGAGCGGCATAATAACTATCGCCCTAGTCCTAGCATTAGCCCTAACCATGCCCTAGCCATTACTATGTTGGGGAAGAGCTTTAGACATTGGATCTCCATGGGTGACCCTGGGTGACCCTGGGGGTGATCTGTGCTAGTACTGGACATTGATCAAAAGAGAAATGAGCACCATGACATTCATTGCTAATAGCCAGGGGCAGAGACTAGGAACCAGAGTACGTTCTATAGACGTGACGTTTACATATATATTATATGTATGTATGTGGCATGCTCCTACCATCAGAGTATGTTCTATAGAGGTGACATTTACAGTACATATATATATATATTATATGTATTTATGTGGCATGCTCCTACCATCAGAGTACATGTATGTTCTATAGAGGTGACATTTACATATATATATATTATATGTATGTATGTGGCATGCTCCTACCATCAGAGTATGTTCTATAGAGGTGACATTTACATATATATATATTATATGTATGTATGTGGCATGCTCCTACCATCAGAGTATATTCTATAGAGGTGACATTTACATATATATATATTATATGTATGTATGTGGCATGCTCCTACCATCAGAGTATGTTCTATAGAGGTGACATTTACATATATATATATTATATGTATGTATGTGGCATGCTCCTACCATCAGAGTATGTTCTATAGAGGTGACATTTACATATATATATATTATATATATGTATGTGGCATGTTCCTATGTTCTATAGAGGTGACATTTACATATATATATATTATATGTATGTATGTGGTATGCTCCTACCATCAGAGTATGTTCTATAGAGGTGACATTTACATATATATATATTATATGTATGTATGTGGCATGCTCCTACCATCAGAGTATGTTCTATAGAGGTAACATTTACATATATATATATTATATGTATGTATGTGGCATGCTCCTACCATCGCAGAGTCTAATGTTGGTATTCAGTCCCTGCTAATGTAAATAAATTGTCCAAGTGTCCATGGGATCCCATCTGGTAATCTAATGCTAGCCCCTGACCCAGTCCTAGCCTGATAGGAGCCCAGTTGAAAGATGCCTAGGCCCTGTCATACCCAAAGTGATCGGGGCTAAAGGTGATCTGCAGGTGGACTAATTGGATGCAATGTTTGCATACAAACATGCTTGCTGCTGTTGGGTGCCTGGCGAATGATTCCTGACAAGAGTAGTGTCTAAGCACTCATGCAGCTTACCGTATTGGTGCCTACTAGGTACCAGTTTGGTTCCCCGTTAAACAGAATCTAGGCCCAGGGCTAGGCACCAGACATCTCGTGGCTAGGGTAGGGCCAGGGCAAGGCAAGGGCTCAGCAGCATACACCTCATTCCTCGAGTAGAGCGAGGGCTAGAAGCAAAGCTATTGCACAGAAGCAGTCCAGTATCAGTGAGTAGCTAGCTAGTGTACACAAGTGCTTTGCCAAAGAAACGATTCTAATAAGAGCCTCTACTTGTGGTTAAAATGGGGGGGGGGGCGGGGGGGAGACTAAATCTTGAAGGTAAAAAAACAACTGAATCTTTTTTTATGGCTCAGCAAATCCAAAGCATGAATGTAATATGTTAATAGTAAAACCTGCCCTTATTTGGTAATGCGTGCCCTTATATGGAAGCATTCTCCTTGTATATTGGTGTGTTCAGGAGAGCATCATCTTCCGATGACTTCCCTCAGCCGGTGTCGGAAGTGAGGGTGATTCATGGCATGCCGGAGCTAAGAGTCAGTCAAAAGGTGAGAGGACACATGGCTTCCATGATGGCCGACTCTTGGTGGACTTTCAGCTCTTGTCAGTGTGTGTGTGTGTGTGTGTGTTGAAATACTGTTGTTGTTTTCTCATAGGAAGCGGAGGACCTGGGGAGGAAGGACTACCTCCGCTTGCTGAGCAACCGGAAGCTGGCGTTGATTGTCGACTTGGATCAGACGCTGGTACACACTTCAATGAATTCCAACATCGAACCTGGGTTGCCGGTGAGGAAGATGGTTGGAGGGTGGGAGGGAGGAAGGACCTACTTATACTGTATGTCATGCAACCATGATATGACTGAGCAGACTCTTACTGCTACAGTAATGACAGATGGTTGGGGCCCAGTTACAGACGTCAAGGTATATGTGGCGAACATGTTGTGTGATGCACGCAGACTCATCCACCATGCAGGTGTGGTTGTTGCTGAGCTAGACTCATCCACCGTGCAGGTGTGGTTGTTGCTGAGCTAGACGCATCCACCGTGCAGGTGTGGTTGTTGCTGAGCTAGACTCATCCACCGTGCAGGTGTGGTTGTTGCTGAGCTAGACTCATCCACCATGCAGGTGTGGTTGTTGCTGAGCTAGACTCATCCACCATGCAGGTGTGGTTGTTGCTTAGACTCATCCACCATGCAGGTGTGGTTGTTGCTGAGCTAGACTCATCCACCATGCAGGTGTGGTTGTTGCTTAGACTCATCCACCATGCAGGTGTGGTTGTTGCTGAGCTAGACTCATCCACCATGCAGGTGTGGTTGTTGCTGAGTCTAGACTCATCCACCGTGCAGGTGTGGTTGTTGCTGAGCTAGACTCATCCACCATGCAGGTGTGGTTGTTGCTGAGTAGACTCATCCACCATGCAGGTGTGGTTGTTGCTGAGCTAGACTCATCCACCGTGCAGGTGTGGTTCTTGCTGAGCTGTCTCGGTCTGCTTCACCTCAAGTCCACGGAGGAACTGGCTCTCTTCAAAGTTTTGACTTTCGTCTTTAATTTTTTTCTTGTGGTTATCTTATGTAAACTCTCAATGAACTCTCAGTTGATGTAACAAAATTACAATGACCTTCTCAATAATCAACTTACTTCTCTCGATGCTTCGACTAGATGTTCTAGCCTTCATCAGGAATAATGAGATGCTCTAGCCTTCATCAGGAATAGTAAGATGCTCTGGCCTTCATCAGGAATAATGAGATGCTCTGGCTTTCATCAGAGATGCTCTGGCCTTCATCAGGAAATGAGATGCTCTAGCCTTCATCAGGAATAATGAGATGCTCTAGTCTTCATCAGGAATAATGATTTCTGATGGAGGCAAGCATCTAGTCGAAACGTCGAGAGAGTTAGTAAAATTACAAGTTGATTATTGAGAAGGCCATTGCAATGTTATGTAACTGGAGGATCAAAAGAGAAACATGTGATCTGAGAATTCGGAGGTGAGGAGCTTTTCAGATGCAACTGCACCATGACATTCGTTGCTAATAAATGGCCCAGGGATAGAGAGTAGGGACTGGAGTGTGTTCTATAGAGGTGACATATATATGCGTGTGGCACATTCTAACATCAGAGTATGTTCTATAGAGGTGACTTTTACATACAGTATATATATATATGTGTGTGTGTGGCATGCTCCTACCATCAGAGTATGTTCTATAGAGATGACATTTACATACATACTGTATGTGCGTGTGGTACGTTCCTACCATCAAATAGTCCAATGTTGGTGTCAGTTCCTGCCATACTTCTGAAGTTTTAAGGCCAAAACACTCAAGAAAGCCGTAATGGTTTTGTGAGAGAAAACTGTCTTAATAATGCGTAGAGAAAAGGTACTGGTGCTGGAGTTGAACTCTCCACCCTGGTGCTGGAGTTGAACTCTCCACCCTGGTGCTGGAGTTGAACTCTCCACCCTGGTGCTGGAGTTGACTCTTCACCCTGGTGCTGGAGTAGAACTCTCCACCCTGGTGCTGGAATAGAACTCTCCACCCTGGTGCTGGAGTTGAACTCTCCACCCTGGTGCTGGAGTAGAACTCTCCACCCTGGTGCTGGAGTTGAACTCTCCACCCTGGTGCTGGAATAGAACTCTCCACCCTGGTGCTGGAGTAGAACTCTCCACCCTGGTGCTGGAGTTGAACTCTCCACCCTGGTGCTGCAAATGTTCAATGTAAACTACTAAAATCTTCTGCCTTGAGTATACACATGCTTATGCCTTACATACATGTACCAATGGCTGCACTATGCATGGCTAACAGTGTACTAGCCATGGCATGCAAGATGCACTCTGACCCCTTCATTCCCATCTTTTTTTTATTTTATAGCCACACCCAACAAGTGTCTGTTTTGCTCTATAAATAGCTACAATGCAAGACTAAATCTTCTTGAGTAGCAGCCAGAATTGACTTAGCAACTATTGGATGAACAGTAGTTCTAAGGTGTTTAGGGGATTTTCTATTGGATAACATATGATACGTCACCCTTGAGTGGTACATCGGAAGCCAGCCACTCTACTACAGCTGGTTGAGTGTTGGAATGCAACAAGCAGCTGCCACACACGCATGCACACACACACCCACACCCATACACACACACCCATGCACACACCTACAGAAACATGCATGCTCACTCATGCGTATATGTACACACACACACACATGCACACTTACATTCACACACATGCACACACACCCGTGCACACATACACACCCATCAATGCACACACCTACCGAAACATGCGTGCTCACTCACGCGTATATGTACACACACACACACATGCACACTTACATTCACACACATGCACACACACCCGTGCACACATACACACCCATCAATGCACACACCTACCGAAACATGCGTGCTCACTCACGCATATATGTACACACACACACACATGCACACTTACATTCACACACATGCACACACACCCGTGCACACATACACACCCATCAATGCACACACCTACCGAAACATGCGTGCTCACTCACGCGTATATGTACACACACACACACATGCACACTTACATTCACACACATGCACACACACACCCGTGCACACATACATGTACACACCCATCAATGCACACACCTACCGAAACATGCGTGCTCACTCATGCGTATATGTACACACACACACACATGCACACTTACATTCACACACATGCACACACACCCGTGCACACATACACACCCATCAATGCACACACCTACCGAAACATGCGTGCTCACTCACGCGTATATGTACACACACACACACATGCACACTTACATTCACACACATGCACACACACCCGTGCACACATACACACCCATCAATGCACACACCTACCGAAACATGCATGCTCTCTCATACACACGCATGCACATACCATGCACACATACACACACATACACACACCTACCAAAACATGCATACTCTCACACACACACACACTACACACACACTAGTAGTAGTATTCATGCTCATTGTGCTACTACATGTATATATAAGGGAAATATGGCTGTGGTTAAGCACATTTAATAGCAACTAAACTTGGTGAAGAGTCTGTCATTATGTGAATGAGTGATAGCTCTTATAAAACTGATGATATGTTCTCTGCAGGACGTGTACGGGTTCCACCTGCCAGACCACCACCTCCTCTACCACTGTCGGCTCAGACCTCACACTAGACAGTTCCTGAGCAAAGTCTCCAAACTCTTTGAGCTCCACGTGTTCACCATGGGTACCAAGTCCTACGCAGCCTGTGTCACCCACATCTTGGACCCCGAGCGTCGTTTCTTTTCCGATCGGATCATTTCTAGAGACGAGTGCTTTGACCCTCGCTCCAAAGCCCTGAGGCTGAAGTGAGTTAGCAGGGGAAGTGCAGGGTGAATTTAATTTAAATTGAACCATTTTGACTTGAAACTAGGTCGGATACACTTATACGCGTATTCAGTACCAAAAACTTGTTTTTCTGGTTACGCATTTTGATAAGAAACCACAACGTGTTAAGAAACACGGAAATCTTGAAATCTTTTGCCTCCACAATTATGATGCTCGAGTGGGATCTGGTTATAGACTAGCTGATAGGTGTATGTATACATTATATATGCATTGTAAGTATGTAGAATACCACGCCATTCCATAGCTTTGTCTCTATTCACCCAGGTCCTTATTCCCATGTGGAGACTCGCTGGTGGCCATCATTGACGACAGGGAGGACGTGTGGGGGAGAAGTCCCAACCTCATCCATGTAAAACCATATTTATTTTTTTCGGGCACTGCAGATATAAACGCTCCACCCTCACATTCTGTGAGACGACCTCTGCCCAGGTCTCATCCTCAGCACAGACAAAAAGCTGGTAAGGAAACCACTATGCCAAATCCTCGTCCATTTAAGACTCGTCGTGTAGCGAAGCACATTACGAGCAAGAATGTCCGTGTGGCTGCACAGCAGAGGGAAAGGGTGACTGTTTCCACCAAGCAAGTTGGTTCTGTATTAGATGTTGTGCATGCAAACTCGAGCAAGGATGCTGGAGTTAAACCTGACGGGGACGAGGTTGAAGCGAAGCCATCATGTGACTTGGTTATCCAATGTGAAGATGCACGTGATTTGAACAATTCGTCTCAGGAGGCTATGGTGTTGGAACAGGATGGCTTACATTTAGCAGGCGAAGAGGTTAAAGGTTTGCATGCAAATGAATCGCCATTGACTGAAACTGCACATGATGGATCATTATCTGATGCAGTTACTTCCAACAATACTTCTGAGTGCTTGTTGACAAATAGTAACAGCAACAACAACAACAACAACAACAATAATGGCGGAGTGTCTGATAAAGTTGTTGTAGCCTCAAACTCAAACTCCAGTGAGTCTAGTTCAGACAGTAGCAGCAGCAGCAGTGGAATTGATGACACCCTCTTTGATGACTCTGCTAATGAGGCAGATCAAGAAGACGAACGAACTAGTGAGAGGCCAAGCAATGATGTAAACATTGCTTCCTCTGAGAATCCTAGTGCAACTGCAGTAGCAACAAATGCCATTGCTTCAACCGTCCAGCCCGTGCCTGGCATTTCATCTCCCAGTGAAATCTCTCCAGAAGAGTCTACGACAAAAGGCACCACCTCTGTTCCTCCTGCCTCTATGCCTCCCCCCAATACCATCAAAGGCAGAGCCAACAAGAGACAGCCTCGAGTGATTCACGATCCCGACATTTTCCTCCTGCAACTAGCCGACATCTTGGAGCGAGTCCATGCCATATTTTACGAGCGATTTGATGTAGCCACCAAAGGTATCGATATCATCACCAGCACAGACTACTCCATTCCAGATCTCAAGCAGATCATTCCTGAACTTCGACACTCTATCCTCAAAGATTGTCGGATACTTTTCACCGGAGTGATCCCCACTGATACTCCTCCCAGGAAGAACGCCGAATGGCGCACTGCTAAAGCGTTTGGTGCTACCATTCATAACCAGCTAGTGCCTGGTTTAGATAGCTCCAATGAAGCGGAGGTGCTACGAGCCACCACACATGTGATTGCTGGTAAGCCTGGAACAACCAAGTTGCTGGAAGCCAAGAAACTTCCTGGGATGAAGATTGTGAGTCCCAAGTGGTTGTGGGCTTGTGCCGAGCAGTGGAAGAGAGTAGAAGAAACTGCACATCCTCTGAAGTTTGTCAAAGGGAGGAAGAAATATGAAGAGGCTGGCAGAGCACTGCGGAGGAAGCTAAGACCAAAGACTGACAAAGTTCCAGATGCAAAGCAACAACCTACCACTAATGTTGAGAGTACGAAGCTCTTGGATGAAGAGGCGCAACATTTGGGTGAGGAAACTGCAATGATTTTGTCAGAGGAGTCTGCAGATGACTCTGATTCTGAGGACAACATCAAGGATGCTGCATTGAACATCCTGGCGAAAATGGACACCACCGAGCTGAAACGACACTTGTCCATGGAGAGCAGACTCTCTGTGTCTGACGAAGATCTCGTGCAGATGGAAGCTGAAGTCGAGGCCGAAATCAGCGAGAGTGAAAGTAGTAGCAGTTCAGATGGTGGTGGAGAGGGAGAAGACCTGGGGTCTCACGTCGAGGACGTAGACGAGGTAGCGGAGAACAGTGAGATGTCGTACGAAACGTTTGCCGGCACTGCCTTGAATGAGGATTTAGATGAAATGTTGGAGCATGAAAACAGGAAGAGAAAGTTTGCAGAAATGGAGGGTTCCAGTTCATCCGAGTCTGTGGCTGTGGAAACGTGGATGAACGAATCGCTAATGAGTGACAAGGATTTGTCCACAAATGTAAGTGGCGAAGAGGAGGATGATGAATTGAGCAAACTTCTAGGTTTCTAAATATATATTTGTTACTGACAAATACATCCTGCTAAGGACAATGCACATGCAGTGTGAGCGAGACAATTGATGCTAGAATTTTTAATCAATGGTCATGTGATAGAGTTTTGAAAGGACGAATCCAGAGTGAAACTGGAATAGTCCTCGTTCCCAGAAGAGCAAAACGGCAACAGTAAGAGGCTGTAGTTGAGATATATTCTATCATCACCACTCGACTGAATACTTTCAATCTCGCATTGGAATTCATATTAACACTGGTAACCTTTGCCTTCCTATATACTTATATAAATCAGGCAACCTTCAGGCTCTCTCTCTCTGTGTTATGTTTTCCCTTGTCACTTCATACCATGCTTTTCATGTAAATAATACACTGGAGCCTCTCTTCTGGATGTTTTCCTCGCCCCAATATCTGACTCTCTCTGTGTCTCTGCCAAAATTTGCAAGTAGTTACCCCCTTGCCAAATTATCTACTGCATGTGTGAGTTTGGTTGTCAAGTGTTAAGCTTCCACACAGGTATATACTGAAGTGATAAAATAGTTTGTCAATTTTGCACTGCTATCCATAGCCATCAAATTATTGTTGTTATTAATTATCGTCATCAACATTTTAAAAATTCACAAAGGGGAGGGGTTGGAGTTACTCATCATTATGACGATGCTTACAAGTACATATATATATACCAAACACAAGAAGAAACAATCTCCCAGGACTATCATGTCGTTTCGATTTTAACACAAGTTAATCACGATTATGATTAATAGAGTGGGAGTGTGAGGATAGATTCTATACACTTTTTTTTTTAATGCATCATTGTGCAGATAACCCAAATGATTAAGCCTGGGAACAAGCTGTGGAATCCCAACTTGAGTTTCTATAGTATCATCACAAAAATGATATGATCACATAGTTCGTGTCGGGTGGTTTTATTTGATGTTGTAGGCGGACTATTGCCCAATAAGGTAAGTTGTGCATTTTTAACTGTTTTATCACTCTGTAAATTGCTCATTGGAAAACCATTAATGCAGACAATGATATTTCAAAGCTCAACTTGGGCCAGGCTTCTTGTGGAGCCGAGTGGAAATCATAATTCCAGCACTCGGCATGAAACCAACCATCATAATGCAGCTATTAGCAGGTCTTGTCCTCTATAGCTTAGTGGGAGAGGTGCTGGTGCTGGGTCAGACTAAGCTATCAAATGCTGACAAACTGGAAATCCTAAACCTCCATAACGGTCTTCGAGGAATGGTCAATCCAGTGGCATCCAACATGCAAGCAATGGTATGACAATCATATATTGGTTAGTTGTTCATTGGGATTTTATTATATATATATATAGGAATGGAGCAATGAGCTTGCTCATGTGGCTCAGAGCTATGTAGAGAAATGTACTTTTAGTAGTAACCCTGATAGGCCATCGGAGCAGAGCACCTTTGATAATCTTGGTGAAAGTCTTGCAGCTGTAAGTGCAGTGTCCAACTTCACAAATTTGGTACTGAACTGGTATGGTGAAGCGGCTAACTACAACTATTCCACTAATACGTGTGGGAAAGCCTGTAGGCATTATACTCAGGTAAGTCACTTCATAGGAAATGGCCTACAAGTCATCTGACTGTTGCTTTAGATGGTGTGGGCATCGTCCAAGCATTTGGGATGTGGTGTTCGCCAATACACTCGACTAGTGGATGTAGCAGGAAGAGAATCAAGATATACAATCCTTATCTGTTATTACAAGCCAGCGTGAGTTTGTTAGTTCATGATGATTCCTGAAAGTTTTTTCTTTGTATCTTGAAGTATCAATAACTTTGTACTTTCAAGCACAGAATATTATTAGTATTGGCATATTATTGGTATATATGATATTGTTAATTGTTAAGATTGTCTTTGGGATTTTAAAAAAATGGGGGGGGGGGGGGGGGGGGGGGGGGATGATGACATTGCATGTAATTTTGGAGACAATGGCACCATGCCTTGTCTCTCAACTAAATTTGCACTCCCCCACTCGTCAAAAAAAAAAAAAAAAAAAAAAGTAAGCTAAATTTCATAAACACCTCCAAGTGTTTTTAGTGGGGAGATGAGAGCTCTAATGGAAGTGTCAATGTATATACAGTATCTATGTTTCTTCAGTGTTCAGTGTCTATGTTTCTTCAGTGTCTCAGTGTCTATGTTTCTTCAGTGTCTATGTTTCTTCAGTGTCTATGTATCTTCAGTGTCTATGTATCTTCAGTGCCTATGTATCTTCAGTGTCGATGTATCTTCAGTGTCTATGTTTCTTCAGTGTCTATGTTTCTTCAGTGTCTATGTATCTTCAGTGTCTATGTTTCTTCAGTGTCTATGTATCTTCAGTGTCTATGTTTCTTCAGTGTCTATGTATCTTCAGTGTGTATGTTTCTTCAGTGTGCATGTTTCTTCAGTATCTATGTTTCTTCAGTGTCTATGTTTCTTCAGTGTCTATGTTTCTTCAGTGTCTATGTTTCTTCAGTGTCTATGTTTCTTCAGTGTCTGTGTTTCTTCAGTGTCTATGTTTCTTCAGTGTCTATGTATCTTCAGTGTCTATGTATCTTCAGTGCCTATGTATCTTCAGTGTCGATGTATCTTCAGTGTCTATGTTTCTTCAGTGTCTATGTTTCTTCAGTGTCTATGTATCTTCAGTGTCTATGTTTCTTCAGTGTCTATGTATCTTCAGTGTCTATGTTTCTTCAGTGTCTATGTATCTTCAGTGTGTATGTTTCTTCAGTGTGCATGTTTCTTCAGTATCTATGTTTCTTCAGTGTCTATGTTTCTTCAGTGTCTATGTTTCTTCAGTGTCTATGTTTCTTCAGTGTCTATGTTTCTTCAGTGTCTGTGTTTCTTCAGTGTCTATGTTTCCTCAGTGTCTATGTATCTTCAGTGTCTATGTATCTTCAGTGTCTATGCTTCTTCAGTGTCTATGTTTCATCAGTGTCTATGTATCTTCAGTGTCTATGTTTCTTCAGTGTCTAAGTTTCCTCAGTGTTTATGTTTCTTCAGTGTCTATGTTTCTTCAGTGTCTATGTATCTTCAGTGTCTATGTTTCTTCAGTGTCTATGTTTCTTCAGTGTCTATGTTTCTTCAGTGTCTATGTTTCTTCAGTGTCTATGTTTCTTCAGTGTCTATGTTTCTTCAGTGTCTATAATTATTTCTTCAGTGTCTATGTTTAA
The DNA here is from genome assembly GCA_028752905.1 of Cladorhizidae sp. MBARI D1340-BT2. NCBI lineage: Eukaryota > Metazoa > Porifera > Demospongiae > Poecilosclerida > Cladorhizidae > Cladorhizidae sp. MBARI D1340-BT2. Next base: position 8,275,907 of record JAQNBH010000018.1, on the reverse strand, counting down.
TCAGTGTCTAGGTTTCTTCAGTGTCTATGTTTCTTCAGTGTCTATGTTTCTTCAGTGTCTATGTTTCTTCAGTGTCTATGCTTCTTCAGTGTCTATGTTTCTTCAGTGTCTATGTTTCTTCAGTGTCTATTTATCTTCAGTGTCTATGTTTCTTCAGTGTCTATGTATCTTCAGTTTCCAAGTTTCTTCAGTGTCTATGTATCTTCAGTGTCTATGTATCTTCAGTGTCTATGTATCTTCAGTGTCTATGTTTCTTCAGTGTCTATGTTTCTTCAGTGTCTATGTTTCTTCAGTGTCTATGTATCTTCAGTTTCCAAGTTTCTTCAGTGTCTATGTATCTTCAGTGTCTATGTATCTTCAGTGTCTATGTATCTTCAGTGTCTATGTTTCTTCAGTGTCTATGTTTCTTCAGTGTCTATGTTTCTTCAGTGTGTATGTTTCTTCAGTGTGTATGTTTCTTCAGTGTCTATGTTTCTTCAGTGACTGTTTCTTCAGTGTCTATGTTTCTTCAGTGGCTATTTTTCTTCAGTGTGTATGTTTCTTCAGTGTCTATGTTTCTTCAGTGTCTATGTTTCTTCAGTGTCTATGTATCTTCAGTGTCTACGTTTCTTCAGTGTCTATGTTTCTTCAGTGTCTATGTTTCTTCAGTGTCTATATTTCTTCAGTGTCTATGTTTCTTCAGTGTCCAAGTGTCTATGTTTCTTCAGTGTCTATGTTTCTTCAGTGTCTATGTTTCTTCAGTGTCTATGTTTCTTCAGTGTCTATGTTTCTTCAGTGTCTATATTTCTTCAGTGTCTATGTTTCTTCAGTGTCTATGTTTCTTCAGTGTCTATGTTTCTTCAGTGTCTATGTTTCTTCAGTGTCTATGTTTCTTCAGTGTCTATGTTTCTTCAGTGTCTATGTTTCCTCAGTGTCTATGTTTCTTCAGTGTCTATGTTTCTTCAGTGTCTACGTTTCTTCAGTGTCTATGTTTCTTCAGTGTCCTAGTTTCTTCAGTGTCTATGTATCTTCAGTGTCTACGTTTCTTCAGTGTCTATGTTTCTTCAGTGTCTATGTATCTTCAGTGTCTATGCATCTTCAGTGTCTATGTATCTTCAGTGTCTATGTTTCTTCAGTGTCTATGTTTCTTCAGTGTCTATGTATCTTCAGTTTCTATGTTTCTTCAGTGTGTATGTTTCTTCAGTGTCTATGTATCTTCAGTGTCTATGTATCTTCAGTGTCTATGTTTCTTCAGTGTCTATGATTCTTCAGTGTCTATGTTTCTTCAGTGTCTATGTTTCTTCAGTGTGTATGTTTCTTCAGTGTGTATGTTTCTTCAGTGTCTATGTTTCTTCAGTGTCTATGATTCTTCAGTGTCTATGTTTCATCAGTGTCTATGTTTCTTCAGTGTCCAAGTTTCTTCAGTGTCTATGTTTCTTCAGTGTCTATGTTTCTTCAGTCTCTATGTTTCTTCAGTGTCTATGATTCTTCAGTGTCTATGTTTCTTCAGTGTGTATGTTTCTTCAGTGTGTATGTTTCTTCAGTGTGTATGTTTCTTCAGTGTCTATGTTTCTTCAGTGTCTATGTTTCTTCAGTGTCTATGCTTCTTCAGTGTCTATGCATCTTCAGTGTCTATGTTTCTTCAGTGTCTATGTATCTTCAGTGTCCAAGTTTCTTCAGTGTCCATGTTTCTTCAGTGTCTATGTTTCTTCAGTGTCTATGTTTCTTCAGTGTCTATGTTTCTTCAGTGTCTATGTATCTTCAGTGTCTATGTATCTTCAGTGTCTATGTATCTTCAGTGTCTATGTTTCTTCAGTGTCTATGTATCTTCAGTGTCTATGTATCTTCAGTGTCTATGTTTCTTCAGTGTCTATGCTTCTTCAGTGTCTATGTTTCTTCAGTGTCTATGTTTCTACAGTGTCTATGTATCTTCAGTGTCTATGTATCTTCAGTGTCTATGTATCTTCAGTGTCTATGTATCTTCAGTGTGTATGTTTCTTCAGTGTCTATGTTTCTTCAGTGTCTATGTATCTTCAGTGTCTATGTTTCTTCAGTGTCTATGTTTCTTCAGTGTGTATGTTTCTTCAGTGTCTATGTTTCTTCAGTGTCTATGTTTCTTCAGTGTCTATGTTTCTTCACTGTCTATGTTTCTTTTCTTCAGTGTCTATGTTTCTTCAGTGACTATGTTTCTTCAGTGTCTATGTTTCTTCAGTGTCTATGTTTCTTAGTGTCTATGTTTCTTCAGTGTCTATGTTTCTTCAGTGTCTATTTTACTTCAGTGTCTATGTTTCTTCAGTGTCTATGTTTCTTCAGTGTCTATGTTTCTTCAGTGTCTATGTTTCTTCAGTGACAATGTTTCTTCAGTGTCTATGTTTCTTCAGTGTCTATGTTTCTTCAGTGTCTATGTTTCTTCAGTGTCTATGTTTCTTCAGTGTCTATGTTTCTTCAGTGTGTATGTTTCTTCAGTGCCTATGTTTCTTCAGTGTCTATATATCTTCAGTGTCTATGTTTCTTCAGTGTCTATGTTTCATCAGTGACTATGTTTCTTCAGTATCTATGTTTCTTCAGTGTCTATGTTTCTTCAGTGTCTATGTTTCTTCAGTGTCTATATTTCCTCAGTGTCTATGTTTCTTCAGTGTCTATATTTCTTCAGTGTCTATGTTTCTTCAGTGTCCAAGTGTCTATGTTTCTTCAGTGTCTATGTTTCTTCAGTGTGTATGTTTCTTCAGTGTCTATGTTTCCTCAGTGTCTATGTTTCTTCAGTGTCTATGTTTCTTCGGTGTCTATGTTTCTTCAGTGTCTATGTTTCTTCAGTGTCTATGTTTCTTCAGTGTCTATGTTTCTTCAGTGTCTATGTTTCTTCAGTGTCTATGTTTCCTCAGTGTCTATGTTTCTTCAGTGTCTATGTTTCTTCAGTGTCTACGTTTCTTCAGTGTCTATGTTTCTTCAGTGTCCTAGTTTCTTCAGTGTCTATGTATCTTCAGTGTCTACGTTTCTTCAGTGTCTATGTTTCTTCAGTGTCTATGTATCTTCAGTGTCTATGCATCTTCAGTGTCTATGTATCTTCAGTGTCTATGTTTCTTCAGTGTCTATGTTTCTTCAGTGTCTATGTATCTTCAGTTTCTATGTTTCTTCAGTGTCTATGTTTCTTCAGTGTCTATGTTTCTTCAGTGTCTATGTCATCAATGTCTGCTAGCTTCATCAGGTTATATTGTAAAACTAGCATTAGACCTGTGATGGTTAAAATGAGTGTCACCACAGTCCAATCTGACCTTTGTGACCCTCATTTGTAGAGCAGAGTTTTTTGGGCAGCCTGTGACTAACTCCCTATTATATATTTTAGCACTTAAAGAAGAAGTATGGGCCATGCATTGGTATATAGGCTAACTCGAGAATTCTGGGTCTATGCTATCTTGTGAACCAGAAATAATTTTAGTGTATAAATACTTAATGATAATTCAATATTGTTATGAGGTATATTTGATATATTTATATAGGCGTATATTTATATAGGCATATATTTATATAGGCATATTATAATTATTTATATAGGCATATATTTATATAGGCATATATTTATATAGGATATTTATATAGGTGTATATTTATATAGGCATATATATATGTATATAGGCGTATATTTATATAGGCATATATTTATATAGGCGTATATTTATATAGGCCGTATATTTATATAGGCGTATATTTATATAGGCGTATATTTATATAGGCATATATTTATATAGGCATATATTTATATAGGCGTATATTTATATAGGCGTATGTTTATATAGGCATATATTTATATAGGCATATATTTATATAGGCGTATATTTATATAGGATATATTTAAATAGGCATATATTTATATAGGCATATATTTATATAGGCGTATATTTATATAGGGTATATATATAGGCGTATATTTATATAGGCGTATATTTATATAGCGATTATTTATATAGGCATATATTTATATAGGTATAGGCATATATTTATATAGGCATATATTTATATAGGCTTATATTTATATAGGCGTATATTTATATAGGCGTGGATATAGGCGTATATTTATATAGGCATATATTTATATAGGCGTATATTTATATAGGTATATTTGTTATATATGCCTATATTTATATAGGCATATATGTGTTTAATCTCATTCAATCCTTTACTTGTATTTTTACCCCATAGTCAATACAAACACTCAGTCATTTTAGTTGTATATTGTATCATGTCAGTGCTAGGTATGGAGTGCCCTAAGCCGGGTAAAGTATCTGTGTTGGTACATGTGAAGATCTCACATAGGTTATAATTAAATGTTGAGTGGTAAATCTCTATTAGTCTCATGCCACTGCAACAAGTTTGTAGCTTCCGATGGCACCTTGGTGTTGTCGCAATAGCTTTATCAATGCCAGATCTGTAAAGCTGGTACACTCCCATTATTACCTTGCCTTTCAAACTTGTATAGACATAGAGATCCTTTCAATTCCTGCAAGGAACTAGAAGTCAATAGAAAAAGTTATTAAAACTCATGCCTCTGATCCGCCAGTATTCATGGCAGATAAATTTGATCTCACATCTATACCAGATGACTTTTTACCAATTTATACTGCATAATTAGTGTGCGAGTTAAGTGTGGTAAAGGGTCATCTAAGTCAGTGGTTGTACAGTCAACTACTAGTGCTAGTACTAGTGCCAGTACTGACTATATAGTATGGAAAAGTACAGTCTTGTTTCTGTTCATAGTCATTTATATAGTATACTGGTATATATTGGGGAGTATGGTATATAGCACTCCCTATATTAGTTTGACCACCGTTAAAAATGTCGGGACAAAAAAGTTTATTGGCTAAAACTCAATATTGTATTAAACTTCTATCCTGTTTCAACCCCCAAAACATTCAAGCATGCTTTAAGTCGTAGTAAACCAGTAGTCAGTTAAAATACTTTCCCCTCACACATGCCTTGCGTACTATTATGTCCAGTCATCATAATTTTACCCATGCGGTTCAGCAACAGGTCATCAATGCCATAATCACACTTGTGTACGTGCGTGACTCATCCTATCTTCGCTACTCTTATTGTTTTAATATAAGCTACTTAATAAAATTCTCTTGTCAAGTTGGAGGTTTAGCTAGAAGAAGTTAGGAAGAGACTCTGGTGGCAACGAATTACCAAGGCTAGTATCTGTTAGGTCTCTTGAGGTTGGAGACTGTAACATCTGCCCTAGCCCTAGCCCTATCCGTTTAGATGATAGTTACCAGCACAGCAACATATCACTCGGTTTCCTCAGAAGTTTACCCATGTGACAATATTAACAGGCAAGGTATATAACACTATGTGTCAATGTGAATGCATTTGTCTACTAAACATGGTCAAGGTTAGTTCAGGTGTTACACTGAGTAACTTCTTTAGGTGGCTGCTTGACTATAAAAGAAACAAAAATTGCTTATTTAAAATATATTTTGGATTGACCAAGTTTTCACATGTACACCACTAGCTATAATAATGAAGAACAACTTTAATGTAAATGTTGGTCTACATTAGTGAGTCCTTGTTTATTATAAAGGAGAGAGAGAGTGTGTGTGTGTGTGGCTTATAGACTCGGCTGCCTTTGGTGTCCATGTATGTCACACATGATTGGAAATCAGGAAGGTTTTGAACTGATTGACATACCACACCCTTAAAACAACCATAATGGCCGATGTAGGGAAGATACAGAGTCAATGCTTCAGTGCGATCTTGTAGATATGTTTTAAGGTGGGGAGGGGTGGGGGGGAGGGGAGGGGGGCTGAATATTCTACCCAAAGTGGGTATTTTTTCTTACTTTTCTCTTTCTTACTTTTCTCTTTCTTCCCCCCAGTGGAAACTTTGCTGGTAAACTTCCATATGAGATGGGAGTCCCCTGCTCTTCATGTCCCAGCTATCTACCATACTGTTCAAACAACTTATGCAGTTTAGTTTTATTAATTACTGTATTTAATTATGCATAGTATTATTCAGCTCTTTCACTTGTATATATCATACAGCTGATGTGAATCCACCAGATACCACTAATGCAGATACTACCACCAATATGAATCCACCAGCTACTAGCACTGGCCCAGATGGTATAGATACCAGTACCAATGATGAAGGTAGAACTGCTGACACCAAAGAAAAGGTTATGGATAATAGAGCCATTAGTGGTATATACAATATCCTTCTCCTTATTTGCATTTCATTTGTAGTAGTATTACATCTCTGTAATAATTAGGTTTGAATTGGCAGACAAATTTCTATAATGTGATCAATTAATACTACATATTGACATCATCTGGTCACTGTTATATATATGCAGTGTATATTTATGATTTAATATTGAAATTGTGTTACATACTATCCACTATACCTATATATGACTGGCATTTCTTGGGTAAGAAGTCTATATACCATTGCAGGCTGCTTGCTTTTTCTGTTTTCTATGTTGGCGCAGTTCATAGTGGAACAATTTCTCCTTTTAGGCCCTGATCACCTCTCTGCTCAATGTTTCCTGGTTACAAGATCACTGCTGACTTTAGCTGATCAGAACCGAAATGGCTGGCATTCTACTCCACCCCCCGATGGGGGGGGGGCAGAGCAGCATCAGCATCGGATTAGCCAGAGATTATCCATCTCTCTTTGAGAACTGTTGAAAAGTGTGTCTCTGTGGACTGTATACGTGCATTGTCTACATGTGACCTTGTTTGGGGAGGAAGCTGGGTTCGCATTCACCAGCATGCACAAAGATAACTACAGAAAGGAGCACAGAAATAGAGAAGATGGTGCTAGCAGAGCAAGACAGAGATGTTTTATTGGACACATTCTTAAATAATTGTTGTTGCTATTATTATTTTTTAAATTTACTATTGATCATTGTTATAATTAGCACAATAACCTCAATGATCAACTTCTCTTAATGTTTCAACTAGATGCTCTAAGTTTTATCAGGAATGGTGAAGGCTAGGGCATCTAGTTAAAACGTACAATTGCAGTCGATATTGAGGTTATTATAATGTTATTATGTCAACTGGGAGTTCATTAAAAACAATATAATTGCAGATAATAATATATATATACAATAATAGCAAAAATAAAAAAGTAATCCATTTCCCCCCCAAAAATATTATAGTAATGTACAGTAAATGCAATGGATGGTTCGTATCATTTGAGGCTAACAGCATGTGACCAATAGGCATGTTAGTTAATCTACCAAAATTATTATACATACATATTTAATATAGCTTTCTCATATACTTACAACAAAGCAACACTAAAATTAACTGAAGTCCTTTTAATTCTCCAATACAGTTAGTGTTTCAGATCAAAATATCAGACAAAATAAGATAAATAATAATATATAAGCAACTACATAAAAAAAAAAAGATTAATAAAAAAATTCCTACACCAAGATGCTAGTGGAACTTTGTAAAGCAGTAATGTTGCTGCCACACTTTACAGCTACAGAAAGATGGAGTAGGTAAGAACACACCTAACATCCCACTTCCCCCTACAATCATCTTATCTCTAACTCCTAAAAAAAACACATGGCCTCAACTGCTGAATATCACAGGTATATACCTCTATCCAGAAGCCCACTTCCATCTTGGCTGCAGCTGTAATTTGTGCACCAGCTGTGGGATCAGAGCTTCCAAAAGGTTATCCACACAGGGCTTCATTCATAGTATGTTCAGGGGCAATCTAGAATTTTCATTGTGAGGAGTTTATTAGTATGGTGTCCTGCAGAACATTTTTTAAGACCACAGATATTAAGCAATTCATGGTGATCTCAGCTCTGTAGAGGCAAGAAATTTTTTCAAATGTGCTCTCCAGCATGCATGGATGACAATTATTTCTCTCGATAAACATGTATAGTCGCACATCACATGAAGGAAGGAACTTGTATGGAGACGAATTTATGAGTCCTTAAATGGGTGCATTAACTTATATCACCTGACTTGAGGTCCCCTGAAGTTGAGGCACTGGTTTCCCATAGTAGGGTGGGGATCAAGGAGAAGTGCCTGAGAACACTCATGACCTGTTGTGTTCCAGAATATCGGGAAAGAGACACTGAGACTTAAGAGTGAAATCAGAGAATTTTTTTTAAACCAATTATGATTTGTCTAATACTTTTGGAGTTTTTTTGTGGGGAATCACTCTCACTCCTGCTGAAAGTCCAACCTTCAGCCATGCACCAGGTTGTTGATTGGTTGTTGACATTGGTTGTGCTGCTATATATACACTGAGAGGCATCAAACTCGGAAAGCTTTGAAGGAGAAAACCAGAGTACAAAGTTTATAGCAGCTTGGGCAATGTGAAAATATGACAAGGGAATATAAACATCACAATGGTGGACAACGTAATCCCTCTTACCCATTTAACATGGAGTGAGTGTGTAGACCACACTCCGTTATAAATGATAAAAGGTCATTGGTCTCCATCTTTTATTTTTATGGACAGGTCAAGATGAAGACCAAGATGAAGGCAACAAGCATGTATCGATGTAGACCACAATTCGTTGTCTTAAATGATAAATGGGTCAGCAAATTTGTCAATGATTGATGAAATGTCGATAAGAATGTTTTGATGAATGTGGAATAATGCAACCCATTGAGCCGAGTATTGCCTATTGTTGTATGAGGGGAAGTTTTAATTTGTTTCAATCCACTAAAAGAACATTGAGAAGAATAGCTAGTCACAGGCAAGGTGCAGAAAATAGTCAGCAATACTCTGATGTTTGAAAACATTGAACTAACATGACAAAAAGTAGCTCAAGATGTCACAGGAAAGCAAGATAGCCCTAAGAAATCTACCATTCCTGTCCTTTCATGTGCCAACAGATCAACTCACTCTGAAAATTGGCGGGGGATGGAAAATCATCTTTATAGAATTCAGCCATTTGTTGAAGTTTTATGTTGCACTCTTCAGCACTGTGGCATCCAATATGGATGGTCCTAAGTGCATAACCGCTCCTTGATTGTGAATGCTAAAGCGATCATCTAGTTCTGAAATCAAGTGGTCAACAAGAGAAATAGAGATAATTATTGTAACAGTAATATTTAATTGGGAATTGGCAGGAACATTGTCTCTGTTACACTGAAGGCCACAAAGTCCAAATAAAAACTCTGACACAATTTCTCAATAGTGTTGAACTAGTGAGAGTGATTTGTATCCATATTTCTCCTAACATCCTTCAAAGTTGCACTCACATTGCCAATCTCACACTGCCTTCAACATATCTTTCGCTTCAGCCTGAAAACTGGAAGTTAAGGCTTGGACATATTTTAAGACCAGCATTGGTGATAACTAATGCACTAAAATCTAATTTCTAGCAAAAGTGTTCTGGCATCGGCTATTGAATCTGCAGACACATCAGTAGTATTACCACCTGTGTATATGTTTTGCATGCAGGCACCAGTTATACCAGTACATTCAAGGAATGTGAGGAGATCTTCCCTCACAAGGATTTCATCAGGATGAACATACCTAATGACAAGAATCAGCTGCTAAGTCGGTGTCCTCATCTGCTTGTAAACCATGAGGCACATTCTGAATGATGTGCTGCAATATGCTCTCCAAGAATGCCAATAATTTGGTTCTGAATATCAGCTAATGTATAGGTGGTTTTTCTTGCAGCAGTGGCAAGATGTTCTTCTAGGACTTTATCGCAAGCTTCAACTCGGAGTTTTAGTACAGCCCAGAAATTGCCATGATTTGTCGATGTATGATTCTCGACTCAGTGCCAGAATCAGTGGCCTCTCAAGGGAATGTTTTGTTGCCCATACAAAACAATTGTGATTTCAATTGATTTTAACACATCTCTGTTGGTAGCAACTCTATCAGCCCTAACCTTATCAAGTTGACATTGAAGGTTAGGCTGACAACCACTAAAGACACTAACAACTACCAATGTGATGCTCCTTTTCTGAATGCAATTCTAATGCCTTGCCAAATCTGTAGAATGCTGACCTAAAAGTCCAGGCTCTGAGCTAACCCATACCGAGCAGCATACAAAGCACAAGGGAGACAAAACCCACCACTGACCTCTGATTATGCACTAGCCAAGCCTTAACCACTGTGGTTGAAATGAGTGGCCATTAGCAATCTTTGAAAATCTGTTATTTATGCCAGGTCTGGTCAACAACTCATGCTTGGCAATATCAGGAATATTACCACTAGCTAGACCTCAGCATAATGTGGTAACTATCTTGCATTGCAACATATCAGATTCCACTCTAGCCTCTAGGAGGGTGTTCAGATCGAGACAATGAAGCTGGTCACCATCACAAACACTTAATATTAACTTATCACTATCACTTACAGACCATCAGTTTCAGATATACCCCCTACAGCTTGTGATGGTGCCTGTGCTTTGAAATACTTGTACATTGACATTTTGCAATAAAATGGCAGCTGTATTATGCCAACATGCCGTGCAGGACTCAACAGTTTTCCCTATACAGGTAATGGTTAGCCACAATTACTTTGTGGGTGTTGCTTGCAGAAGTAAAACAGTTTTCACTATAGTGCTAATGGTTAATCACAATACTTTGGGGGGGGGGGCCCAATTGCCCCCCCCCCCCCCTCCCCCCATCTACCCCCCTGGTAATCTAGCCTTGTTTCCTGCTATTTAGATATTTTTGATGCAATATATCATCCCTAGATCACACCTCTTGTCAACCTTGACCACTGTGTTGTTCTGCCCTAGGATAAATTTGGTTCCTCATTAGATAGTTTATTAAGTGCATGCAATAAGTTTGTTCCTGTTGCTAAAATTACTTCTCCTCCTCGAAGGTTGACAGAAATCAGACATCTACTGAAGAAGTCTAATACTCTTCATCGTCGTAAACTATTTAAACTCACCATCCAGAGTCCAAGCTACTTATTGAGTCATGTCTTCAGCGTACAATCAGCTAAATAGGAACATGAATCTAGCCTCTTCCAATCTAACTCAAGTAAAATATACAGATATCTTAATTTATTGTCACATCCAAAGTGCTCATTGTACCTATATTATTCATAAATCTACTTTGGTTAATATTCACTCAAAAAAGCCAAACCGATTCTTCAACTGATGGTTTTTACCACCACTGATTTTGTTCTCCCTTCTCTGGAAAACTTTCCACCCCACACAGACCAACATATCTGAGGTTTTCAAGGCTCTTTTGAGATCCTGGAAACTAATTTATACAGCTCCTGACACATTAACAATGTGAGCCTTCTCATTTATGTGCCCACTCATTATTGCCTGCCATTACTCATCTCCTTACATCTTGCATTGATTCATGTACAGTCACAGATGAATGGAAGATTCACAAAATTATCGTAATCACTAAACAGTAAAAATCCACTGACCAATTTCTCTCCTATGTCTCTTATCAAAAGTTTTGGAGCTCATTATTACTTTTTATTTGGCCCCACTTATCTAATAATCAACATGACTCTTTGAAGAATTATCCCAGTTAGTGTCCTCGTTTTTTGTGATCATGAGGAACCATATGATGTTGTTTACCTGGACTTCAAAAAAGCTTTTGATACCTTTCCTCATCCTGTGCTATATACTGTACAAGCTTTGGCTAAGTATAACTGGACCCCTGTGGTGCTGGTTCAGGGCTTCTTAGCTCACGGATCATACACACCTTGTGTCGAGCTTCATCTGGTCTGCTTCCAGTGAGATCAGATGTTCCACAGGAAAGTGTTCTTGGGCCTTTGTTGTTTCTAAGATGATATCCCAATTCCCAAGTGCCATGTCATTTTGCTCAACTTATTTATTTGCTGAACATGGAGAGTCAGACTCATTTGTAGAGACCTGATCGCTTTGTCTTTGTGGTGCTCAACATAGGAGGTTATCAGTTAACTCAACCAAATATGCTGCAATGTGATTATCTTTATCTACCCAAAGCCCAACTACCTACTTCATCAATGGACAACACATGTGCAGATGAGCATAGAGACCTGGGGATCACTTTTGCCAGCAATCTTACCTGGCCTAATCACATCAACAGAATATCACTCCTTAATCAGAAGAATGACCTCCTAAAAAATCAAGATCCTGAGACTGTGTTTACTTCTCTCTAGTTTGTAGGAGATTAGCTTACTGTTCACAGTTGTGGAGACCACATCTGATCAAGGACATCTTGTGTCTTAAAAAGTGCAAAGATGAGCTACAAAGTTTATACTTGTTGACTTCACTTCAGATTATAAGTCAAGGTTAATTTCACTTCAGTTGCTTCCTCTTGTTATTGATCTTGATTAAGGTCAAAGGTCCCCAGATAATCTTGACATGAACTCATGCATTTCCTTTGTCTCCTCCTCTGCAAGGATCTCCAGATCTAATCATCTAAAATGCAACTTCAGTTGGTCTACATCGACGCATCATTTTTGGAATGCACTTGCCTCAATCATTACTCTATCACTTTCCTGCTACCACATCAAACATCGAAACATAGCTTTCCTCTGGGATCATTTTATAGCTAACTTTGGTCACGATATACCTTGCACTTTCCATTTCATTTGTCCTTATTCATCTTGCTCCATTATCCAACATCCTTAACTATAATCTAATTTTAGTTACATAAAGCTGGTGTTTGTCCTTCAAAAGTTGCCATTGTCACCGCTTACTCTCATTTTTGTGCTTAAGCCGAATGTAAAGTTAATAATAATAATAACAATAATAACAACAACAATAATAATAATGGCAATGATAATGATAAAATAATAATAATAACAATAATAATGATGATGATAATAATAATAATAATAGCAACAACAACAAGAACAATAACAATAATAACAACAACAATGACAACAATAAAAACACTACTAATTATAAAATAACAACAACAACAATAACAACAAAAACAATAATAATAACAACAACTAGGGGGGGGGGGAACTCTTCAAGTCCACAATAGCAAGAAAGGCAGTTCTAGGCATGTTGACCAGATCAATGCACATTAACGAATTCTTCAGTGTGGACGCAACTAATGCTCATAATAATGTGTGTTGACTTGCAGTGTGGATAGTGCAACAGAGAATACGATGTGATCTATAGGAAAAAGTATAACATTGAAAAAATATTAGACATGACTTGCATAGAAAAAATTGTTGTGGAATGCTTTTGGCAGTAACTCTCAAGGATTTGCCAAGAACAATACCATGCATGACCAAGGACAAAGGAAAGATAGTGAGACTACTGAAAGGAAGTCACAGAGATCAGACTCACCACATTTTGGCAATGGAGAAGTTTTCAGCTAGTGTCACATTCATCATATGGATTGAATGATGTACCCTGTCTCCCTCCCTGGAGCACAACAGTCCAGAATTCTGGCTACCTTATCTATTCTCAGCATCAGAAACAAAGAAGTGCTTGAAGGAGAAAATTGGTTAAGTGATAGGCATATCAATGCTGCAAAAACACATTTGCAGAAGCAGTTTGCAGCAGTCAATATATAAGAACTCTCAGGCAACATAATAACCTTCTCAATAATCAACTTGAAATTGTATTCTCTCAACGTTTCGATTAGATGCTCTAACTTTCACCAGGAAAACAAACAAACCAAAAAAAAAAGATAAAATAAATAAATATAAATAAATAATACATCAATTTAATAACAATAATAAATGTAATATTAATAATAAAAAAATAATAAAAAAAAAATAATAATAATAATAATAAAAGTAGTAGAAAGAGTAATAATAATAATAAAATAAATAAGCCAAAAAAATAGGGAAGGTCGCTGAAGCAGCAGAGGAACGGAAAAGCGATAAGTATCGGGAGCTTCCACCAGGCCACGTGTTCTCGCCCATAGCCATTGGGGCAATTGGCCCGAAGTCACTGGCCTTTTTGAAGGAGCTCGGATACCCATTAAAACAGAGTCGGGCGAGCCCAAATCGACAGAGTACCTGCTCCAGAGACTATCCGTGGCGGTCCAGCGGGGGAACTGCACATCTGTACTGGGCAGTACGGGCATCTGACACTTTCCCATTAAAATATATATATATATATATATATAATAAATTATATATATTATTATTATAATACATTAAAAAAAAAAAAAATTAAAAAAAAATTAAAACCCCCCCCCCCAAATATATATATATATATTATTATTAATAATAATAATAATAATAATTTTTGTTGTTGTTGTTGTTGTTGTTATTATTATTATTATTATTATTATTATTATTTTTAAATAATAATAATAATAATAATTATTATTATCAAACAACAACAACAAAACAATAACAACAACAACACTAATAATTACACAAGACTGTCCATGCCCGAGCCTCCCATTGCCCCCATGACTGCAAGAGCATTGCCTCTCTGTACCGCCATAATAATAATAATAATAATAATAATAATAATAATAATAATAATAATAATAATAATAATAATAATAATAATAATAATAATGATGATGATGATGATGATTAGATGATGATGATGATGATGACAAAGACCACAGTCTGATTTTTTTTTGTGCAAACATTAAATTAACTGACACCTGACTTTGTGATTTGTTAATGATTCTAATGGTTTTGAAGCTGTCATATACTCTGACATCATCCTGAATACACAACCAATGCTGCATACGTCTCTCATTCAATCTGGACTTCCCTTCCACTAACCAGGCTAAGCAGAGTGTTCGGTAGACTGTTGACTTTACAATAACCTTCTCAATAATCAACTTGAAATCATACTCTCTCGACGTTTCATCTAGCCTTCAAGAAACTAACACAAAAAATCATAAAATATGTACTGTTGTGCAAACATTATATTAACTGACACCTGACTTTGTGATTTGTTAATGATTCTAATGGTTTTGAAGCTGTCATATACTCTGACATCATACAACCAATGCTGCATATGTCTCTCATTCAATCTGGACTTCCCTTCCACTAACCAGGCTAAGCAGAGTGTTCGGTAGACTGTTGACTTTACAATAACCTTCTCAATAATCAACTTGAAATCATACTCTCTCGACGTTTCATCTAGCCTTCAAGAAAACTAACACAAAAAATCATAAAATATGTACTGGTAAATAATTAAATATAATTATAACAATATTTAAATGTAATAATAATAAATAAATGAGAAAATAATAATAATAAATAAATATAAATAATAATTTTATAATAAATGTAATAATAATAATTATATTAATTAATAAAATAAAAAATTAAATTTAAAAAAAACACGAAAAAAATGACCTAAAAAAAGGGAAAAAAGTTAAAACAAATAAAATAAATAAATATAACTAAAATATGTAGTAATAATGATAATAATAATAATAAAAACAATAATAATATAATGATAATAATAATATAATAATAACAATAACAATAATGATAACAATAATGATAACAATAGTTATAAAATAGTAATAACAATAGTAATAACAATAGTAATAACAACAACAATAGCAACAACAACAACAACAACAACGACAATAAAACAATAATAACAACAAAATAACAACAACAACAGTAATAACAACAATAATAAAAATATCATAATAATAATAGTAACTAACAACAACAATGACAAAAACACATAATCAACAACAACAACAATAATAATAACCATTCGTATATAAATACCTTATTCAAATGATGTTCTTCACAGGTCCTCCTTCTCAGTCAGTCTCTCCTGGCTCCATCATACAAGCTCTTCACCACTCCTCTTCTGACATGGATAGGATGATGTGAATTTAGGCCCTGGCGGATTATGCTAGCATAATTTTGGGGAAAATAGGTGGTTCAGAGAATTGAGAATAATGCTGGAAAAATAGGCAAGCTTTCAGGAAAAATAGGCAGACTTTCAGGAAAAATAGGCAGACTTTCAGGAGAAATCGAAATGATTTCTTAGATTAGACATAAGAATGACTGAATGCATCACAGTAACAGCTTATCCATACCTCTCAAGTCTCACTTATTGAAATTGTGACACACTTAGCCAAGTCAAGCATCTTAATTAAAAAGCATGCAGGATATGGGTGGGTAAGATTCTTGCTGGTACCAGTTGTGAAATAACCACAGTGTGGTCATTTCACAACAGCAAGTATTGTCTACTGGTAAAGGGTTAGTCTGCTTGGCAGTTAATTACTTTATTGTGTACAGACCACATGGCCAAGCAGGGGGGTAGGAACTGGTCCGGCAGACCCGGCAGCTGCCGGACCAAAGTTTCCGACCAAAGTTTCACTACTAACCTCCAGTTATCAAGCAACTTTCTAATCTTTACTGAGAGCACTCGCAGACTCTTCTCCAGCCAGCTTTATTCAGTTGTCTTGTTTAAAAAAATTCAAATGAAGCCCACCAAACTACGCCCCTACATTTTTTTGGCGCGTGCTATTTTAGTATTATAGCGAGCGGATCATGGCTGCGCAAAATAATGTCTCGGTTACTTTTTGGACTACAGCTTTGCGAGAGAATACTGAAGATTACTGAACAACTTGCGGCACAATTGGCGCCGCGAAAATTGCCGCGCACAACATTTTTACACAGTATGATACAATAATTATGATTAACAACGTTGTAAACATCTGAAATAATTATGATTAATAATTTAATTTGTGCAAATGGAGTCCCTTTCCGCGAAAATTGCCGCGCACAACATTTTTACACAATAATGATACAATAATTATGATAAATAAAAAAGTTTGTAAACATCTGAAATATGATTAATAATTTGTGCAAATGGAGCCATACTTTCTCCTCCACACATATTCTATGAGGAACCCTTCCAAGAGGGGCTTGCTGGTGCCATGAAGCTTCATTTTCCTCTATGTACCCTCGATGGATTGGGTGTATGCACCTGTAGGGTCAACAAAATTCTGGGAATGGTTTACCGTAAAGTGTGTATACCCAACTTGATTGAGACTCATATAGGCTCTCCACTCATCTGTATGAATCTCTGTGCCAGGAAGCACATACCTCTGGATTACAGGGATGAGCGTGTTGGCATCACGGCAAGGCACAACAGCAAGGAACACTTTATCGGTGCCACATTCTACTCCTCCTGACCTAGGACCCACTTCCCATTCGTGATTCGGCCCCCTTTTTTGCCAAATTTAGCTCAATTTCAACAACAGTGCCTGGACCTCCAATCATGTCGGGATGACTGTCAAGATATTGGGCACAAGATATTGGGCACATACCTGTAAAGAGCGAGGGCAATGAAGTATAATGGATTGAAATATTATTATTATAGCCCTAGCCTAGCCCTACCTCTCGTAGGAAGTGGCACCAGTCAACACCTGTTTGTTCAGCAATCCCAACCCACTTCCTAATCTTAATCTGCTGGATTTCCTCTGCCCACAGATAGGTGATCTCTAGGATCTTCTCCAGCGATAGGTGACTGCCTTCAAACCATGAAGCATGACGAATGGACCTCTTCTTCTGGCAGTTTCTGTCTGGGCACTTCCACCTGCAGAAAGAGGGTTGGGTTGTATTATTCTCTGTCTCATGTTTATAGCTGCACTGTACCGGTACCCATCTGTTTCTGTTGCATTCTCCCATCGCATAGCTCCTCCACACCCATGACAAGGCATAGAGCGAGCCAGAAGCCCATGCTGCTTGCAACAATTGATGATGGTGTCAGTACCTCTCTCAACAAGTGCCTGTAAGACTAATAAGTCAGTGGCATTCTCCCGCTAAAAATGTTGTGCGCGGAAATTCACGCGGCGTTAATTATGGCCCCTAAACTGCAATGAGTCCTTATCTGCTCAAGTTCTGGCTAAACAGACGGTCCAGATATTACAGAACATGAGGAGTGATGAGATGTTTTTCCCCCCTTCTAAGCATATTGAGTGTCTACGTGAACACACTGATACAAATGAGCCACTACTATATACCTCGGGATCGAAAAGCTCCAAAGCGTTTTGAGAGTGGAACAGGAGAATCTCATCAGTACACTGCAGTTGAAAATTATTATCGTTGCCTTTACTTTGAAGCAGCCATGTCAGCAATTCAAGATCGCTTTGATCAGCCAGGATATGCTGTTTACTAAAATCTTGAAGAATTGCTTGTAAAAGCTGCCAATAAAAAGGCTGACCTTTTATGGAGATGACTTCAATAAGAGTGAGCTTTCAACTTAACTTCAAGTTTTTAGTTCAAGTTTTAGCTCACGTGAGTCAGATGGAACTGTAACACTGAAAGATATCTTGACTTTTCTTCGCAATCTTTC
Organism: Cladorhizidae sp. MBARI D1340-BT2; assembly: GCA_028752905.1. NCBI lineage: Eukaryota > Metazoa > Porifera > Demospongiae > Poecilosclerida > Cladorhizidae > Cladorhizidae sp. MBARI D1340-BT2. Next base: position 8,257,714 of record JAQNBH010000018.1, on the reverse strand, counting down.
TGATGGTCAATGTGCCTTTTTTAAGCAGGTGTGCTGGGTTGCCCATCTAATCCTTGTGATGCCTGCTACGAATGCTGCTGAAAGATCTTTTTCCTGCATGAAAAGAATAAAAACATACTTACAAAGTACTATGAAACAGGATAGACTTAATCATCTAATGATACTAAACATTTACAAAGAAGCTTTGGATCACCTTGATCTATATAGTCACAATTGCAAATGAATTTGTGAGAAACAATGAGCACAGACTCCGAGTGTTCGGGAACTTGTGAACTTATTTCAGACTAGGTTTATTCCAAGTAGCTATATATATATATTATTTTCAATTACCATGATATTTCTTTTCAATAAGGCGCGTGTATCCCCCTCCCCCACACACACTTTCGCCTGACCAATCCCATGCTTCCTACCCCTCTGCCAAGTCATTGTGCACTGAACAGTTGAGTTTGTAGCTAGCTATTTGTAGCTGAAGTATATGGCTGAGACAATAGAGGCAGGACTAGATGGTGACACTGACAATGTGTGTGACATCAATGAAAGTACCAGCTCAGACTACACAGAGTTGCCAGTCACCAATCTTGTAGATCTGCTTAAACCTCCTCAGCCATCAGCATTAGCCAGAAAAAGGAAGATTGGCATCAACCTTCCTCCTGTAGGAAAGAAGAGAGGAAGAGGCTGTACAAACAATGATCCTAAGTCAGTTTCTCCAGCTGAAAGAGTGAAGGCTTACAAAAATGAACCTTTGACAGTGAGCAATGGCAAACTGTTTTGTTCAGGCTGCCGGGAACAACTATCTGTAAAGAAAAGTTCCTTAGAGTTTCACATCAAATCTCTGAAGCATGTGAGGGGCAAGGAACGTTTGGTATAGAAAGAAAAGCGTCAATTAGGCTTAATGAGGTCACTCCGGCAATTTGATAAAGAAGTTCATCCATCAGGTGAAACATTACCCGATTCTACCCGTATGTACAGAGTGAATGTAGTGACTGCTCTACTAAAGAAGGTGTTCCTCTCAGCAAGTTAGATGCCTTTAGGGACCTACTTGAAGAAAATGCATTTACCCTATCTGATTCATCACACCTTCGTCGTCTGATACCATTCATCTTGCATGAAAAAACAGTAAACTGAAACAAGGGAGACATGTAGCAATCATTTTTTGATGGAACGACCCATGTGTGTGAGGCCTTTGTGATTGTTCTACGTTACATAGATAAAGAGTTGGCTATCAAGCAGCGTGTTTGTCAGCTGATGCTTTTAGCTAAATCCATCACTGGAGAAGAATGTGCTAGGCAACTAATAACTGCTTTGCCAACTGAGCTGTCAATTGCTTCTAATTATTTTTGATTATAGCAGCAATGAGGGACCGTGCATCAGTGAATGATGTGGCAATGAGAACCATATCTGTGATCTATAATAAGATAATGGATATCGGCTGTTTTTCGCACACTCTGGATCATGTTGGAGAAAGAATGAAAACACCTATCTTAGATGTGTTCATAAAGGTCACAGTCCAAAGTCAAGGCTTGCATGGAAGACACAGACTGGATTGTCCACTCCAACCTATTCAGCAACCAGATGGTGGAGTAAGTTTGAAGTTATCCATGACATGTTTGGAGATGTGCCTGATTTTCTGCATGGCAGTGATTTACCTCCATGTACAACTGGAAAACTACAGGAAATCATTGACGATCAAGCAGCATGTAGGAAACTGAAAATGGAGCTCGCTATAACAGTAGATGCAATGGAACCGTTCGTCAAGGCAACTTACTCATTGGAAGGTGATGGGCCATTAGTGTTAGTTGCCTAAGTCTTCTGTATTCTCATGTCTCGTCACAATACTATCCAAATGTGGCTGCAGTCTCTAAGCATCTGTCAGGAGGAAATTCTACACGTGAGTGCCAACTGATAGCTTACGCCAAAGCTTGTTGTGTCCCTGCCTACTCGTACTTCAAGGAGAAGTTTGACAGAGATCTCAGGCCTATTGTACTTGCCTTTAAGGCAGCACGTTACTTTTCACCTTCAAAAGTGAATGAACTCGAGCCAACTGCTGTTGATATTGATTCAATTACTGTCTTCCCATTCTTGAACACAGAAGTGATTAATGGCTTAAAGTCTGAGTTACCTGAATATCTTGCAGCAGCTGAGGATGTTTCGGATAGCGTAGACCCCATTGAGTGGTGGAAGTGCCATGAGAAGAATGGTAGATTGCCTAACTGGACTCACACGTGTAGATTAGTGCAGCCTTTGTCAGCTGTAGCTGAACGTGCATTCTCAATTTTGAGCAATACCTATTCTACGAAGCAAGAAACTTCTTTGGAGGATTACTTACAACTTTCTGTTATGTTACAGTACAACTATAGTCTATAGATAATTGTAACTGTTAAAATGTCTTGAATCTTGAATCCTTGATTGCCTATATTCTCTTTTTAAATGATGTAACAATTGTTTGTCAAAGCATAATTGAGAAAAAGAGGTATATATATTGAAAAGAAAAATAGGTGAATATTAGGAGAATAATTTCATAAAAGGAAAGAAAAATAGGTAGAATGAAAAGAAAAATAGGTGAATATTAGGGCATAAAAGGAAAGAAAAATGGGCAGAAATTCGAGCATAATCCGCCAGGGCCTAGATGTGATCTATAACCAAGGTACTGGTTGGTTGGCGTGGGTTTTCTGTGTGTGAGACGGTTAGAGTTAGACTTCCATCTTCCTTCCTGTGTATATGGCAGTCCAGAAAGGGCAACGATCCAGCCACTTCAAGCTCCATGGTAAACTTTATGGATGGCCTGATGTTGTTCAGATGGTCTAACAACTCCTGCTCACTCCCTTCTTCACAATGCAGAAGGTATCATCCACATATCTCTTCCAAAACTTGGTTCAGTGGGACAGTTGTGAGTGCTGATTCCTCAAAGAATTACATATAAAGATTGGCTACCACTGCAGATATGGAGAGCCCATTACTAACTTTTTTCTGCTCATAGTATTTTTCTTGATATCTGAAGTAGGTGGATTTTAGGCACAATTCCAACAGTTCTGTCAGCACCTAGAGTAGTCCTCTCATGCAAGCTCTCACGTGACTTGCCTGGCTGCTGGGGATCCACTCTCAAGAGCTTGAACTTGAAGCCACAACCACCATAACTATTCTTATTTTATTATTTACTTGTTTATTATAATTATAATTTATTTATTATTTATTACTGCTATTATTTTTCTATTTTATTTATTTTTTATATTTTATATTTGTTTATTATTATTATTATTATTATTATTATTATTATTATTATTATTATTATTATTATTATTATTATTATTATTATTATTATTATTATTATTATTATTATTATTATTATTATTATTATTATTATTATTATTATTATTATTATTATTATTATTATTATTATTATTATTATTATTATTATTATTATTATTATTATTATTATTATTATTATTATTATTATTATTATTATTATTATTATTATTTTATTTTTTAATTAATAATAATTATATTATTATTATTATTATCAACAACTTATTATTATCAACAACTAATTAATACATATATATAGTTATATAATAATCAATTACAAAAATACCGAAATAATAAAATAAATAACTAAATTATTATACAATTAAATTATATAAGTTGAAGTAATGATATTAGTTGAAGAAGTCAGTAGCGGTTGACATATCAGCCGATCCCAATTATTATTATTATTATTATTATTATTATTATTATTATTATTATTATTATTATTATTATTATTATTATTATTATTATTATTATTATTATTATTATTATTATTATTATTATTATTATTATTATTATTATTATTATTATTATTATTATTATTATTATTATTATTATTATTATTATTATTATTATTATTATTATTATTATTATTATTATTATTATTATTATTATTATTATTATTATTATTATTATTATTATTATTATTATTATTATTATTATTATTATTATTATTATTATTATTATTATTATTATTATTATTATTATTATTATTATTATTATTATTATTATTATTATTATTATTATTATTATTATTATTATTATTATTATTATTATTATTATTATTATTATTATTATTATTATTATTATTATTATTATTATTATTATTATTATTATTATTATTATTATTATTATTATTATTATTATTATTATTATTATTATTATTATTATTATTATTTAATGTTGCTATTGCTGAGCCTGTTAAGGCCATCACATATATATTACAGCACAGTGTGAAACTATTTAGTAACTAACCTAATAACAATCTATATTTTAAAAAGAAGTCAACAGTACTTAATTAATAAAATTATCCACAATATTAAGTTACGAGTGTCCCGCTGCTCAGGAAGGGGGGGACAGGAGTGGACCAAAGATCATTCCTCAGCTCACCATACAACAGTTCCTTTCTCCTCTGCCACCACTTCCCTACCCAATACATAACACACTCGCCCACCTTCTCCATCACTGCATCACTCCCTCCACATCTTTCCCCAAAAGCAATGCCACCTTTCCATCCTTACTCACTCTTCTTAATTCATCCAGCCACTGTCTTGCCCCTGCAATTCTGCGTACCTCATCCATCAGCCAGCCTCATCCATCAGCCAGCCGATCCCTCTCAAATTCCCCGCATGTCACCAAGAAATGTTCCACATCCTCCCCTGCTCCACTATCACACATTATACACCTCTCATCCCTAACTATCCCATATCTCTTTTTATCCTCTAATTATTCTTATCTAATTATTCTTATTCTTATTATCATCACTGTCATGGAATTTCTTCTGCAAATAGATGACGTCACGTTTTCAATTGCTACGTTGGAAACCGAAGGGAAATTCCCGCGTTCCCGTATATTCATTCCGTGCACGCGGTAGCTTCGTGGCTTCTCTGCTTTTTCTGTTTGCTTGGATGGAAGGAAGTGCTTCTTGGCCTTGAAACTTTGCAGAAAGAAGGAGTAATGACCCAAAATGCCCCTGAGGTAATTTATTAAAATATCATGATTCATAACCTTGACCAGGTCCTAGTGCAAAATCAGTTTTTGGGCCCTTTTCTCAGATCGTATCACATGTTCTTACGCCGCACGCGGCGGTACACACCACATGACACGCTCTGTGTTCGAATACGGCATGCGCGGCAATAAAGCTCCTTGGGTCATACAGGGCAAAGGTCGTGGGGACTGGCCTGTTGCATCAGGCAAAGATGGCTAGATCGACGGGAGTTACTGCTTTTGATGTTGTGGTGGCCAATTTCATCGCCAAGCTGTGGAAAATAGTGGAAAATCCTGAGTACAGTACCCTGGTGTCTTGGACCAATGTAAGTGGTGCTGTTTGGTATTTCTGTACGAAGCATGTCTCTTAAACATAACCACCTTTTTTAGAGTTACTTTCTAACATTTTTGTTAGTGTGTTAATTGATGTTTGAGCCTAGGCTTTCTGGCAATAGAGTTTTAGAATCATGTGCTTCTCTCCTTGCAGAGGGCCAAGTGCCCTGATTTTCTCGATGTGTCTGTTCTAGGATAGTTATAATAATGAAGTTTGTCAGCACATTTGGGTGATTTGGAGATGAGATTGCATGACCATACTTACTAATCTCTCAACGAACTAATCTCTCAACGAACTCACAATTGACATAATGAAATTTCAATGACCTAAATAATCAACTTTAATTTTACTCTCGATATTTTGACTAGATGCTCTAGCCTTCATCAGGAATAAGACTAGATGCTCTAGCCTTCATCAGGAATAATGACTAGATGCTCTAGCCTTCATCAGGAATAAGACTAGATGCTCTAGCCTTCATCAGGAATAATGACTAGATGCTCTAGCCTTCATCAGGAATATCATCAGGAATAAGACTAGATGCTCTAGCCTTCATCAGGAATAATGACTAGATGCTCTAGCCTTCATCAGGAATAAGACTAGATGCTCTAGCCTTCATCAGGAATAAGACTAGATGCTCTAGCCTTCATCAGGAATAATGACTAGATGCTCTAGCCTTCATCAGGAATAATGACTAGATGCTCTAGCCTTCATCAGGAATAAGACTAGATGCTCTAGCCTTCATCAGGAATAAGACTAGATGCTCTAGCCTTCATCAGGAATAATGACTAGATGCTCTAGCCTTCATCAGGAATAATGACTAGATGCTCTAGCCTTCATCAAGAATAATGACTAGATGCTCTAGCCTTCATCAGGAATAATGACTAGATGCTCTAGCCTTCATCAGGAATAAGACTAGATGCTCTAGCCTTCATCAAGAATAATGACTAGATGCTCTAGCCTTCATCAGGAATAATGACTAGATGCTCTAGCCTTCATCAGGAATAAGACTAGATGCTCTAGCCTTCATCAGGAATAAGACTAGATGCTCTAGCCTTCATCAGGAATAAGACTAGATGCTCTAGTCTTCATCAGGAATAAGACTAGATGCTCTAGCCTTCATCAGGAATAAGACTAGATGCTCTAGTCTTCATCAGGAATAAGACTAGATGCTCTAGCCTTCATCAGGAATAATGACTAAATGCTCTAGCCTTCATCAGGAATAAGACTAGATGCTCTAGCCTTCATCAGGAATATTATTCTAAGACTAGATGCTCTAGCCTTCATCAGGAATAAGACTAGATGCTCTAGTCTTCATCAGGAATAAGACTAGATGCTCTAGCCTTCATCAGGAATAAGACTAGATGCTCTAGCCTTCATCAGGAATAATGACTAGATGCTCTAGCCTTCATCAGGAATATCATCAGGAATAAGACTAGATGCTCTAGCCTTCATCAGGAATAAGACTAGATGCTCTAGCCTTCATCAGGAATAATGACTAGATGCTCTAGCCTTCATCAGGAATAAGACTAGATGCTCTAGCCTTCATCAAGAATAATGACTAGATGCTCTAGCCTTCATCAGGAATAATGACTAGATGCTCTAGCCTTCATCAGGAATAAGACTAGATGCTCTAGCCTTCATCAGGAATAATGACTAGATGCTCTAGCCTTCATCAGGAATAAGACTAGATGCTCTAGCCTTCATCAGGAATAAGACTAGATGCTCTAGCCTTCATCAGGAATAAGACTAGATGCTCTAGCCTTCATCAGGAATAATGACTAGATGCTCTAGCCTTCATCAGGAATAAGACTAGATGCTCTAGCCTTCATCAGGAATAATGACTAGATGCTCTAGCCTTCATCAGGAATAAGACTAGATGCTCTAGCCTTCATCAAGAATAATGACTAGATGCTCTAGCCTTCATCAGGAATAATGACTAGATGCTCTAGCCTTCATCAGGAATAAGACTAGATGCTCTAGCCTTCATCAAGAATAATGACTAGATGCTCTAGCCTTCATCAGGAATAATGACTAGATGCTCTAGCCTTCATCAGGAATAAGACTAGATGCTCTAGCCTTCATCAGGAATAATGACTAGATGCTCTAGCCTTCATCAGGAATAAGACTAGATGCTCTAGCCTTCATCAGGAATAAGACTAGATGCTCTAGCCTTCATCAGGAATAAGACTAGATGCTCTAGCCTTCATCAGGAATAATGACTAGATGCTCTAGCCTTCATCAGGAATAAGACTAGATGCTCTAGCCTTCATCAGGAATAATGACTAGATGCTCTAGCCTTCATCAGGAATAAGACTAGATGCTCTAGCCTTCATCAAGAATAATGACTAGATGCTCTAGCCTTCATCAGGAATAATGACTAGATGCTCTAGCCTTCATCAGGAATAAGACTAGATGCTCTAGCCTTCATCAGGAATAATGACTAGATGCTCTAGCCTTCATCAGGAATAAGACTAGATGCTCTAGCCTTCATCAGGAATAAGACTAGATGCTCTAGCCTTCATCAGGAATAAGACTAGATGCTCTAGCCTTCATCAGGAATAATGACTAGATGCTCTAGCCTTCATCAGGAATAATGACTAGATGCTCTAACCTTCATCAGGAATAATGACTAGATGCTCTAGCCTTCATCAGGAATAATGACTAGATGCTCCAGCCTTCATCAGGAATAATGACTAGATGCCCTAGCCTTCATCAGGAATAATGACTAGATGCTCTAGCCTTCATCAGGAATAAGACTAGATGCTCTAGCCTTCATCAGGAATAAGACTAGATGCTCTAGCCTTCAACAGGAATCAGACTAGATGCTCTAGCCTTCATCAGGAATCAGACTAGATGCTCTAGCCTTCATCAGGAATAATGACTAGATGCTCTAGCCTTCATCAGGAATATCATCAGGAATAAGACTAGATGCTCTAGCCTTCATCAGGAATCAGACTAGATGCTCTAGCCTTCATCAGGAATAATGACTAGATGCTCTAGCCTTCATCAGGAATATCATCAGGAATAAGACTAGATGCTCTAGCCTTCATCAGGAATCAGACTAGATGCTCTAGCCTTCATCAGGAATCAGACTAGATGCTCTAGCCTTCATCAGGAATAATGACTAGATGCTCTAGCCTTCATCAGGAATATCATCAGGAATAAGACTAGATGCTCTAGTCTTCATCAGGAATAAGACTCTAGATGCTCTAGCCTTCATCAGGAATAATGACTAGATGCTCTAGCCTTCATCAGGAATAAGACTAGATGCTCTAGCCTTCATCAGGAATAAGACTAGATGCTCTAGCCTTCATCAGGAATAAGACTAGATGCTCTAGCCTTCATCAGGAATAAGACTAGATGCTCTAGCCTTCAACAGGAATCAGACTAGATGCTCTAGCCTTCATCAGGAATAAGACTAGATGCTCTAGCCTTCATCAGGAATAAGACTAGATGCTCTAGCCTTCATCAGGAATAAGACTAGATGCTCTAGCCTTCATCAGGAATAAGACTAGATGCTCTAGCCTTCATCAGGAATAAGACTAGATGCTCTAGCCTTCAACAGGAATCAGACTAGATGCTCTAGCCTTCATCAGGAATAAGACTAGATGCTCTAGCCTTCATCAGGAATAATGACTAGTTGCTCTAGCCTTCATCGGGAGTAATGACTAGATGCTCTAGCCTTCATCAGGAATAAGACTAGATGCTCTAGCCTTCATCAGGAATAATGACTAGATGCCCTAGCCTTCATCAGGAATAATGACTAGATGCTCTAGCCTTCATCAGGAATATCATCAGGAATAAGACTAGATGCTCTAGCCTTCATCAGGAATAATGACTAGATGCTCTAGCCTTCATCAGGAATAAGACTAGATGCTCTAGTCTTCATCAGGAATAAGACTAGATGCTCTAGCCTTCATCAGGAATAAGACTAGATGCTCTAGTCTTCATCAGGAATAAGACTAGATGCTCTAGCCTTCATCAGGAATAAGACTAGATGCTCTAGCCTTCATCAGGAATATCATCAGGAATAAGACTAGATGCTCTAGCCTTCATCAGGAATAAGACTAGATGCTCTAGTCTTCATCAGGAATAAGACTAGATGCTCTAGCCTTCATCAGGAATAATGACTAAATGCTCTAGCCTTCATCAGGAATAAGACTAGATGCTCTAGCCTTCATCAGGAATAAGACTAGATGCTCTAGTCTTCATCAGGAATAAGACTCTAGATGCTCTAGCCTTCATCAGGAATAATGACTAGATGCCCTAGCCTTCATCAGGAATAATGACTAGATGCTCTAGCCTTCATCAGGAATATCATCAGGAATAAGACTAGATGCTCTAGCCTTCATCAGGAATAATGACTAGATGCTCTAGCCTTCATCAGGAATAAGACTAGATGCTCTAGTCTTCATCAGGAATAAGACTAGATGCTCTAGCCTTCATCAGGAATAAGACTAGATGCTCTAGTCTTCATCAGGAATAAGACTAGATGCTCTAGCCTTCATCAGGAATAATGACTAGATGCTCTAGCCTTCATCAGGAATATCATCAGGAATAAGACTAGATGCTCTAGCCTTCATCAGGAATAAGACTAGATGCTCTAGTCTTCATCAGGAATAAGACTAGATGCTCTAGCCTTCATCAGGAATAATGACTAAATGCTCTAGCCTTCATCAGGAATAAGACTAGATGCTCTAGCCTTCATCAGGAATAAGACTAGATGCTCTAGTCTTCATCAGGAATAAGACTCTAGATGCTCTAGCCTTCATCAGGAATAATGACTAGATGCTCTAGTCTTCATCAGGAATAAGATAGCCTTCATCAGGAATAAGACTAGATGCTCTAGCCTTCATCAGGAATAAGACTAGATGCTCTAGCCTTCATCAGGAATAAGACTAGATGCTCTAGCCTTCATCAGGAATAAGACTAGATGCTCTAGCCTTCATCAGGAATAAGACTAGATGCTCTAGCCTTCATCAGGAATAAGACTAGATGCTCTAGCCTTCAACAGGAATCAGACTAGATGCTCTAGCCTTCATCAGGAATAATGACTAGTTGCTCTAGCCTTCATCGGGAGTAATGACTAGATGCTCTAGCCTTCATCGGGAATATTCCTTTGATGAAGGCTAGAGCATCTAGTCGAAATGTCAAGAGAGTAAAATTAAAGTTGATTATTAAAGAGGTCATTGTAACATACTTACTAATGTTCCTATGCCCATTTGCCTTCAAACCAATGCATGCCTATTATTGTCAACCTACTTCAACCTGCAGTGCCCTAGAGCCCTAGCCCTAGCCCTAGGGTTACAATTGGAGGGGGCGTTATAACAGGAGGAGTATGGAGGATACATGATAGGTACTTTTTAAATTAATTAATTATTATTATTATTATTATTTTAGGAGCTCAAGTTTATAGGATTGCTGTAACCGTAATGTTGGTCCGGTGTGTGTTCCCATAGAGCCTTTGTCAACCTACTTCAACCTGCCTCAACCCAGTGTGGTGTTGGTCCAGTGTGTGTCCCCATAGAGCTATTGTCAACCTAATTCAATCTGCCTGACCCAGTGTGGTGTTGGTCCAGTGTGTGTCCCCATAGAGGCTATTGTCAACTTACTTCAACCTGCCTCCACCAAGCGTGGTGTTGGTCCAGTGTGTGTCCCCATAGAGCTATTGTCAACCTACTTCAACCTGCCTCCACCAAGCGTGGTGTTGGTCCAGTGTGTGTTCCTGTAGGCTATTCTCAGCTTCTCGTGTAGCCAGACCCTTTACCAGTTGTGCCACACTGGTAAGTGGATATCACCAGCAAGGGAGTGGCTATCACCAGCAAGGGAGTGGCTGATAGGTGGATTGTAACCCCTAAGTTCATGAATTACACGTGACATAAGCACTGTTGTAGTTTCACTAGGGAGCATGCTCGCACTCTCCATATTTTGGATTGGCCCACTTTTATTTTAAATGATGGATGGTTTTAAATGATTGATGGCAAGAAAACACCCGACAACCCAGCTAGAGCTACATGTAATGCTGGTGGATTCATGGCTGTGGCGTCACCACTGCATGTATTAGCTCCCCCAACAATTCCAGTGTTTCCTTGAATTCTTCGTAAGTAGCAAACAAGTCCTAACAAAACCCACAAAGACAACAAACTCATCTTCACAAACATCCGTTGTGTATCAGAATCGTATCTCTTTTCTTTCTCTCACGGAACTTGTACACAAATTATAACAATTTTTGGTACCAGTCAAAATAGGCCACTTAGTGTTTCTAGGGGGGGGGGGGGGGGGGAGGAGCCACAATGGATAGTGATGGGTAATGGCCATCCTTGTGAGGTTTTTGTTGACGTCATCTACAGATCACATGCTGTATTACAAGCAGAACAGGTGACCCCCTCAGTTGGTTTACCGATAATCTTGTTCTTCTCTGCTGTTGGGTTTTGTGGATCTCTCCTGTGCAGCTGTTAGGGATCAGAGAATGGCAGCGGGATAAGATGGGGTGTTCTCAGAGAAATAGGAGAGGAATATAATGAAGACTCTTATAATTCACAACTAGACTGGCTCTGACTGGGTCCCTTCGCTGGCTCCCTTAAATAGGCTGCCAGCCAGAGTCCCATTCTGGACCTTATATGCATAGCTAAGTAGGCAATAGCACTTAGTGTGTGCATCCTAATTACTCTGAATCTAGTTCTATCCATATTAAGTTGTGTTCTTGAGTTGTGGGGGTCCACTATGGTTGGGGATCCCTGACAGCAGCCGTTGCCAAGTCACTGGAGAAGTTTGTAGCTTACAATAGAGATGACTAACACGGTAAAGTAGATACTTTTGTGGATCTCTCCTGTGCAGCTGTTAGGGATCAGAGAATGGCAGCGGGATAAGATGGGGTGTTCTCAGAGAAATAGGAGAGGAATATAATGAAGACTCTTATAATTCACAACTAGACTGGCTCTGACTGGGTCCCTTCGCTGGCTCCCTTAAATAGGCTGCCAGCCAGAGTCCCATTCTGGACCTTATATGCATAGCTAAGTAGGCAATAGCACTTAGTGTGTGCATCCTAATTACTCTGAATCTAGTTCTATCCATATTAATTGTGTTCTTGAGTTGTGGGGGTCCACTATGGTTGGGGATCCCTGACAGCAGCCGTTGCCAAGTCACTGGAGAAGTTTGTAGCTTACAATAGAGATGACTAACACGGTAAAGTAAATACTTAATCCTCTTTTGCTTTGCTGGCAGGCTGGCAATGTGTTTCATGCAAGCTTCATGACTTGTCCGAATGCTAGAGTGTACAAGCACAGTCGCATACATGTATTAGAAAGGAAATGATGGGTGTGGTTTCATGTGCAAAGTCCTGAGAGTCGAGACCCAGTGGCTGAAGCGCTGGTCCTTAGTGTGAGATGTGCAGTGCCTCCTTCACGAGTGATTCCCTCCATCTGCTAGCTCCGTCAATCACCGAGGTTTGTGTCAACAAGATTGGGTGGTTTCATGCATGCTCCGGGATAGCTCTGTCAATCACCGAGATCTCTGCCCACAAGATTAGGAGGTTTCACACATGCTCTGCAATAGCATTTACCCCAATTTTTCCTTCCTAATTTTTTCCTTCCTGCATGCATCCTTGTGTCCTTGAAATCCTTGAAACGTGCTGACAGCGAATATGAGTTGTGTTTGTTTTTCATTCGTTCTGAAGGAGACCAAAGGTTGAAACTTAACTTTGACAGAGGGGGCAGAGAGTGACAAGGGGGGAAATGTCAAGGGGAAAAAGGAGGGGAAACGAATTAAAATATAAATCGATGTCATTATAAATCAAGTCAGCTGAAAAGCACCGTACAAACATGACAGTATATATATTGTGCTGACTTGTGTGATGTACAATAGGAAGATACAGGTTAGAAAAGCCTTTAAGCATACCAGAGATTATTTAAGCGTAGAAGAGATTATTTAAGCATAGAAGAGATTATTTAAGTGTAAAAGAGATTATTTAAGCACAAGAGATTTGAGCACAGAAGAGATGTAAGCACCAAAGAGATTAGTTAAGCATAGAAGAGATTTAAGCACAGAAAATATTTAAGAACAGAAGAGGGTAGGAGTGGTATGCATGGATATCCTTCCCTCCTGTCATCCAAGCCCTCTCCTCCTTAAAGAAGCCTACGTCCACCCGTGTATACGTGTCACCTTGAATTGGCCTTCTTAGCAAGGAAGATGACACAAAACAATTCGTGTATTGCTAAAGAATGATTATAGCGGGAATGAAGGCTAGAGCATCTAGCTGAAACATTGGGAGAGTAAATTTCAAATATATTTCAAGTAAATTTCAAGTTGATAATTGAGAAAGTTGTTGTAATTCGTTATCTCTGTGAGTTTTTTAGAGTCTTTTATCTTGCCATCATAATCTTGACTTGTGACAAGCATTGAGCAAAATTCAACTTGCTCTCACTTGAGGGGTGGTTGGTGGTTGCTAAGCTTGTGCCATGTTTGCACCAGCTTCTCTTGCTCTAACTTGAGGGGTGGTTGCTAAGGCTGTGCCATGTTGCAGCACCAGCTTCTCTTACTCTCACTTGAGATGGTTGCTAAGGTTGTGCCATGTTTGTACCAGCTTCTCTTGCTCTTACTTGAGGGGTGGTTGCTAAGGCTGTGCCATGTTGTAGCACCAGCTTCTCTTGCTCTTACTTGAGGGGTGGTTGCTAAGGTTGTGCCATGTTGCAGCACCGGCTCTCACTTGAGGGGTGATTGCTAAGGTTGTGCCATGTTGCAGCGCCAGCTTCTCTTGTTCTCACTTGAGGGGTGGTTGCTAAGGCTGTGCCATGTTGCAGCACCAGCTTCTCTTGCTCTCACTTGAGGGGTGGTTGCTAAGGTTGTGCCATGTTGCAGTACCAGCTTCTCTTGCTCTTACTTGAGGGATGGTTGCTAAGGTTGTGCCATGTTGCAGCACCAGCTTCTCTTGCTCTCACTTGAGGGGTGGTTGCTAAGGATGTGCCATGTTGCAGTACCAGCTTCTCTTGCTCTCACTTGAGGGATGGTTGCTAAGGTTGTGCCATGTTGCAGCACCAGCTTCTCTTGCTCTTACTTGAGGGGTGGTTGCTAAGGTTGTGCCATGTTGCAGCACCAGCTTCTCTTGCTCTTACTTGAGGGATGGTTGCTAAGGTTGTGCCATGTTGCAGCACCAGCTTCTCTTGCTCTCACTTGAGGGGTGGTTGCTAAGGTTGTGCCATGTTGCAGCACCAGCTTCTCTTGCTCTCACTTGAGGGGTGGTTGCTAAGGTTGTGCCATGTTGCAACACCAGCTTCTCTTGCTCTCACTTGAGGGGTGGTTGCTAAGGCTGTGCCATGTTGCAGCACCAGCTTCTCTTGCTCTCACTTGAGGGGTGGTTGCTAAGGTTGTGCCATGTTGCAGCACCAGCTTCTCTTGCTCTCACTTGAGGGATGGTTGCTAAGGCTGTGCCATGTTGCAGCACCAGCTTCTCTTGCTCTCACTTGAGGGGTGGTTGCTAAGGTTGTGCCATGTTGCAGTACCAGCTTCTCTTGCTCTTACTTGAGGGATGGTTGCTAAGGTTGTGCCATGTTGCAGCACCAGCTTCTCTTGCTCTCACTTGAGGGGTGGTTGCTAAGGATGTGCCATGTTGCAGTACCAGCTTCTCTTGCTCTCACTTGAGGGATGGTTGCTAAGGTTGTGCCATGTTGCAGCACCAGCTTCTCTTGCTCTCACTTGAGGGGTGGTTGCTAAGGTTGTGCCATGTTGCAGCACCAGCTTCTCTTGCTCTTACTTGAGGGATGGTTGCTAAGGTTGTGCCATGTTGCAGCACCAGCTTCTCTTACTCTCACTTGAGGGGTGGTTGCTAAGGTTGTGCCATGTTGCAGCACCAGCTTCTCTTTCTCTCACTTGAGGGGTGGTTGCTAAGGTTGTGCCATGTTGCAGCACCAGCTTCTCTTGCTCTCACTTGAGGGGTGGTTGCTAAGGCTGTGCCATGTTGCAGCACCAGCTTCTCTTGCTCTCACTTGAGGGGTGGTTGCTAAGGTTGTGCCATGTTGCAGCACCAGCTTCTCTTGCTCTTACTTGAGGGGTGGTTGCTAAGGTTGTGCCAAGTTGCAGCACCAGCTTCTCTTGCTCTCACTTGAGGGGTGGTTGCCAGGTTGTGCCATGTAGCACCAGCTTCTCTTGCTCTCACTTGAGATGGTTGCTAAGGCTGTGCCATGTTGCAGCACCAGCTTCTCTTGCTATTCCCCCCCCCCCCCCCCCCCCCCCCCCCCCCAAATGTAACCCCCTGGAAACTGTTAGCTGTTTGGAAGGTAGAAGCATAGTTAGATCTCTGCATCTCCGGACATGCTGTAGCCATCACGGTATAACTAGTACATACAATGTACCTTGTCTTAGAGGGGGTTCATGAGTCACCAGCCTTCGAAGTTTCCACCTTGAGCTCTATCCTATTTCTGTTCAGCAACACAAGTCTCAGTTGGATTAGATCTGTACCCACCCACAAGAGGAGAAGAACTATTATTAGAATTTTTAGATTTTTTTTACGCTGTAGGTGACACAGCCAACATGCACTGAGGCTGATGGAACACAAACCAGGGCTGGGTGTTCATTTTGGCCTGTAGCCTCTGTTGAAGGAAGGAGGGGGGGGGGGGGGGGGTGAGGGATTTATAAGCAGGGTTTCATTTAGGGAGGCTGCCCCCCCCCCCCCCCTCTTGGGGAACCTTTTTGCCCCCCCTTGGAAATTGTATTATTAAAATTCATTAGAAACATTGTCACATCTTTAAACATCATGCCCCCCCCCCCCCCCTTGGACAATTTTCTAAATGAAACCCTGATAGGTATAGCTCTGTGGGGACACATGCCTGGTCTACACTACACAGGTTGAAGTAGTAGGTTGACCAGAGCTTTATGTATACATACACTGTGATCAACATCACACTAGGTTGAGGCAGGTTGAAGTAGGTTGACAGTAGTTGACCAGAGCTTTATGTATACATACACTGTGATCAACATCACACTAGGTTGAGGCAGGTTGAAGTAGGTTGACAGTAGCTCTATGGGGACACACTGGACCAACACCACACTGGGTTGAGGCAGGTTGAAGTAGGTTGACAATAGGGCACACACTGGACCAACACCACACTGGGTTGAGACAGGTTGAAGTAGGTTGACAATAGCTCTATGGGGGCACACACTAGGACCAACACCACACTGGGTTGAGACAGGTTGAAGTAGGTTGACAATAGCTCTATGGGGGCACACACTGGACCAACACCACACTGGGTTGAGGCAGGTTGAAGTAGGTTGACAATAGCTCTATGGGGACACACACTGGACCAACACCACACTGGGTTGAGGCAGGTTGAAGAAGATTGACAATAGCTCTATGAGGACACACACTGGACCAACACCACACTGGGTTGAGGCAGGTTGAAGTAGGTTGACAATAGCTCTATGGGGACACACACTGGACCAACACCACACTGGGTTGAGGCAGGTTGAAGTAGGTTGACAATAGCTCTATGGGGGCACACACTGGACCAACACCACACTGGGTGGAGGCAGGTTGAACTAGAGTGTCCCCATACATACATAGATCTGCTGTGAACTAGAGACCTGGTGGAGAGCTGCCTGATGGCATGCATGCAACGTTGTTCATCTGCCAGACGCTAGAGGATGTGGTGTACCTTGTTTTGGTTCCTAGTCTCATGCCTTTTGCAGTAGTAGAGATTTTTCTATACACTGTGCACAATGCATGAGTTCCATAGCTGCTGGCTTCTATAGGGGGTTAGTTTGTAAACGTAAATAGAGGCTTTATTGGCCAACCCATATGACCGTGTTCTTCATTCACTTTCACACCCTCCTCCCCCCCCCTGCCCAAGTCTAGTGTGTGCTAGGTCATGAAGGCAGTTTCTCTCTCTTGTGCCACAGCTCAAGGAACTCTGCATTGGAACACTACACATGGCAAACACGAATTTTTTTTGGGGGGTCAGATTTTCCATTTCTGTGTAATGAACCTTTTGGCAACCTCCTTGCAAACTCTCGAAGTGACCTCTCTGTCCTTGTAGCATCAGAAGGTCTATGAATACTTGCACGCTCATGTGTGTTGTGCATCGTTCAATCACCAGTTCCATTTCATAGCATATAGTGCTAGGCAAAGAATATCACTAGCAACTACTGCCTTAGAGCAACTGCTGCCTTAAGGCTGATTCACAATAGACGCAATGCATTGTGATGCAGAGCTTCGGTTGCCACATATTGTGAACATCTCGAACGTGTCGCTCTGCAATGCACCGCCCTAGGCTAGCCCTACCACTGCCAACAATACCATAGCAACCACTGCCTTAGGCCTAGCCCTACAACCACTGCCAACAATACTCGACCAACCACTGCCTTAGGCCTAGCCCTGCAACCACTGCCAACAACAATACTCTAGCAACCACTTCCTTAGGAATAGCCCTACAATCACTGCCACCAAGAATGCCTAGCAACCACTGCCTTAGGCATAGCCCTGCAACCACTGCCAACAATACTTGACCAACCACTGCCTTAGGCCTAGCCCTACAACCACTGCCAACAATACTATAGCAACCACTGCCTGGCCTAACCACTGCCAACAATACTATAGCAACCACTGCCTTAGGCCTAACCACTGCCAACAATACTATAGCCTTAGGCCTAACCACTGACAACAATACTATAGCAACCACTGCCTTAGGCCTAGCCCTACAACCACTGCCAACAATACTCGACCACTGCCTTAGGCCTAGCCCTACAACCACTGCCACCAACAATACTCTAGCAACCACTTCCTTAGGAATAGTCCTACAATCACTGCCACCAAGAATGCCTAGCAACCACTGCCTTAGGCATAGCCACTGTCACAAAGAATGCCTAGCAACCACTGCCTTAGGCATAGCCCTCCACTGCCATCAAGGATTGTCTAGCCATAGCCAGTGTCAGGTGGGCAACATGTTTGAAGTTTTGACAGACATGCATGATCCCAGATAATGTGACACAGTTGCTGGAAATTATGGAGCTGCTAAGAGCACACCTTCAAGATGTTACTCTTCCACTGGCTGTGCAGTAGTCTATACATCTTGCTACATATACTACCCATGATTGGTAACTTGTCATGTATTTATCAGACACATGTTGTGTATACATACATACACACATAGTCTCCAAATGACCTTTCGCTCAACTTCAAATGCTAAGTGTTTGGACATGGCAGGAGACAGCTTCTTGCTCAACTACAAGAAGCTGCAGTGTATATGTATATTGGTACTCGAGTGTAGTTGAGTTGAGTGCTGTATGTGTTTGTTTTCTTACCTGCCACTCTCCGGAGTCGCAGACCTTCTGTTCGGTGGAGCTGCTTGGCGTAATGGCCACTTTGGTTTGGTGGTTATGCTCTGGTTTTACTCTCTCAGGGTTTGGTATGATCATAGTGTCTCGCAGTATGATTGTTGGTTATTAGTAATGATTGGTCTCAGAGTTTGGTATGATCAATGTGTCTCGGAGTATGATTATTGGTTATTAGTAATGATTGGTCTCAGAGTTTGGTATGACCATAGTGTCTCGGAGTATGATTATTGGTTATTAGTAATGATTGGTCTCAGAGTTTGGTATGACCATGGTGTCTCAGAGTATGATTATTGGTTATTAGTAATGATTGGTCTCAGAGTTTGGTATGATCATAGTGTCTCAGAGTATGATTATTGGTTATTAGTAACGAATGGTCTCAGAGTTTAGTATGATTATAGTGTCTCATAGTATGATTATTGGTTTTTAGTATTGATTGGTCTCAGAGTTTGGTATGATCTCAGTATATGGTTACGTAATGGTATGTACACATGCACTGTAATATCGTCTTGATGAGAGACTGTCTCTGCGAAGGGACGTCAAAGACAGCAGTTATAGTTGTGGTTGTCGGCCATTAAAATTGTCGTACACATCTCAAGCAGAACTTCTGTAATAGAAGCCCTTCTAGGTACAATATACTGAGCTGAAACAATTAGTAACCGATTCCTATTAGAGTGTAAGCAGTGGGTAATTTTAATTGACTAGGATTAGATTGGGGATACTGTGTGTGTGTGTGTGCGTGTGTGTGTGATTAAATAAGTTTGTCATGGGTTATATATGTTTGCTCATGCATAATGTATGATAGTGGACTATATATGTTTGCTCATGCATAATGTATGATGATGGGATATATATGTTTGCTCATGCATAATGTATGATAGTGGGCTATAATGTTTGCTAATGCATAATGTATGATAGTGGACTATATATGTTTGCTCATGCATAATGTATGATAGTGGACTATATATGTTTGCTCATGCATAATGTATGATAGTGGACTATATATGTTTGCTCATGCATAATGTATGATAGTGGACTATATATGTTTGCTCATGCATAATGTATGATGGTGGACTATATATGTTTGCTCATGCATAATGTATGATGGTGGACTATATATGTTTGCTCATGCATAATGTATGATAGTGGACTATATATGTTTGCTCATGCATAATGTATGATAGTGGACTATATATGTTTGCTCATGCATAATGTATGATGGTGGACTATATATGTTTGCTCATGCATAATGTATGATAGTGGACTATATATGTTTGCTCATGCATAATGTATGATGGTGGACTATATATGTTTGCTCATGCATAATGTATGATAGTGGACTATATATGTTTGCTCATGCATAATGTATGATGGTGGACTATATATGTTTGCTCATGCATAATGTATGATAGTGGACTATATATGTTTGCTCATGCATAATGTATGATAGTGGACTATATATGTTTGCTCATGCATAATGTATGATAGTGGACTATATATGTTTGCTCATGCATAATGTATGATAGTGGACTATACATGTTTGCTCATGCATAATGTATGATAGTGGACTATATATGTTTGCTCATGCATAATGTATGATAGTGGACTATATATGTTTGCTCATGCATAATGTATGATAGTGGACTATATATGTTTGCTCATGCATAATGTATGATAGTGGACTATATATGTTTGCTCATGCATAATGTATGATAGTGGACTATATATGTTTGCTCATGCATAATGTATGATGGTGGACTATATATGTTTGCTCATGCATAATGTATGATGGTGGACTATATATGTTTGCTCATGCATAATGTATGATAGTGGACTATATATGTTTGCTCATGCATAATGTATGATAGTGGACTATATATGTTTGCTCATGCATAATGTATGATAGTGGGCTATATATGTTTGCTCATGCATAATGTATGATAGTGGACTATATATGTTTGCTCATGCATAATGTATGATAGTGGACTATATATGTTTGCTCATGCATAATGTATGATAGTGGACTATATATGTTTGCTCATGCATAATGTATGATAGTGGACTATATATGTTTGCTCATGCATAATGTATGATAGTGGACTATATATGTTTGCTCATGCATAATGTATGATGGTGGACTATATATGTTTGCTCATGCATAATGTATGATAGTGGACTATATATGTTTGCTCATGCATAATGTATGATAGTGGACTATATATGTTTGCTCATGCATAATGTATGATAGTGGGCTATATATGTTTGCTCATGCATAATGTATGATAGTGGACTATATATGTTTGCTCATGCATAATGTATGATAGTGGACTATATATGTTTGCTCATGCATAATGTATGATAGTGGACTATATATGTTTGCTCATGCATAATGTATGATAGTGGACTATATATGTTTGCTCATGCATAATGTATGATAGTGGACTATATATGTTTGCTCATGCATAATGTATGATAGTGGACTATATATGTTTGCTCATGCATAATGTATGATAGTGGACTATATATGTTTGCTCATGCATAATGTATGATAGTGGACTATATATGTTTGCTCATGCATAATGTATGATGGTGGACTATATATGTTTGCTCATGCATAATGTATGATAGTGGACTATATATGTTTGCTCATGCATAATGTATGATAGTGGACTATATATGTTTGCTCATGCATAATGTATGATAGTGGACTATATATGTTTGCTCATGCATAATGTATGATAGTGGACTATATATGTT
Source organism: Cladorhizidae sp. MBARI D1340-BT2 (assembly GCA_028752905.1). NCBI lineage: Eukaryota > Metazoa > Porifera > Demospongiae > Poecilosclerida > Cladorhizidae > Cladorhizidae sp. MBARI D1340-BT2. The sequence continues at coordinate 8,236,293 of JAQNBH010000018.1, read as the reverse complement.
TGCTCATGCATAATGTATGATAGTGGACTATATATGTTTGCTCATGCATAATGTATGATAGTGGACTATATATGTTTGCTCATGCATAATGTATGATAGTGGACTATATATGTTTGCTCATGCATAATGTATGATAGTGGACTATATATGTTTGCTCATGCATAATGTATGATAGTGGACTATATATGTTTGCTCATGCATAATGTATGATAGTGGACTATATATGTTTGCTCATGCATAATGTATGATAGTGGACTATATATGTTTGCTCATGCATAATGTATGATAGTGGACTATATATGTTTGCTCATGCATAATGTATGATAGTGGACTATATATGTTTGCTCATGCATAATGTATGATAGTGGACTATATATGTTTGCTCATGCATAATGTATGATAGTGGACTATATATGTTTGCTCATGCATAATGTATGATAGTGGACTATATATGTTTGCTCATGCATAATGTATGATGGTGGACTATATATGTTTGCTCATGCATAATGTATGATAGTGGACTATATATGTTTGCTCATGCATAATGTATGATAGTGGACTATATATGTTTGCTCATGCATAATGTATGATAGTGGACTATACATGTTTGCTCATGCATAATGTATGATAGTGGACTATATATGTTTGCTCATGCATAATGTATGATAGTGGACTATATATGTTTGCTCATGCATAATGTATGATAGTGGACTATATATGTTTGCTCATGCATAATGTATGATAGTGGACTATATATGTTTGCTCATGCATAATGTATGATAGTGGACTATATATGTTTGCTCATGCATAATGTATGATAGTGGACTATATATGTTTGCTCATGCATAATGTATGATAGTGGACTATATATGTTTGCTCATGCATAATGTATGATAGTGGACTATATATGTTTGCTCATGCATAATGTATGATAGTGGACTATATATGTTTGCTCATGCATAATGTATGATAGTGGACTATATATGTTTGCTCATGCATAATGTATGATAGTGGACTATATATGTTTGCTCATGCATAATGTATGATAGTGGACTATATATGTTTGCTCATGCATAATGTATGATGGTGGACTATATATGTTTGCTCATGCATATGTATGTACTTATGACAGGATGGGAAGACGTTTATTGTCCACGATGAAGTCAAGTTCTCAAAGGAAGTACTTCCTCTTCACTTCAAGCACAACAACTTCAACAGCTTTGTCAGGCAACTGAATCTCTGTAAGTGTACAGTCATGTGATGCTACTGAATTTCTAAGTACTGTCATGTGATGTAGTGTCATGTGATGCTACTGAATTTCTAAGTACTGTCATGTGATGTAGTGTCATGTGATGCTACTGAATTTCTAAGTACTGTCATGTGATACTAATGCAAATCTAAGTACTGCCATGTGATGCTACTGAATTTCTAAGTAGTCATGTGATGCTACTGAATTTCTAAGTACACTGAATTTCTAAGTACTGTCATCATGTGATAATGTGATACTAATGAAAATCTAAGTACTGCCATGTGATGCTACTGAATTTCTAAGTAGTCATGTGATGCTACTGAATTTCTAAGTACTGTCATGTGATGCTACTGAATTTCTAAGTATTGTCATGTGATACTAATGCAAATCTAAGTACTGCCATGTGATGCTACTGAATTTCTAAGTAGTCATGTGATGCTACTGAATTTCTAAGTACTGTCATCATGGGATAATGTGATACTAATGAAAATCTAAGTACTGTCATGTGATGCTACTGAATTTCTAAGTAGTCATGTGATGCTACTGAATTTCTAAGTACTGTCATGTGATACTAATGCAAATCTAAGTACTGCCATGTGATGCTACTGAATTTCTAAGTAGTCATGTGATGCTACTGAATTTCTAAGTACTGTCATGTGATGCTACTGAATTTCTAAGTACTGTCATGTGATGCTACTGAATTTCTAAGTACTGTCATGTGATGCTACTGAATTTCTAAGTACTGTCATGTGATGCTACTGAATTTAGGGGAGGGACATAAGAAGATAGCTGCTAACTCGACAATGGTCGTAATTTTGTTTTATAGAAAAGAAATAGATCACTCTAAACACTGGATGACCTTTTACCTGCACATGCCCAGTAGGCTGCTCTATGGATATAAAATATAAAATAATCATTGCTCGGGTTGGATGGGGCAGCGAGCGAAACGAGGAAAAAAGGATTGTAAATGCCTCGATCTCAACTGCCGTTCATGAGCGATCTCTTCCTAGCCTTTACTGCTGCTTCTGAAATCCAATCTTTGGCGGAGAGCTGCACACATTTGCTGTGGGCTTACCTGGAGTCACTCTGAATCTCTTCACTCCTGAGGAATGCGGTGTTTTTGGATGGATCTCTCTGCTGTAAGTCTAGTTATAGACAGAGTGATACTGCAACACTTAGCTTTTGTTTGCTAACCTCGATGCAGCTGGTTGCAGCTTATTATATTTGCATTCTAGTAATAAGTTTATTTTTGACAAATCATTACAAAAAGACCACGAATATAGTCTGTGGTCAATTGTTTTAATGTAAGTCTCCCTTCCCCCCCTCCCCCTCCCTCCCCAAAAGAAGCTTTGTCGGACTAGGTCTGCAACAAGACTTCCTGCAAAAAAGCTCTCCAGAAGAGTGGAGGGATTCAGAGTGGTTCCCAGTAGGCATAGGTGCCTGTGCAGCCTTCCTCAGCAGAAGAGTGGAGGGATTCAGAGTGGTTCCCAGTAGGCATAGGTGCCTGTGCAGCCTTCCTCAGCAGAAGAGTGGAGGGATTCAGAGTGGTTCCCAGTAGGCATAGGTGCCTGTGCAGCCTTCCTCAGCAGAAGAGTGAAGGGATTCAGAGTGGTTCCCAGTAGGCATAGGTGCCTGTGCAGCCTTCCTCAGCAGAAGAGTGGAGGGATTCAGAGTGGTTCCCAGTAGGCATAGGTGCCTGTGCAGCCTTCCTCAGCAGGAGAGTGGAGGGATTCAGAGTGGTTCCCAGTAGGCATAGGTGCCTGTGCAGCCTTCCTCAGCAGAAGAGTGGAGGGATTCAGAGTGGTTCCCAGTAGGCATAGGTGCCTGTGCAGCCTTACTCAGCAGAAGAGTGGAGGGATTCAGAATGGTTCCCAGTAGGCATAGGTGCCTGTGCAGCCTTCCTCAGCAGAAGAGTGGAGGGATTCAGAGTGGTTCCCAGTAGGCATGGGTGCCTGTGCAGCCTTCCTCAGCAGAAGAGTTTCCAGAAACTGCAGGATCAGACAGAAACAGTGCCCTCAAAGACAGCCATTACGGTTGTCGGCCGTTCATTCCCCCCTCCCCCCCCCCCCCCCCCCGAAATAACTGTCCCTCCTGAACTTGCGTGATAGTAGCCTCAAGTCCAGCAGTAATGACCATGACATGAGAATAACTAGTAATCTGGTGGTTCCCATTAGAGCACTACGGCGCTTGCCAATTCTCTTGCTTTGTTGACAAATATGCGTTTCTCCTTCCATGCTCTCTACCACACATTGCTGTAGATGGCTTCCACAAGATGGGCATGCCTGATCACGGTGGCATGGCCAGATTCCAGGTCGTGGAGCCATCTATGTTCTGGCACACCAACTTCCGCCGCGGACATCCCGAGTTGCTGCACCTAGTGCAGAGAAGGGTGAGTGAAGTGGGTAGAGCCAGGGAGCTGAGTGCATGAGGCTCGGCCCTCCAAAACTCCGCAGCATAGTATAGCCTTTACAGAATTAGCTGTTTGCCTCTCCCACACTTGAACTAGCCATTGCGTGATTTTTTATTATTTTTTAAGTTTTATTTATTTATTATTATTATTTTATTTTATTATTAATTTATTTTATTATTATTATTTTTTTTTTAATTTTATTATTATTTTATTATTATTATTATTATTATTATTATTATTATTATTATTATTATTATTATTATTATTATTATTATTATTATTATTATTATTATTATTATTATTATTATTATTATTATTATTATTATTATTATTATTATTATTATTATTATTATTATTATTATTATTATTATTATTATTATTATTATTATTATTATTATTATTATTATTATTATTTTTATTATTATTATTTTTAATGTAACTCGAGAAGTTGTCATCTTGAGAGCACAGGCTCCCTGTGAAAGCTGTGGGGATTAAACTCCTCGAAAGCATCCATCAACTGTTATGTTCTCTCCCTGTACGTATGTATGTGTATGCGCAGATCCCCCCGAACAAGGCAAGTGCGGGAGGAGGAGGAGGAGGAGGAGGAGGAGGCGTAGGAGTAGGAGTAGGAGTGGACCAACAGGTGGTAAAGGTTGACACTCCTCAGCACCTGTGTGAGGTCATGAGTGATATTCACCAGATGAAGGGAAGACAAGAAAACATTGCCACCATCTTGGAGGCCCTCAAGCAGTGAGTGCGAGTAAACAACAACAACAACAACAACAACAACAAGGGATGCTAAAAGTACCATAAATGCTTTTTCGTGGGTTACACTCCACCAGAGGATCTATTGGAGAATGGTGTGTGTGTGGGGGGGGGGGGGGATGAAGAACTGTAATGTGATTTATGAAGTGATAATCTTTAGTGTAGTTCAAAGTTTGTTGTTTGCCTGTTGCTTTTAAAGGCAGGGCACCGCCACTAAGCGTGCTGGTGAGAGTGGTGTGTCACAGCATTCAGTTGGTGCGGAGATGGAAGCTTATGGTGATCCAATAGCAGCTGCAAGAGACCAATTTTCCAAAAGTGTAGGGAGAAGCCGAGCAGGAAACCGTGTGGTCGTCACCAACATGGTGTGGTACAATTGGCAATGTCAGAAGAGGTGACTCGGTTTTTAGCACCACTTTTCAAGACTGGATTGAGTCCATGCGGTTGCAGCATTTCCTTTAACCCTTTGAACCCTCTCACTGGCATAAGCATCGTATAACGCAGGGCCAATGGCTGCTGCTAATTGATTCTTAAAAAACTAACCATTTGCGTAGAAAAGCTGAAAAAAATACCAGAGCATGTCCGGAGCATTGCTCTATCACCGTGCCAAGTATAGGGAATGTACGACTTCAGTAACTTATGGTAAACATGATGTCAAAATTCACTTCCGGAATCTGGAAAAGGAGCGATTTGATAAAACTGGGAGATGAAGTTACCAATCAACTTTTTCAAGAAGACTTCGGGCCCTCTGTGAGCGACAGCAAGGATACGACGAAGAACCTACGCTTACCTTGGCAGCTCTGAAATTGATTTTAATGCCGTAGAGACCATGAGGTGAGCCTTTATCGATGATGGTGTAGCTGGTCTTATCCCTACACTATCTGGTGAAGATTCTGATGGCAGTGACGATCAGAATGACTTGCCCCTAGGTAAGTAATGATGAAATTAAAAGCTATCATAACAATATACTCGAGTTGTTTATAAAACCTTTTCCCGGGAATTTCCTGGGAATTTCCTGGGAATTTTGTAGGTTTTGTAGGTTGCTGAGCAAGTAAATGATAGTCTCTGACAATAGATTCTGTATTTCTCAACCGTTTTCATCCATCCAACTCCACGAACCATTGCTGCTCATCATGGGTGTGGTCAAAGTGATCATCATCGGTGTGGTCACAGTCATTCCTGGGTATTTTGTAGGTTTTGTAGGTTGCTGAGCAAGTAAATGATAGTCTCTGACAATATATTCTGTATTTCTCAACCGTCCAACTCCACGAACCATTGCTGCTCATCATGGGTGTGGTCAAAGTGATCATCATGGGTGTGGTCACAGTCAATCATCATGGGTGTGATCACAATCGAGGTACCCAGTCCATCTACTATTGGCTCTGTTGTAAATATGTATGTCATTCTAGAAGTGCATTGATATGATAGTTGTAGTCCAATAGGCTTGTCCTTCCTTCTTAAGCCTTCCTCGTTCGTTGGACTCGAATGAGTCTGAAGCACAGGGAACCTTTCTTGCTCGTCAGACTGTGGGCGTGGTCGAGCCATTTCTTCCGGCCATCTGCTAGTGGCTCTATTATGGTTTTAAAGCCAGTTAGAGGTTCCGGACTAATAGTGAGCCCACCAGTAACCTATGTGCTTATAAGTTGACATTTGGGCCCACTTTACGTACCATATAAGGAGGTGCAAACTTAGCTGCTGTTGACTCGTTCAACAAGTTTTTCACGGAGGATGTGTGGGTGTTGTGATTGGAACGAGTAGATGATACCCCTGTGGAGGAAATGAAGGCATTTGTGTGTGTACTATGTGTCATGGGTATTGTCCGTCTTCCTGCCTGGAGCTCTACTGGAGCACACCACATCTAATCGTCAGCACAGCTGGTATTTTCAACATCATGTTTCTTAATAGGCTGGAGCAGCTGTTTTCGCTTCCTCCAGTTGGCTGATAGCACTCAGCAGCACCCTCACTCACAGCTGCAGCTTCAAGTTGAAGAACCCCCTAGACCTAGTTCTAGCTAAGTTTGAACCCGAGTATGTGCATGTGTAATTTGTAATAAAATAAATGGCATGAGCCATTATTTTTTTGTTGCCTTCGAACATTTTGTAATGATATTCACATCTCTGTGGTTGTTTGCTAAGCAACCAGAATTCATCATAATTCTTTCAACTCTTCCAGTTTGACCATATGTACTGTAGGCTATTCTCAACTGTTGTTGAATGGCCATCAACATTATAATGATATTCACAGTTATGTGATTTGTTGCTAAGCAACCAAAATTTATCATTTTGTAGTAAGTATATTAGTCTTAGTAAGTATTGTTGAACACAGTTAAAATTTGATGGTTTTTACTTCCTTTATAATGATATTCAATGATATTTACAATGTGGTTTGTTGCTAAGCAACCAAACTTGAAAAAAAGGTTTTACTTCCTGTTTCTTATAATTATATTCACAAACAATGTGGTTTGTTGCTAAGCAACCAAAACTCGTTAAAGTGCTCATCAGCTACTACCTGATATATAGTTGCATCGTACTTTTTATGAATCATCACTCTTCCTAAATAATAATTAAAAAATAATCACACACAAAAGAAATAATTCAATAATAAAGTTGCCGGTGAGAGGGTTAAGCACGTGTGTACATATGTCGTTAAGCACTTCCACTTTGCTGTTGGTTTTAGTCTCGTCGTGACCATATCTCTTCCTTCTCGAGAGTCCCATGTTCTTCCTTTTCTCCCCTCCAGACAGACTTGTAAGATGGGATGTCCGTATACGACACCCTCTCCCGGCTCTGCTCTGCGACAGATTAACTCTCCACCGTACCTTCCAGCTAACCCAATAGGTAGACCAAGGGATCCCAACTATCAAAAAATGATGACGCCTACACATCGACATACATAGCTCGATAAATGACTGCTCAGTGTTATTAAGTGGCCATTTTCTTGGTGACTGATGCTGTAAGTGACTGCTTAACGACCAGCATTTACGGTATGCTTGTGCTAGTAACTTTTAAAAGAACCACTGGGATAATAGCCACTGTATCAAGCCACCTGGATTAACACCAGAGCAAGGACGTTTGTATTTAAGCTACCGATTTCCTCGATTATACGTACCTCGAATACGATGTGCCCTTGATTGGACCGCACACCAGCGGGAAGTACAAAAGCTCCAGAGAAAACGGCCGTCTGGAGTGGGGGGAGAACGCACACCAGCGGGAAGTACGAAAGCTCCAGAGAAAACGCCGTCTGGAGTGGGGGGAGAAAGCCCGGCAGCCTGTCACCACAATCCCATCCTTCAAAACTTGCAGTGTTTCAGTCGCAATAGATGGTCAAGTGATGGCAGCATTCGCAGCATTCACTGTTTCACGCCCGGGCAAGTAGCGGAAAGCGATGAAGCCGACTTGAAGAAGATGAAACTGGAGTAGAGGACGATGGCTAGAGCGTGGAACACTGAGCACTATTATCAATAATTGCTGTTGCATTTTTTAAATTGGGTGATCTCGTGCACGAATTTCTGTTAAGCATTTTAGAATAGCGGAACACACCCTCAAATAGAACGTGCCCTTGGATAGAATATGCCCTCGAATAGAACGTGCCCGCAAATAGAACATGTCCTCAAATAGAAAGTGCCTCAAAAAGAACTTGCCCTCTAATAGAACGTGCCCTCGAATAGTGCGCTCAAGTTAGATAGCTCATGAAATGAATAGAATGCACACGTTCTATTCGAGGAAATACGATGTTTATTCGATTGACTTTAGGAAAAGGAGCAGATGAAAATATTCTCATATCAACCACAACAAATGGGGTGACCCTTTACCTTAAATGATAACGTGCCCTCGAATAGTGCGCTCAAGTTAGACAGCTCATGAAATGAATAGAACGCACACGTTCTATTCAAGGAAATACGATGTTTATTCGATTGACTTTAGGAAAAGGAGCAGATGAAAATATTCTCATATCAACCACAACAAATGGGGTGACCCTTTACCTTAAATAATGTACCTTAAATGATGTACACCAATCATACATATATTTTAAAAAACCCGATGATATTGGTGTATATGGTTTTATATGGTAAAGGGGTGTATTACATAACTGGTTAGCATGCTATTGTGGACTATAGTTATTATGGAAGGTGACCAAATTGACTACTGTACCTCGATCTTGTTATCCACTCTCTCAGGGACAACACTCACTTACGTCATGAGATCAGTATTCTCAAGGACAAACACGTTAGACAGCAGAAGGTGCTCAACAAGGTAAGCCTGTGTTACACAGTGTAACCTCATGGCACCTCAGTTGGGCCAATTATATCCTGATATATGTACCATAAAATGCGAACTCAGTAGCCGTGGGAACTTACTGCATGTCCTCGGTTAGACCATGCCCTCTTTTAGACCGCACACCCTATATTGTCTAGACTAAAACTGAGTACAGAGTGTGCCTTGGTTACACCTGCCCGCCCACCTATAATTGAAATCACCATGCACATGCTCACAAGAAAACCCAGCCCAATATTGTGAAGCATATACAATCAGTAATGTATATTGTTTGCAAGTATGAATCTGCAAGGATGATGGCTCAAAAGTTGCGTCCACCACAAGTTGCTATATATAGCAGCAGTGAGTGCAGCATCTGCGGTCACCTGAGAGACTGCTACACTGCACAGTGTGGACGTCTAGAGCATGTCTGTGCTAAGATGAAGATGACTGGAAGGAATGAGTAGGCAGTGATTAGTTACTCAAACAGAGCTACTATATTCCCCCTGATGGAGGTCTGGTGCTCTATTAGATGCACACCAGTGCTGCAGACTTGCTGAACTAATACAGGAATGGATCACGTCCTGGAATAGTACACATGGCTGGCTGGAAGCCCAAGGAACTGATACAATGCACACGTCTAACTCAGAACGTGCTTGGTCATGTCGAGACACTTTTATGGTGCAGCAAGTTGAGGATAGATTGCTACCGTCTAGTGTCCTCACCTGTGCAACATGTTGTGTGTATTACCTCCTGGTGTCATCACCTGTGCAACATGTTGTTTGTATTACCTCTGGTGTCCACACTTGTGCAACATGCTGTGTGTATTACCTCCTGGTGTCCTCACCTGTGCAACATGTGTGTATTACCTCCTGGTGTCCTCACCTGTGCAACATGCTGTGTGTATTACCTCCTGGTGTCCACACCTGTGCAACATGCTGTGTGTATTACCTCCTGGTGTCCACACCTGTGCAACATGTTGTGTGTATTACCTCCTGGTGTCCTCACCTGTGCAACATGTTGTGTGTATTACCTCCTGGTGTCATCACCTGTGCAACATGTTGTGTGTATTACCTCCTGGTGTCATCACCTGTGCAACATGTTGTTTGTATTACCTCTGGTGTCCACACCTGTGCAACATGCTGTGTGTATTACCTCCTGGTGTCCTCACCTGTGCAACATGCTGTGTGTATTACCTCCTGGTGTCCTCACCTGTGCAACATGTTGTGTGTATTACCTCTGGTGTCCACACCTGTGCAACATGCTGTGTGTATAACATGCTGTGTGTATTACCTCCTGGTGTCCTCACCTGTGCAACATGCTGTGTGTATTACCTCCTGGTGTCCTCACCTGTGCAACATGCTGTGTGTATTACCTCCTGGTGTCCACACCTGTGCAACATGCTGTGTGTATTACCTCCTGGTGTCCACACCTGTGCAACATGCTGTGTGTATTACCTCCTGGTGTCCACACCTGTGCAACATGCTGTGTGTATTACCTCCTGGTGTCCTCACCTGTGCAACATGCTGTGTGTATTACCTCCTGGTGTCCACACCTGTGCAACATGTTGTGTGTATTACCTCCTGGTGTCCTCACCTGTGCAACATGTTGTGTGTATTACCTCCTGGTGTCATCACCTGTGCAACATGTTGTGTGTATTACCTCCTGGTGTCATCACCTGTGCAACATGTTGTTTGTATTACCTCTGGTGTCCACACCTGTGCAACATGCTGTGTGTATTACCTCCTGGTGTCCTCACCTGTGCAACATGCTGTGTGTATTGCCTCCTGGTATCCTCACCTGTGCAACATGCTGTGTGTATTGCCTCCTGGTGTCCTCACCTGTGCAACATGTTGTGTGTATTACCTCTGGTGTCCTCACCTGTGCAACAAGTTGTGTGTATTACCTCCTGGTGTCCTCACCTGGTCAACATGTTGTGTGTATTACCTCCTGGTGTCCTCACCTGTGCAACATGCTGTGTGTATTACCTCCTGGTGTCCACACCTGTGCAACATGCTGTGTGTATTACCTCCTGGTGTCCACACCTGTGCAACATGTTGTGTGTATTACCTCCTGGTGTCCTCACCTGGTCAACATGTTGCGTGTATTACCTCCTGGTGTCCTCACCTGTGCAACATGCTGTGTGTATTACCTCCTGGTGTCATCACCTGTGCAACATGTTATGTGTATTACCTCCTGGTGTCATCACCTGTGCAACATGTTGTTTGTATTATTACCTCTGGTGTCCACACCTGTGCAACATGCTGTGTGTATTACCTCCTGGTGTCCTCACCTGTGCAACATGTGTGTATTACCTCCTGGTGTCCACACCTGTGCAACATGCTGTGTGTATTACCTCAACTGGTGTCCACACCTGTGCAACATGCTGTGTGTATTACCTCCTGGTGTCCTCACCTGTGCAACATGCTGTGTGTATTACCTCCTGGTGTCCACACCTGTGCAACATGTTGTGTGTATTACCTCCTGGTGTCCTCACCTGTGCAACATGTTGTGTGTATTACCTCCTGGTGTCATCACCTGTGCAACATGTTGTGTGTATTACCTCCTGGTGTCATCACCTGTGCAACATGTTGTTTGTATTACCTCTGGTGTCCACACCTGTGCAACATGCTGTGTGTATTACCTCCTGGTGTCCTCACCTGGTCAACATGCTGTGTGTATTACCTCCTGGTGTCCACACCTGTGCAACATGCTGTGTGTATTACCTCCTGGTATCCACACCTGTGCAACATGCTGTGTGTATTACCTCCTGGTGTCCTCACCTGTGCAACATGCTGTGTGTATTACCTCCTGGTGTCCACACCTGTGCAACATGCTGTGTGTATTACCTCCGGGTGTCCACACCTGTGCAACATGCTGTGTGTATTACCTCCTGGTGTCCACACCTGTGCAACATGCTGTGTGTATTACCTCCTGGTGTCCTCACCTGTGCAACATGCTGTGTGTATTACCTCCTGGTGTCCACACCTGTGCAACATGCTGTGTGTATTACCTCCTGGTGTCCACACCTGTGCAACATGCTGTGTGTATTACCTCCTGGTGTCCTCACCTGTGCAACATGCTGTGTGTATTACCTCCTGGTGTCCACACCTGTGCAACATGCTGTGTGTATTACCTCCTGGTGTCCTCACCTGTGCAACATGCTGTGTGTATTACCTCCTGGTGTCCACACCTGTGCAACATGCTGTGTGTATTACCTCCTGGTGTCATCACCTGTGCAACATGTGTGTATTACCTCCTGGTGTCCACACCTGTGCAACATGCTGTGTGTATTACCTCCTGGTGTCCACACCTGTGCAACATGCTGTGTGTATTACCTCCTGGTGTCCTCACCTGTGCAACATGCTGTGTGTATTACCTCCTGGTGTCCTCACCTGGTCAACATGCTGTGTGTATTACCTCCTGGTGTCCTCACCTGTGCAACATGCTGTGTGTATTACCTCCTGGTGTCCTCACCTGTGCAACATGCTGTGTGTATTACCTCCTGGTGTCATCACCTGTGCAACATGCTGTGTGTATTACCTCTGGTGTCCACACCTGTTCAACATGCTGTGTGTATTACCTCCTGGTGTCCTCACCTGTGCAACATGCTGTGTGTATAACCTCCTGGTGTCCACACCTGTGCAACATGCTGTGTGTATTACCTCCTGGTGTCCACACCTGTGCAACATGCTGTGTGTATTACCTCCTGGTGTCCTCACCTGTGCAACATGCTGTGTGTATTACCTCCTGGTGTCCTCACCTGTGCAACATGCTGTGTGTATTACCTCCTGGTGTCCTCACCTGTGCAACATGCTGTGTGTATTACCTCTGGTGTCCTCACCTGTGCAACATGCTGTGTTTATTACCTCCTGGTGTCATCACCTGTGCAACATGCTGTGTGTATTACCTCCTGGTGTCCACACCTGTGCAACATGCTGTGTGTATTACCTCCTGGTGTCCACACCTGTGCAACATGCTGTGTGTATTACCTCCTGGTGTCCTCACCTGTGCAACATGCTGTGTGTATTACCTCCTGGTGTCCTCACCTGTGCAACATGCTGTGTGTATTACCTCCTGGTGTCCTCACCTGTGCAACATGCTGTGTGTATTACCTCCTGGTGTCCTCACCTGTGCAACACGCTGTGTGTATTACCTCCTGGTGTCCTCACCTGTGCAACATGCTGTGTGTACTACCTCCTGGTGTCCACACCTGTGCAACATGCTGTGTATATTTATGGGAGTGGTAATATATTGCCAAAAGCAGCAGTCTTGTTACGAAGGTGTGTGTGTGTGGTGTGTGTGTGTTTGGTGTGTGTGTGTGTGTGTGTGTAGATCATCCATTTCTTGGTCCACATGGTCTATAACAAAGGAAAAATCCCTCCCTCAGCTCCAAGGAGACCCAATCGAAGGTAGGCAAGATTCCATACAAGATGTTGCATAAGGACTGGAGGGTATGCACTCCTTAGATATGGGAAACTGTTAAACACTTTTGGGTTGTCATGGTACATGTGTGGATACGTATGTCATGTATTGTGCTGTGGTCAAGTGGTCAAGCACGCTGGTTGAAAATTTTCTTTTCGACCTGCATGCTTGACCACGTATTCAGCGCTTAATGAGTAATTGTCGAGTTCCCCTTGCCAATTTCCACTGTCTAGCACTTGCCAATCTGGAGTCAGACTGCAGAGAATTGAGGCATCCAAGTTCTGAGGTCCCCAAATTTGACTGCCTGTAACTTTGGCATGGGTATATCTATGCAACAGTTTTTAGTATTCAAAGAGAGCACACAGAGAGATCTATCTTTTGAGCTATATATCAATTTCATAGAGTGATGTGTGCAGAATTTACGGAGCTCTGAAGTCATAATTAATCACAGTTTTTTTAGACACGTTAAAAATGGTATCACCCTCCCCCCCCCCATACTGTGCCTCCCGCATAATGTTACTCATGGCAATGGAACGTAACCATGCACTTGTCCATCGTCATAGTGTTGGTTTAGCTGGTTTTGTTGGTAGTGGAGCTGGTCTGTGTCTATATAGGCAAGCTTGAATGGCTGTAAGTGCATTGGCACATTATTTTTCATGTCTAATAAAGGATGTATCCTTTGGTGGGAGGGGTCTCTCAAAAGAGGACAACTGCATTGGCATCCTAGGCAACAGAATACGAATTCTAATTAAAGCACACTTGGCATAAATACCACGCCATAACATAATTCATGTTATTTAAATTATTTAAGGTACTGTATGACTGCCAATTAGTGGATAATGGGTTTCCTTGAGTACGTTCCTTGAGTACGAATGAGGCACCTCACAGTTCACACTTGAATGCTCTTGTTAAATTTCCCCCCGCCCCCCCCCCCCCCCCCCCCCACACACACTCACACTTCTGTATATATATCATGTTTTTGTTTCCTGCTTGTAAACTTCTTCCAATGTAGCGTGTCCAGACTACTACATATGTTGAATGTCCTTTTGTAATTGCCAATCTGGACACTGTTACTTTGTGTTGCTCTGTGTTACGCTACAGACATTACACTGTGTTACACTTGCCTGTTGCATGCTCTACTCGGGCATTGTTAATTTTATTTTTCCACTGTTGTTGTTTGCGTCGCATAGCAACCATCTCATGCTGATGGGCACTGAGGAACAGGCTCAAGTTCCTCTGACCAAGAAGGTGAAGATGGCCGCTCCTAATGAGCCAGTCAGCGAGTTCTCTGTGTCGGACCTGGACCTGGAGGACTTCACATCATCTTTCAAGGAATTCACCAGCTCTGTAGGTCACCTGCGAGACTTTATAATGCACTACGTCGTTCGCGCAGCACAGCAAGCTTTAGTCGTAGTCACCATCATTTCAGGTTCTGGATTACTGATAGCTGATTACTGACACCTAAGATTACTGACGCTTCAGGTTACTGGCACTTCATATTACTGTCATTTCAGATTACTGTCATTTCAGATATATAGTTGATAACTGACACCTAAGAGTATTGACACTTCACTTCAGACTAAGTACTGTTACTGTCACTTCAGATTACTGACACTTCAGATTACTGGCACTTCTGATTGTTGACACTTGACACCAGATTACTGACACTTCTTATTATTGATACCAGATTACTGACACTTCACATTACTGACACTTCAGATTACTGACAATTCAGATTACAGACACTTCAGATTACTGACACTTCAGATTACTGACACTTCAGACTGACACTTCTGATTACAGACACTTCAGATTACTGACACTTCAGATTACTGACACTTCAGATTACTGACACTTCTGTTACTGACACTTCAGATTACTGACATTACAGATTACTGACACTTCAGATTACTGACACTTCAGATTATTGACACCAGATTTCTGACACTTCAGAATACTGATACTTAAGATTACTAATGTACTTAAGATTACTAATGCTTCAGATTACTGACACTTCAGATAACTGACACTTCAGATAACTGACACTTCAGATAACTAGATTATCCACACACCAGATTTACGACACTTCTTACTTCAGATTACTGAGGCTTAAGTTCAGATTGCTAAGCTTCAGATTACTGACAGTTCAGATGACTCTGCTGAATACAGAGCTCTTTCCCTGCCTCCCTGATCTACTAGACTAGGCCTCCTCCCTCCTCCCCGACAACCAGAACCATCCCAGCCAGAATGTCCCAAGGGTCTGGAACTGTCTTGCCCCTAGAGACACTGCCTTAACTTTAGTTCTACTCCTCCCTAGCCTTTTTGATGGCTGCTAACCATCCTAGTGATGTGAGATGTCGGGCACCCCCACTAGGGACATCGGGGGAGTGCCCCAAGTATCCCAGAATGTCCCTAGGGGAGGTGCGGCACTACCGGACACATATGACGCCTTCTACTCGTACAGCATACCTCACATGATGTAATCTTGTTTTTCAAGGATTCGTGTAACGGAATTGTTTCGTGAAATAATTTTCTAGGGTTTTTTAACCCTTTACCAGATTTTATTAGAATTGGACGTAGAATTGGACGACACAATTTTCGCATCTGGGATCAAATCCATGAAAACCTACAAACTTTGGCTCATTGGATGAAAAACACTCTGTGGTGTAGCTTGACGTTCAACCACTAGAGGGGGCATGTGGTGTAGCTTGACATTCGACCACTAGAGGGGGTCGTGTGGTGTAGCTTGTCATTCGACCACTAGAGGGGGTCGTATGTTGTAGCTTGACATTCGGCCACCAGAGGGGGTCGTGTGGTGTAGCTTGACATTCGACCACTAGAGGGGGTCGTGTGGTGTAGCTTGACATTCGACCACTAGAGGGG
Organism: Cladorhizidae sp. MBARI D1340-BT2; assembly: GCA_028752905.1. NCBI lineage: Eukaryota > Metazoa > Porifera > Demospongiae > Poecilosclerida > Cladorhizidae > Cladorhizidae sp. MBARI D1340-BT2. The sequence goes on along the minus strand of JAQNBH010000018.1, from coordinate 8,220,311 downwards.
GTCGTGTGGTGTAGATTGACTTTTGACCACTAGAGGGTCATTTTCGGTTTAAAAAAATGCCATATTACGTTTCGCATTTTGCCCAATTCCATTTCATCGTTAACTTTTTAGAGAAAAGAAGTGCAATAATGAATGCAAAAGATGCCGAATATGATCTTCCTTCAACTTCTTGTCCTCTGCTCCTCTGCTGAGGCACGGCTAACAGTTCTCTTGGCCTTCTCGGCTCATGCAGGGGCTGAGTCTGCCATCTCTTTCTTCCACATGCACACAGATGCTTTAACCCTCTGAGTGCTAGAGGTCCATTTAATTTTAATGCCCAGCCATATAGCAGGGAAGGGTCCCCCCCCCCCCCTTCTAATCAAGACTTGTAAAATGCAATATCCAGCCTAAAGTCAACTCCTTAACTATACACTGATGCCCAATTAGTATACCTGGATCTACAACTGCTTAGAGGAAAGTCCAAAGCCTACTCCAATGTAAGATATACATGTAGCTACAAACCACAGCTGTAGTTATGGCAGCTGCTAGGCTTGCAATGCCTAGTTTTCCATGATCACGAAAATGATTCACCCTAGTTACCCTCACATGCATTGTGTGTCTCCAGACCCCCTCATTTTTAAATTTTTTTTGCTTTTGAAAACCCCCCTCTACTCCCCACCCCTCCTTACGCAGACACTAAGTTCTCTGCTGACCGATCCACCTCCTCCACTTGTGCCCACCACCACCCTACTTCCTCTCAGCTCTCCCAACCTACTTCCTCTCAGCTCTCCCAACCTACTTCCTGTCAGCTCTCCCAACCTACTTCCTGTCAACTCTCCCAGCCTACTTCCTGTCAGCCCTCCTAGCGTACTTACTGTCAACTCTCCTGTCCCATCGGTGGCTACCAATAACTCACCGTCCTCCTTGACCTCCTCTCCTCCTCCTCCATATTCCGCTTCCATATCCCCTGTGCACATTCCCACTCCAGGTCAGTCAACCTCATAGTTACGGGGCTTCTAGCGGGGGGGGGGGGGGGGGCATTTCATTGTCCTCTTTGTGTACAATCCTCTTTGTGTACAAGCTAATAAATTTATTAAGTGGAGCTACACACAGAAAACAACACTAGCACATGGCAGCACTGGGAGACATGAATATGCACAAGAGTGGGGACATGAATATGCACAAGAGTGGGGACATGAATATGCACAAGAGTGGAGACATGAATATGCACAAGAGTGGAGACATGAATATGCACAAGAGTGGAGACAAGAGTGGAGACATGAATATGTACAAGAGTGGATACATGAATATGTACAGGAGTGGAGACATGAATATACACAAGAGTGGAGACATGAATATGTACAAGAGTGGAGACATGAATATGCACAAGAGTGGAGACATGAATATGCACAAGAGTGGAGACATGAATATGCACAAGAGTGGAGACATGAATATGCACAAGAGTGGAGACATGAATATGCACAAGAGTGGAGACATGAATATGCACAAGAGTGGGAGACATGAATATGTACAAGAGTGGAGACATGAATATGCACCAGAGTGGGAGACATGAATATGCACAAGAGTGGAGACATGAATATGTACAAGAGTGGAGACATGAATATGCACAAGAGTGGAGACATGAATATGCACAAGAGTGGGAGACATGAATATGTACAAGAGTGGAGACATGAATATGCACAAGAGTGGGAGACATGAATATGCACAAGAGTGGAGACATGAATATGCACAAGAGTGGAGACATGAATATGCACAAGAGTGGAGACATGAATATGCACAAGAGTGGAGACATGAATATGCACAAGAGTGGAGACATGAATATGCACAAGAGTGGAGACATGAATATGCACAAGAGTGGGAGACATGAATATGCACAAGAGTGGGAGACATGAATATGCACAAGAGTGGGAGACATGAATATGCACAAGAGTGGGAGACATGAATATGCACAAGAGTGGGAGACATGAATATGTACAAGAGTGGAGACATGAATGTGCACAAGAGTGGAGACATGAATATGCACAAGAGTGGAGACATGAATATGCACAAGAGTGGGAGACATGAATATGCACAAGAGTGGAGACATGAATATGCACAAGAGTGGAGACATGAATATGCACAAGAGTGGAGACATGAATATACACAAGAGTGGAGACATGAATATGCACAAGAGTGGAGACATGAATATGCACAGGAGTGGAGACATGAATATGCACAAGAGTGGGAGACATGAATATGCACAAGAGTGGAGACATGAATATGCACAAGAGTGGGAGACATGAATATGCACAAGAGTGGAGACATGAATATGCACAAGAGTGGGAGACATGAATATGCACAAGAGTGGAGACATGAATATGCACAAGAGTGGAGACATGAATATGCACAAGAGTGGAGACATGAATATGCACAAGAGTGGGGGACATGAATATGTACAAGAGTGGAGACATGAATATGTACAAGAGTGGAGACATGAATATGCACAAGAGTGGGAGACATGAATATGCACAAGAGTGGAGACATGAATATGCACAAGAGTGGAGACATGAATATGTACAAGAGTGGAGACATGAATATGTACAAGAGTGGGAGACATGAATATGCACAAGAGTGGAGACATGAATATGTACAAGAGTGGAGACATGAATATGCACAAGAGTGGAGACATGAATATGCACAAGAGTGGAGACATGAATATGCACAAGAGTGGAGACATGAATATGTACAAGAGTGGGAGACATGAATATGCACAAGAGTGGAGACATGAATATGTACAAGAGTGGAGACATGAATATGCACAAGAGTGGAGACATGAATATGCACAAGAGTGGAGACATGAATATGCACAAGAGTGGAGACATGAATATGCACAAGAGTGGAGACATGAATATGTACAAGAGTGGAGACATGAATATGTACAAGAGTGGAGACATGAATATACACAAGAGTGGAGACATGAATATGCACAAGAGTGGGAGACATGAATATGCACAAGAGTGGAGACATGAATATGCACAAGAGTGGAGACATGAATATGCACAAGAGTGGAGACATGAATATACACAAGAGTGGAGACATGAATATGCACAAGAGTGGAGACATGAATATGCACAGGAGTGGAGACATGAATATGCACAAGAGTGGGAGACATGAATATGCACAAGAGTGGAGACATGAATATGCACAAGAGTGGGAGACATGAATATGCACAAGAGTGGAGACATGAATATGCACAAGAGTGGGAGACATGAATATGCACAAGAGTGGAGACATGAATATGCACAAGAGTGGAGACATGAATATGCACAAGAGTGGAGACATGAATATGCACAAGAGTGGGGGACATGAATATGTACAAGAGTGGAGACATGAATATGTACAAGAGTGGAGACATGAATATGCACAAGAGTGGGAGACATGAATATGCACAAGAGTGGAGACATGAATATGCACAAGAGTGGAGACATGAATATGTACAAGAGTGGAGACATGAATATGTACAAGAGTGGGAGACATGAATATGCACAAGAGTGGAGACATGAATATGTACAAGAGTGGAGACATGAATATGCACAAGAGTGGAGACATGAATATGCACAAGAGTGGAGACATGAATATGCACAAGAGTGGAGACATGAATATGCACAAGAGTGGAGACATGAATATGTACAAGAGTGGAGACATGAATATGTACAAGAGTGGAGACATGAATATGCACAAGAGTGGAGACATGAATATGCACAAGAGTGGAGACATGAATATGCACAAGAGTGGAGACATGAATATGCACAAGAGTGGAGACATGAATATGCACAAGAGTGGAGACATGAATATGCACAAGAGTGGAGACATGAATATGCACAAGAGTGGAGACATGAATATGTACAAGAGTGGAGACATGAATATGCACAAGAGTGGAGACATGAATATGCACAAGAGTGGGAGAGATGAATATGCACAAGAGTGGAGACATGAATATGCACAAGAGTGGAGACATGAATATGCACAAGAGTGGAGACATGAATATGCACAAGAGTGGAGACATGAATATGCACAAGAGTGGAGACATGAATATGCACAAGAGTGGAGACATGAATATGCACAAGAGTGGAGACATGAATATGTACAAGAGTGGAGACATGAATATGCACAAGAGTGGAGACATGAATATGCACAAGAGTGGAGACATGAATATGCACAAGAGTGGGAGACATGAATATGTACAAGAGTGGGAGACATGAATATGCACAAGAGTGGAGACATGAATATGCACAAGAGTGGAGACATGAATATGCACAAGAGTGGGAGACATGAATATGTACAAGAGTGGGAGACATGAATATGCACAAGAGTGGGAGACATGAATATGCACAAGAGTGGGAGTGATGAATATGCACAAGAGTGGGAGAGATGAATATGCACAAGAGTGGGATATGCACAAGAGTGGAGACATGAATATACACAAGAATGGGAGACATGAATATACACATACACAAGAGTGGGAGACATGAATATGCACAAGACAGTCTTCTTTAACTGTTTGCAGACAAGAAAGGAAGGTGAAGTTTCTCACTTTTGCTTCCCACTGCAATAAGGATGTGATAGGTTGGTGATGGTAGCAGTGTGTAGCAGGTGTACATTCACTTCCCCATACCTCAGTGGGGCCAGCAAAGTGACTGGAGGAGAGTGACCAGCAGCGGGTGGCCAATTGTCACCATTTAAACTGATGGGTGGCTACAGGAAGTGACTCACTTAAAATTGCAATCCTCATAGGGGACAAATGTATAGACTGATGGTCAAGAGGTGAAGTTAGACAGCTCTAGGAGACTTGACACTCTATGGAACTGAACTGAAGGACAGAGGAAACTGGACTTTAAAGCCTGATGGTCGAGGTTATTGGCTTGGAACTAGACTTGAATCCTGGCTGGTCCGATGCTGAAGCTACTAGCTTGGAACTAGACTTGAAGCCTGGCTAGTCCGATGCTGAAGCTTCTGGCTTGGAACTAGACTTGAAGCCTGGCTAGTCCGATGCTGAAGCTTCTGGCTTGGAACTAGACTTGAAGCCTGGCTGGTCCGATGCTGAAGCTTCTGGGTTGGAACTAGACTTGAAGCCTGGCTAGTCTGATGCTGAAGCTTATGGCTTGGAACTAGACTTGAAGCCTGGCTAGTCCGATGCTGAAGCTACTAGCTTGGAACTAGACTTGAAGCCTGGCTAGTCTGATGCTGAAGCTACTAGCTTGGAACTAGACTTGAAGCCTGGCTAGTCCGATGCTGAAGCTTATGGCTTGGAACTAGACTTGAAGCCTGGCTGGTCTGATGCTGAAGCTTCTGGCTTGGAACTAGACTTGAAGCCTGGCTAGTCCGATGCTGAAGCTACTGGCTTGGAACTAGACTTGAAGCCTGGCTAGTCCGATGCTGAAGCTACTAGCTTGGAAGTAGACATGATGCATGGCTGGTCTGAGGTAGCTTGGAAGTATACACGATGCATGGCTGGTCTGAGGCTGAAGCTACTAGCTTGGAAGTAGACATGATGCATGGCCGGTCCAGGCTGAGGCTACTAGCTTAGAAGTAGACATGATGCATGGCCGGTCCAGGCTGAGGCTACTAGCTTGGAAGTAGACGTGATGCATGGCTGGTCCAGGCTGAGGCTACTAGCTTGGAAGTAGACGTGATGCATGGCTGGTCCAGGCCGAGGCTACTGGCCCTACAATGACGACTTTTTTCAAAAGTAATTTATAGCATGCATGGATTGTTTACAAGACTGAGAAACTCTTTTGATGTTCTAAGCAGCTGTGAAACACCGGCAACAAATCCTGGCATGTTAGCTCGACAAGGAATGGAAATTCTATGACACCGACACCAAGAACATATAGATAGAGCCACTCACTCACTCATCACCATGGTTAATAGAAACATGGCGAACGGCATGGTGCACTTCATTAAGGGTTACTAATCCACCTCTCCCACCCCCTAATTAAAAAAGTGCCGTGACTTTGTAATAATATAAGTCAACCAGTGGTGGGCACAAGATGTAATGAAGCGGCCACAGTGTCTCTGCGGAGAATGTGGATGGACCGCAGGGGAACGCTCATGAATGTGTCCCAGCTAGCTCATGTGTCCTCAGCTAAATTTTCATTTCCTCAACCAATACCGTATTTTGTGGTTTCCAGTGCATGTGTTTGGTTGACTTAATGCTTCACAAGAAAGGCCGAATGAGATTTGGAGGATGTGCGTGTGAATATTCCAAGTCAGGTTTAGTTGCCACTAGCAACCAATGAAACGGGGGGGGGGGGGGGGGGGGGTCCACGATGTCAGACATGATCTACATGTACATGGCTACCGGCTGCCTAAGCTGAAGTGATGGTGATAGATTTATAAACATTTGCTGTGACATGGCACAAGCCTAGGCCTACCTCTCCCTCGAGCTCAAAGAGAGGATGAGCAAAGACAAACTTAATGGATGAAATACAACTTTCATAAAACCACAATTTAAAAAAAGCGAACTATTAGCCTACACGTATCCTACTTCCAAATCGCCGACCGGGGAGTGTACAATGCTCATGAAGTTTCAAACTCAACAATGAAATTGCTGATCGTTGGAATGAAATGTGTTCACTAAGTAGACGTCTAGTTTCGGTACAAGTCTAGTTTCAAACACGACAACTCTCATTACTAACGAATATCTTCCTAAATGCCGATCAGTTGGAAAACATTTAATTAGAAACAGAAAGTCAATTGGAAAATATTTAATTAGAAACAGGAAGTCAATTGGAAAACATTTAATTAGAAACAGGAAGTCGAAACAGGAAGTCAACCAGAACATATTTAATTAGAAACAGAAAGTCAAGTCAATTGGAAAATACTTAATTAGAAACAGAAAGTCAATTGGAAAACATTTAATTAGTTAATTAGAAAAAAATGAATTAGAAACAGAAAGTCAATTAAGTCAATTGGAAAAAACAGAAAGTTATGTTTGGCATATTAAAAACTTGATCAAAACAAGCAACTCTCAAATGAAGCGTCAGAGGTCTACGATTCATTATCGTCACCGAGAACTTGGTAATTCCATGCAATACGTGTTATTGGAATGAGAATCTTTGTAACAAATCAAGTCACACCTACAGCAGGAACAGTCATCAACTAACAAACTCTTGATATTTCACAATTAAAAACTTCTTCTTTGTCAGCTGTTGGGATGGCCACGCAAATACACGATTTAGTTCATCCTCTGCTATTTATGATCGAGGGCTGCCCAGAATGAGCAAGCCGGCCGCACTTTACCAACCTAGGCAGCAAGCCTTGCTTATCTGAATAGCCAATAGTTGCCCCCCAAAGTTTATTTTCTCTCGTATTACTGAAATGAATTGATCAGCAGCTACCTTGTCTGCTGATGGCTTTCTCCCTTACATTGAAAGCTGCCGGGTGGTGTGTGATGTTGGCATTTCTAGCCAACACACCTTGACAGCTTCCCTTAACCAGCTTGGCAACTCGCATGCCTAACCTACAATATTGCTTGTGTGATTAGGGGCTCTCTCCTCTGGCATCGTTCTCGGGCAAGACGTAAAGCAATGAGCGCTTCATCCTTGCCACACCTCATAACCTTGACCAGCTGCTCCACCCTCCATGTCTTGCTCCACCCTCCATGTCTTGCTCCATGTCTTGCTCCACCTCCATGTCTTGCTCCACCTCCATGTCTTGCTCCACCTCCATGTCTTGCTCCACCTCCATGTCTTGCTCCACCTCCATGTCTTGCTCCACCTCCATGTCTTGCTCCACCTCCATGTCTTGCTCCACCGACCATGTCTTGCTCCACCTCCATGTCTTGCTCCACCTCCATGTCTTGCTCCACCTCCATGTCTTGCTCCACCTCCATGTCTTGCTCCACCTCCATGTCTTTCTCCATGTCTTGCTCCACCCTCCATATCTTTCATCTTGTGTCATTCTGTCGAGAGCGAAGACTCCTACTTCTTGATATCAGAGACGGTATAAATGGCCGACTCCGTACTCATTGCGTAACACTGTGTACGACTTCTTCCCAATTAGCTTCTGATCAATAGTGGGCATTCTGTGGGCTCTCTTCATGACTCCTTCGGCTGACACCATTGCTCAAACTTACCCGCGATAAGTGCATCACATATCTAATTAAAGTACAAAATATGAATTAATCTCTTTGGATTTGCGAGGGTTTGGATTAGACTGGTTCGGGTTAGAGAGGGTCTACTGTGTTGCTGTGTTTAACACGTGGCACAAAGATTTAGTGGCACGTGCACTGCTTCACTTGGGTTCAGAGTTTTGTGTGTCAGCCTTTGCCAAGTCAACAGGACATAGAGTCTGCTATATGTACCTCACCTTACCTAAGAGTAGCTTGGTTGCATGAGGCAGAATGGCAAGGGGAGGGGTTGTAAGTTAGCATGTTTCGGTGACGTGGAGTGATGATTTGATGGGGGATAATTATGATGGGGGATAGTTTTGATGGGGGATAATTATGATGAGGGATAGTTTTGATGGGAGATAATTATGATGGGGGATAATTATGATGGGTGATAGTTTTAATGGGGGATAATTATGATGGCGGATAATTATGATGGGGGATAATTATGATGGGGGATAATTATGATGGGGGATAATTATGATGGGGGATAATTATGATGGGGGATAATTATGATAATTATGATGGGGGATAGTTATGATGGGGGGATAGTTTTGATGGGGGATAATTATGATGGGGGATAATAATGATGGGGGATAATTATGATGGGGATAGTTTTGATGGGGGATAATTGATAATTATGATGGGGATAATTATGATGGGGATAATTATGATGGGGATAATTTTGATGGGGGATAGTTTTGATGGGGGATAGTTTTGATGGGGGATAATTATGATGGGGGATAATTATGATGGGGGATAGTTTTGATGGCGTTATGATGGGGGATAATTATGATGGGGATAGTTTTAATGGGGGATAAGGGGATAATTATGATGGGGATAGTTTTTAATGGGGGATAATTATGATGGGGGATAGTTTTGATGGGGATAATTATGATGGGGGTAGTTTTGATGGGGGTAGTTTTGATGGGGGATAATTATGATGGGGGATAATTATGATGGGGGATAGTTTTGATGGGGGATAATTATGATGGGGGATAATTATGATGGGTGATAGTTTTAAGGAGGGACAGCTCCATTTTTTTGCATATTTTTTTTTTAACCTGTGGTTACAACTTTAGAGCTCAGTAGATTCTGCAAACTTCATGGTATGGACTTGATATATAGCTCAAAAGATAGGTCTCTCTGTGTGCTCTCTTTTGATACTAAAATATGTTTCATAGGTATAACTATAGGCAAGTTACTAGACCCTAAAGCGGAGGGACCACAAAAACCTGCACCCCAAAACCGCCGTCCAAAACCATTCTGAGTTGCGAAGTGCAAAAAAATTAAAAATGGTACGAGTGGCTAGAGGAAGCTCTAGAGCATACAATGAGTATTTTGAGTAGGCGTGAAAAATTGATTACCTGGTCAAGCGCGCGGGTAGAAAATTGAAGGCGTTGACAAGGCGTCGGAGACCTATCTTTTGAGCTATATATCAAGTCCATACCATGAAGTTTGCAGAATCTACTGAGCTCTAAAGTTGTAACCACAGGTAAAAAAAAAATATGCAAAAAAATGGAGCTGTCCCCCCTTAATGGGGGATAATGATGATGGCGGATAATTATGATGGGGGATAAATATGATGGGGGATAATTATGATGGGGGATAGTTATGATGGGGGATAGTTATGATGGGGGATAGTTTTGATGGGGGATAATTGATAATTATGATGGGGGATAATTATGATGGGGGATAATAATGATGGGGGATAATTATGATGGGGGATAATTATGATGGGGGATAGTTTTGATGGGGATAATTATGATGGGGATAATTATGATGGGGATAATTATGATGGGGATAATTATGATGGGGATAATTTTGATTGGGGATAGTTTTGATGGGGGATAATTATGATGGGGGATAGTATTGATGGGGGATAATTATGATGGGGGTAATTATGATGGGGGATAGTTTTAATGGGGGATAATTGGGGATAATTATGATGGGGATAGTTTTAATGGGGGATAATTATGATGGGGGATAGTTTTGATGGGGGATAATTATGATGGGGGTAGTTTTGATGGTGGATAATTATGATGGGGGATAATTATGATGGGGGATAGTTTTGATGGGGATAATTATGATGGGGGATAATTATGATGGGTGATAATTATGATGGGTGATAGTTTTAATGAGGGATAATTATGATAGGGGATAATTATGATGGGTGATAGTTATAATGGGGGATAATTATGATGGGGGATAGTTTTGATGGGGGATATTATGATGGAGGATAATTATGATGGGGGTTAATTATGATGGGGGATAGTTTTGATGGGGGATAATTATGATGGGGGTTAATTATGATGGGGGATAATTATGATGGGGGATAGTTTTGACAGCAGATAGCGATGATTGGGGATAGTTTTGATGGTGAAAGAGCCAAGGGCTAGTAGCATTGGTGAATGCACATGCCCACAAACATGCACATTTGCACTCCGTAAGCTCAGTTTTGGGACCAAGCAAACAACTTGTACAGATCTAACTTTCCTTACGTTGGACTGAGTGCATTGGCAAGTGAGAGAGCTGCAATGGAGCAGCCGTGTGATCAATGGCAGGAGCCACACACTCAGTTCACCAACAGAAAGTAGATTTCATTAAGTAATCGGGCATTCCTTGTACTTGCCAGCCTCCACCCTGAAGTCAGTAGTGAGCAACAATACTGATATGCATGCTAATGGATACCTACCTGTAATTCAATAGTGTACATGATCAATGTATATAACTCTCAAAAGTTTGTGCCCGGAGAGTGAAATTGATCATGGAGGTGTTCCTAGCACGAGCATTTGGTGTAGAAAGTGCACATTTGTGTGGTGTGCAGTTAACTAAGGTTATATAGAACACTCAGAATGTGTGCAAGAAACACATGTAATATTCTATCACATGATATCTATGAGAAGGACTGCGATATCACATGCCAATTATGCAATACCACATGATAATTATAAGTGCATGTGATATTTATGAAGACTGCAATATCACATGACATTTATGATAAGGACTGCACATCATATGATTTCTATGAGAAGGACTGCACTATCACATGATATCTATGATAAAATGCGACGATGTAGGCTGTTGGCCTGATTCCGTTCCTCCTGGTGCATATAGCAGTTCAGAGGTCAAAGGGTTGGCCCGCGTGACTACACTAGTTTCCATTGGGACTTGCAGGTCCTGTTCATGGGACAAGTTGTAGACATTGTTCTGTGAACAAGGCACTCTCATGGTGAGGTCATTCAAGGTGAGGTCATTCAAGGTGAGATCCTTTCCATGCATCATCAGCTAGGTGATGGTGATGATCATTTGATGATCCTTTCCATGTAATGGCCGGGTGATGATCCTTTCCACGTAATGGCAGGTCATTCATGGCAGGTCATTCAAGGTGATGATCATTTCCATGCAGCATGAGGTAATCCAAAATGATGATCCTTTCCATATAATCAAGGTGACGATCCTTTCCATGCAGTAGGAGATGATTCAAAATGACAATCCTTCAGCAGGAACTGAAGTAGCACTGGCAATTCATCCTATTCCATGTAGTATGAGGTGATTCAATGTGATGATCCTTTCCATGTAGAATAAAGTGATCCTTTCTAACGGCAGGTAATTCATGGTGATGATCCTTTCCATGTGCCATAAGGTGATTCAAGGCAACAATCCTTTCCATGCAGTAATTCATCCTAGCACAATTATGGACATCTGGGTGTTTATCACTAAACCTTCAGCAATTCAGGGTTTCATCTAGAAAATTGTCCAAGCCCGGGCAACTGGAGGAATCTGGATTTTAAGGGGGATGGTTCAAGATGTGACTAAGTAAGAGATGATTCAAAATGACGATCCTTTCCTGCTGGCAGGAACTGAAGTACACTAGGTAATTCATCCTATTCCATGTAGTATGAGGTGATTCAATGTGATGATCCTTTCCATGTAGAATAAAGTGATCCTTTCTAACGGCAGGTAATTCATGGTGATGATCCTTTCCATGTGCCATAAGGTGATTCAAGGCAACAATCCTTTCCATGCAGTAATTCATCCTAGCACAATTATGGACATCTGGGTGTTTATCACTAAACCTTCAGCAATTCAGGGTTTCATCTAGAAAATTGTCCAAGCGGGGGCAACTGGAGGAATCTGGATTTTAAGGGGGATGGTTCAAGATGTGACTAAGTTTCTAATGAATTTTAATAATACCATTTCCAAGAGGGGGGGGGGGGGGGGGGGCAAAAAGGTTCCAAGAGGGGGCCGCCCCCCCTGCCCCCCTCCTAAATGAAACCATGGGCAATGGTCGATGTCGGACTAGATAATTGAAAGGAGGGTCATAATAGGGTCATAATAGGGTCGTGCATACTAAATAAGTTCTATCTTGTAGTTTTTTTGGTGTTCCTGAATCCACGTTCACTCACTTCCAGTGTGGAGTTCTGTCAAGAGCTGTCGGGTTGGCAGGCATTCCTATGAATAATGGATTGCATAAAGGATACTTGTCACGCCCTATGGGAATGTGCTAGTACTCCCTAGATTTAAATGGTGGCAACCTCCAGTGGACATAACAATATTATAATGACCATCTCAATAATTAACTTGAAATTCCTGATGAAGGCTAGAGCAAAGCAGCTAGTCAGAACATCGATGGATTAAATTTCAAGTTGATTATTGAGAAGGTCATTGTAACAAAACAACAACACGCATACCTCATATCTCAGCTGAACTCTCACTAGTAGCAAGTTTCTTAGTAGCCAAAATGGTCGTTTCACAAACTATTATAACCAAATAGACTCCTAGCGTGCCTTGAATCCTTCACTAAGGTATAGCAGACTATAAAATAGACTCCTAGCGTGCCTTGAATCCTTCACTAAGATGTAGCAGATTGGAAGATAGACTCCTAGCGTGCCTTGAATCCTTCACTAAGGTGTAGCAAACTGGAAGATAGACTCCTAGCGTGCCTTGAATCCTTTACTAAGGTGTAGCAAATTGGAAGATAGACTCCTAGCATGCCTTGAATCCTTCACTAAGGTGTAGCAAACTGGAAGATAGACTCCTAGCGTGCCTTGAATCCTTCACTAAGGTGTAGCAAACTGGAAAATAGACGCCTAGCATGCCTTGAATCCTTCACTAAGGTGTAGCAAACTGGAAGATAGACTCCTAGCGTGCCTTGAATCCTTCACTAAGGTGTAGCAAACTGGAAGATGGACTCCTAGCATGCCTTGAATCCTTCACTAAGGTGTAGCAGACTGGAAGATAGACTCCTAGCGTGCCTTGAATCCTTCACTAAGGTGTAGCAAACCAGAGACTCCTAGCATGCCTTGAATCCTTCACTAAGGTATAGCAGACTGGAAGATCCCACAAAATTGTTCAATATAAAATAATAAAATAAAAAACGAAACTCATTTTCAAGCATCTTCCTTGTGTGCTTCTCTCTCTTTGTACTCGTATAACTTGTGCACAATCATCAAAGAAAAGACTTGCAGTATCAGAAGGTTCCAAATCTTCCGATCCACATCCCCATGATTACTCTGTTTCTTGGTTGTGGAATAATGTGGTTGGTAAGGATCGTGAGTTTATTTTGTCTGTTCTGCAACCAAGCTCACCCATGTGCTGTATTGGCGTTATCCACAGTCGAGATGCTTCCTTAGTCTTGGGTAAAGCTTCTACACTCCATCTGTCCACGTTTCTATAAGAGTTAATAGCTGACAGGAATGGATGGTGGAGGTTCATTCTAACTCAGCCAGTCAAGTCATCAACACACGCTAGCTATGATAGTTTACTAAACTGGAAGTGAGCATTACAGTCCATAGCTTGAGAATATCTGAGATAGTTCTCATCTTGCACCAGCTTGGTATCTGTGACGAGCTGCTACTCCCATCACAACCCAAGCAATACAATCTCATAGCGCCTTGATCCACATTCTCAAAAAACGCTTTGGAAGTAGTGACTATAGATGATCTCTCAACAATCGGGAAGGACCTAGGATATAGCCATGCAGTGGGTTGCCACAGAAGGAATGCTTTATCTCTGAAAAAAAGCCTTAGAAACAGCGGCAAGCTGAGGAGGGTAGGCTTGCAGATTTGCTTGGGACAGGACAATGACTAGAGCAATGTCAATACTAGGAGCTCGAGCTAAAACAATCGTTCCCCTTAACCCTCTCCATTGCAACTTCGCTTGCCTCTCAATGCTCGGCATTCTCTCAGTATAGTAGTGGATAATGCAATGTAGTTATGATTCTAGTGCCATCCTTGCTCTCTCAGTATAGTAGTGTTTGACAATGCAATGTAGTTATGATTCTAGTGCCATCCTAGCTCTCAGTATAGTAGTGTTTGACAATGCAATGTAGTTATGATTCTAGTGCCATCCTAGCTCTCAGTATAGTAGTGTTTGACAATGCAATGTAGTTATGATTCTAGTGCCATCCTTGCTCTCTCAGTATAGTAGTGTTTGACAATGCAATGTAGTTATGATTCTAGTGCCATCCTAGCTCTCTCAGTATAGTAGTGTTTGACAATGCAATGTAGTTATGATTCTAGTACCATCCTTGCTCTCTCAGTATAGTAGTGTTTGACAATGCAATGTAGTTATGATTCTAGTGCCATCCTTGCTCTCGCAGTATAGTAGTGTTTGACAATGCAATGTAGTTATGATTCTAGTGCCATCCTTGCTCTCTCAGTATAGTAGTGTTTGACAATGCAATGTAGTTATGATTCTAGTGCCATCCTAGCTCTCTCAGTATAGTAGTGTTTGACAATGCAATGTAGTTATGATTCTAGTGCCATCCTAGCTCTCTCAGTATAGTAGTGTTTGACAATGCAATGTAGTTATGATTCTAGTGCCATCCTTGCTCTCTCAGTGTAGTAGTGTTTGACAATGCAATGTAGTTATGATTCTAGTGCCATCCTAGCTCTCTCAGTATAGTAGTGTTTGACAATGCAATGTAGTTATGATTCTAGTGCCATCCTAGCTCTCTCAGTGTAGTAGTGTTTGACAATGCAATGTAGTTATGATTCTAGTGCCATCCTAGCTCTCTCAGTATAGTAGTGTTTGACAATGCAATGTAGTTATGATTCTAGTGCCATCCTTGCTCTCGTGTTTGATAATGCAATGGGTTATCAAGATAAGCAAGCATAAATTAACTCATTGTAATCTTTTCGTTGTCGTCGACGACCACTGGTTCAACTCCTGGGTAACTTCCTTTCAAGGGTGGGGGAAAAAAGACTCCCATGGTCAATATGAACAAATCAAGGTTGCTATTATACATGTCATAGAAAAATAGCATAGTGGCCATCTTGGATATCTCTGCCTCCCTAGGTGAGTGACTGTGAGCGACTCCCGTAGGTACTAACAGCTGCCACCAACCACAACAGCTGCCCTTGAAGTGTGTGTGCATATGTATGCATGCTTGCGTGCATGTGTATGCATGCTTACTTGCACGCTACACCATTTGGAGGCAACTCTTAGAGGCTCCAATTAGGTGCACTTACCTTGTGGTCCAAGGTGTGTCTTACATCTGGAGCTAGTGGGCAACCATTCCCTTTTACCTAAATTGTTAGATCAATCAAGTGCATAATTATGGTGAAGCATATCCTTTTGTGGTACTGAGCCCCAGGCTGAAACCTTACCCATTTGTGTGCGTGCGCAGGGCAGTTGGAAGCTCTCGAGAGATGGGGCAGCTCAGATCCACGCGCACCGATTTTTCAATACATATTAATAGCGAATAACTAATTATCATGCAAAATCCTACATATTATTAACGAATATTAATAATAATTATCATGCAAAATCCTACATATTAATAGCGAATAATTAATTATCATGCAAAATCCTTCATATTATTAATAATAATTATCATGCAAAATCCTACATATTAGTAGCGAATAATTAATTATCGTGCAAAATCCTACGTATTAATTAATAATGGATAAACAAACAAGGTTTCATTTAGAAAATTGTCCAAGGGGGGGCAACTGGAGGAATCAGGATTTTAAAGGGGGGGGGGGGGGGCATGATGGTTAAAGATGTGACAAAGTTTCTAATGAATTTTAATAATACACTCCAAGGGGGGGGGGGGGGGGGGGGGAATGAAACCCTGAATAAATATTGACATAACCTTATCATGACAATTAACCTTATCATGCAACATCAAATCGTGTACGTTGACCTGCATACCCAACATGCTTTTTGTGGTCAGTACCACGGCATATGCCACACACACGAGGCTGAGACTCGGCTACTACACTTGCAAGGACATCGGATGATTCAGACGCCGCTGAGACATCGTTGAGCATAGGTAAGTCTTAATTCGCCGGACAGCGCTGAACGACCTCTTGCTCTCGGCGTTTGTGTCTGGCATCACAAGTAGTGACTTCGCTGTGTGCCGACGAGCAACATTGGGTGAGAAGTCGCCTCTAACTGGCCTGGTGTGCAACTTGAACAATAGTCGAGGATATCGGACACAAGTACTCCTCCATTGATTGAGTTGTGTTGTAAGCAGCAGAGAATTGAAATCAGAACCATAAAAAGAGAGCAGGAATTGCTGTTCTTCTTCACATGGCTATCCAGTGGCCTCCGTGAGGAGGCACGACTGGAATTCCTTGAGGAGAAGCTACTGGACTTCCTTGAGGAGAAGCGACTGGACTTCCTTGAGGAGAAGTGACTGGACTTCCTTGAGGAGAAGCGACTGGACTTCCTTGAGGAGAAGCGACTGGACTTCCTTGAGAAGAAGCGACTGGACTTCTTTGAGGAGAAGCGACTGGACTTCCTTGATGAGAAGCGACTGGACTTCCTTGAGGAGAAGCGACTGGACTTCCTTGAGGAGAAGCGACTGGACTTCCTTGAGGAGAAGCGACTGGACTTCCTTGAGGAGAAGTGACTGGACTTCCTTGAGGAGAAGTGACTGGACTTCCTTGATGAGAAGGCACTGGACTTCCTTGAGGAGAAGTGACTGGACTTCCTTGAGGAGAAGTGACTGGACTTCCTTGAGGAGAAGCGACTGGACTTCCTTGAGGAGAAGCGACTGGACTTCCTTGAGGAGAAGAGACTGGACTTTCTTGAGGAGAAGCGACTGGACTTCCTTGAGGAGAAGTGACTGAGGTGAGGAGTCTTGTGATGACGAGGTACATTAAGCAGGCAGCTGACATCATGATCTTCAGCCTAAGCTTGTCATTGTGTCGTACGATTGGCAGACCCAGAGGGACGCCAAAGAAGTAGTCAAACGTTGCCATCTGACAGGGGCACCTTGAACTCTCACCTACATTTCGGTATCCTTGACGCACTCGAACATAACTCCCAATGCACATGAAAATGATCAAGAATGCTCTGCAAAGATTTAGCCCAACTGTCCACCTGGTCAGACACGAAACATGAATTCCATGAGAGTTGCTGCTCTGCACATTTCTTCCTTAAAGCTGCTTGAAGATTCCATCATGTGCAGGCTATTTCTTCCTTGAAGTGTAGAGTGCAACTGGTTATTCTTGTAAGCCACTGGCACGGAACACTTCCACTGTTGTCTTTCCAAACGCACGAAGGCGAAGGCAAAACCTTGCTTGTTACCCATCACCACCGGCACTAGTGGCAGCTGCTTCCACTACGCAAGAACCTGATGCTCGTGAAACTGCAAGTGCGCATGCCTGGGCGTGGCTTGCGAGGCTCCCGCGGCCCTGTGTGTTTATGCTATAACTGCTTAAAATCAGACACTTTTATTAATGCAGTGTCTTATATGGCATGGCATCTGCACCACCTTATGCTCCAATCCTAGCCACGTCTAGTCCATGAGCAATGCCTGGCCATTGTGACATATAGACTTGAACCTCTGGAGCCAGCAGTGAGTGTGTGATGTGCAGCAGTGAGTGTGTGATGTGCAGAGTGAGTGTGTGATGTGTAGCAGTGAGTGTGTGATCAGTGAGTGTGATGTGCAGCAGTGAGTGTGTGATGTGCAGCAGTGAGTGTGTGATGTGCAGCAGTGAGTGTGTGATGTGCAGCAGTGAGTGTGTGATGTGCAGCAGTGAGTGTGTGATGTGCAGCAGTGAGTGTGTGATGTGCAGCAGTGAGTGTGTGTGATGTGTAGCAGTGAGTGTGTGTGATGTGTAGCAGTGAGTGTGTGATGTGTAGCAGTGAGTGTGTGATCAGTGAGTGTGTGATGTGTAGCAGTGAGTGTGTGATGTGTAGCAGTGAGTGTGTGATGTGTAGCAGTGAGTGTGTGATGTGTAGCAGTGAGTGTGTGATCAGTGAGTGTGTGATGTGTAGCAGTGAGTGTGTGATGTGTAGCAGTGAGTGTGTGATGTGCAGCAGTGAGTGTGTGATGTGTAGCAGTGAGTGTGTGATGTGTAGCAGTGAGTGTGTGATGTGCAGCAGTGAGTGTGTGATGTGCAGCAGTGAGTGTGTGATGTGTAGCAGTGAGTGTGTATGTGTAGCAGTGAGTGTGTATGTGTAGCAGTGAGTGTGTGATGTGCAGCAGTGAGTGTGTGATGTGCAGCAGTGAGTGTGTGATGTGCAGCAGTGAGTGTGTGATGTGTAGCAGTGAGTGTGTGATGTGTAGCAGTGTGTGTGTGATGTGCAGCAGTGAGTGTGTGTTGTGCAGCAGTGAGTGTGTGATGTGCAGCAGTGAGTGTGTGATGTGCAGCAGTGAGTGTGTGATGTGTAGCAGTGAGTGTGTGATGTGTAGCAGTGAGTGTGTGTGATGTGCAGCAGTGAGTGTGTGATGTGCAGCAGTGAGTGTGTGTGATGTGCAGCAGTGAGTGTGTGATGTGCAGCAGTGAGTGTGTGATGTGTAGCAGTGAGTGTGTGATGTGTAGCAGTGAGTGTGTGATGTGCAGCAGTGTGTGTGTGATGTGCAGCAGTGAGTGTGTGTGATGTGCAGCAGTGAGTGTGTGATGTGCAGCAGTGAGTGTGTGATGTGTAGCAGTGAGTGTGTGATCAGTGAGTGTGTGATGTGTAGCAGTGAGTGTGTAGCAGTGAGTGTGTGTGATGTGCAGCAGTGTGTGTGTGATGTGTAGCAGTGAGTGTGTGATGTGCAGCAGTGAGTGTGTGATGTGTAGCAGTGAGTGTGTGATGTGTAGCAGTGAGTGTGTGATCAGTGAGTGTGTGATGTGTAGCAGTGAGTGTGTGATGTGTAGCAGTGAGTGTGTGATGTGTAGCAGTGAGTGTGTGATGTGTAGCAGTGAGTGTGTGATCAGTGAGTGTGTGATGTGTAGCAGTGAGTGTGTGATGTGTAGCAGTGAGTGTGTGATGTGCAGCAGTGAGTGTGTGATGTGTAGCAGTGAGTGTGTGATGTGTAGCAGTGAGTGTGTGATGTGCAGCAGTGAGTGTGTGATGTGCAGCAGTGAGTGTGTGATGTGTAGCAGTGAGTGTGTATGTGTAGCAGTGAGTGTGTATGTGTAGCAGTGAGTGTGTGATGTGCAGCAGTGAGTGTGTGATGTGCAGCAGTGAGTGTGTGATGTGCAGCAGTGAGTGTGTGATGTGTAGCAGTGAGTGTGTGATGTGTAGCAGTGTGTGTGTGATGTGCAGCAGTGAGTGTGTGTTGTGCAGCAGTGAGTGTGTGATGTGCAGCAGTGAGTGTGTGATGTGCAGCAGTGAGTGTGTGATGTGTAGCAGTGAGTGTGTGATGTGTAGCAGTGAGTGTGTGTGATGTGCAGCAGTGAGTGTGTGATGTGCAGCAGTGAGTGTGTGTGATGTGCAGCAGTGAGTGTGTGATGTGCAGCAGTGAGTGTGTGATGTGTAGCAGTGAGTGTGTGATGTGTAGCAGTGAGTGTGTGATGTGCAGCAGTGTGTGTGTGATGTGCAGCAGTGAGTGTGTGTGATGTGCAGCAGTGAGTGTGTGATGTGCAGCAGTGAGTGTGTGATGTGTAGCAGTGAGTGTGTGATGTGTAGCAGTGAGTGTGTGATGTGTAGCAGTGAGTGTGTGATCAGTGAGTGTGTGATGTGTAGCAGTGAGTGTGTAGCAGTGAGTGTGTGTGATGTAGCAGTGACTGTGATGTGGTTGATGCTAATCCTAGGGTACAACAGGGTGTGAGTGGGTTCATGCACGGGCCAAGACCTCTTAAGAGATGAAAGGAAGTGTCCTTACGCACACAGTAGGAAGTCAGTTCTCTGAACGTCCATTATCCACGCCAGTCAGTCGAACACTCCAAGCAGCTCCGCCCACGACAACGCTGACTGCTTGTTTTATATTTTTGGTTTTTCGTGAGAAGCATTCCCTTGCAGATGGCGCATGTTTAGTGTTCGTCAAACGTGGAAGCTCGGCCAGCTGATTCTTCTCGCTCCGCGTCAAGCATGGCTGGCCGTATGCACTCAAAAGAGAAAAAAGATTGTCCTTCATGTCCAGGATGAACTCAAGATCTGTGATGGCGTGAACAATGTTGTGAATTCAGTTAACCCAATATTTCAGCTCTCTGAACACCACCTGGTCCCAACTTGTTCGGATAACTGACTTCCCGCTATAGATCGGAATTCAGAATGGTCCCTTATTTTGTACCCACCCATGGATGTGTATCTGTCAGTCTCTTACCTCATCTTGGCTTATTTTAATACTCATAAAGTCGAGCTATTTGCTTTCCTGTTGGTAGCTACAGCTAATGACTGTGGGGGAGGGGGGAGGGAGGGGATTAGCTAGCTCAGTGAAAGCTTCCTCCCTTGGTTTGAGCCACACTAAGTCAAGCCAGGATGAGCTTGAGCCACACTAAGTCAAGCCAGGATGAGCTTGAGCCACACTAAGTCAAGCCAGGATGAGCTTGAGCCACACTAAGTCAAGCCAGGATGAGCTAGAGCCACACTAAGTCAAGCCAGGATGAGCTTGAGCCACACTAAGTCAAGCCAGGATGAGCGTAAGCCACACTAAGTCAAGCCAGGATGAGCGTGAGCCACACTAAGTCAAGCCAGGATGAGCGTGAGTCACACTAAGTCAAGCCAGGATGAGCTTGAGTCACACTAAGTCAAGCCAGGATGAGCTTGAGTCACACTAAGTCAAGCCAGGATGAGCTTGAGCCACACTAAGTCAAGCCAGGATGAGCTTGAGCCACACTAAGTCAAACCAGGATGAGCTTGAGTCACACTAAGTCAAGCCAGGATGAGCTTGAGTCACACTAAGTCAAGCCAGGATGAGCTTGAGCCACACTAAGTCAAGCCAGGATGAGCTTGAGTCACACTAAGTCAAGCCAGGATGAGCGTGAGCCACACTAAGTCAAGCCAGGATGAGCGTGAGTCACACTAAGTCAAGCCAGGATGAGCTTGAGTCACACTAAGTCAAGCCAGGATGAGCTTGAGCCACACTAAGTCAAGCCAGGATGAGCTTGAGCCACACTAAGTCAAACCAGGATGAGCTTGAGCCACACTAAGTCAAGCCAGGATGAGCTTGAGTCACACTAAGTCAAACCAGGATGAGCTTGAGTCACACTAAGTCAAGCCAGGATGAGCTTGAGCCACACTAAGTCAAACCAGGATGAGCTTGAGTCACACTAAGTCAAGCCAGGATGAGCTTGAGTCACACTAAGTCAAGCCAGGATGAGCTTGAGTCACACTAAGTCAAGCCAGGATGAGCTTGAGCCACACTAAGTCAAGCCAGGATGAGCTTGAGTCACACTAAGTCAAGCCAGGATGAGCTTGAGTCACACTAAGTCAAGCCAGGATGAGCTTGAGTCACACTAAGTCAAGCCAGGATGAGCTTGAGTCACACTAAGTCAAGCCAGGATGAGCTTGAGCCACACTAAGTCAAGCCAGGATGAGCTTGAGTCACACTAAGTCAAGCCAGGATGAGCTTGAGTCACACTAAGTCAAGCCAGGATGAGCTTGAGCCACACTAAGTCAAGCCAGGATGAGCTTGAGCCATACTAAGTCAGGCCAGGATGAGCTTGAATCACACTAAGTCAAGCCAGGATGAGCGTGAGTCACACTAAGTCAGGCCAGGATGAGCTTGAGCCACACTAAGTCAAGCCAGGATGAGCTTGAGTCATACTAAGTCAAGCCAGGATGAGCTTGAGCCACACTAAGTCAAGCCAGGATGAGCTTGAGCCACACTAAGTCAAGCCAGGATGAGCTTGAGTCACACTAAGTCAAGCCAGGATGAGCTTGAGCCACACTAAGTCAAGCCAGGATGAGCTTGAGTCACACTAAGTCAAGCCAGGATGAGCTTGAGCCACACTAAGTCAAGCTAGGATGAGAGGTTACTTGGAGGGTTACCTATTAACTTGCTAATAGCAGCAGGTAGTAACAGGCGAGGTTGCTTGTTATTTCTTCCGCCTTTACACCCACTGTATCTCCATGACGATGGATAGCCTTGAACAACAACTTTATTATGTTCACAATTCGTAGTGTACTTATTAGTACTTCCTCCAGGGAGGGTACGTCTTCATCCTGGTATGTCCGTCTGTTAGCAGGATCACACAAAAACGTACGGATGTATTTGTATGGACGGGTTAAACGTGTGTGGCAATGAACAATCCGTTAATTTTGGTGGTGATTCTGGTTTGAGTGTTGCTAGAAGCCACCGTCACCGGAAACAGTGCGGCTCTTGTTGTCATTGTCGGTCATTTTGTTTGCCTGCGCATGTTTCTTTCGCATCTGCAGTGGTGCCTTACAGGTTACACATATTTCCATCGATAACTCAGTCAAAAACTTGTTGTTGAGTGGTGCAGGCTTGTAATCTCTGATTGCTCTTGTTGTAGAGTAATGCAGGTTTGTAATCTCTGATTGCTCTTGTTGTAGAGTGATGCAGGCTTGTAATCTCTGATTGCTCTTGTTGTAGAGTGGTGCAGGCTTGTAATCTCTGATTGCTCTTGTTGTAGAGTGGTGCAGGCTTGTAATCTCTGATTGCTCTTGTTGTAGAGTGATGCAGGCTTGTAATCTCTGATTGCTCTTGTTGTAGAGTGATGCAGGCTTGTAATCTCTGATTGCTCTTGTTGTAGAGTGGTGCAGGCTTGTAATCTCTGATTGCTCTTGTTGTAGAGTGATGAAGGGTTGTAATCTCTGATTGCTCTTGTTGTAGAGTGGCGCAGGCTTGTAATCTCTGATTGCTCTTGTTGTAGAGTGATGCAGGCTTGTAATCTCTGATTGCTCTTGTTGTAGAGTGATGCAGGCTTGTAATCTCTGATTGCTCTTGTTGTAGAGTGATGCAGGCTTGTAATCTCTGATTGCTCTTGTTGTAGAGTGGTGCAGGCTTGTAATCTCTGATTGCTCTTGTTGTAGAGTGATGCAGGCTTGTAATCTCTGATTGCTCTTGTTGTAGAGTGATGCAGGCTTGTAATCTCTGATTGCTCTTGTTGTAGAGTGGTGCAGGCTTGTAATCTCTGCAGGCTTGTAATCTCTGATTGCTCTTGTTGTAGAGTGGTGCAGGCTTGTAATCTCTGATTGCTCTTGTTGTAGAGTGATGCAGGCTTGTAATCTCTGATTGCTCTTGTTGTAGAGTGATGCAGGCTTGTAATCTCTGATTGCTCTTGTTGTAGAGTGATGCAGGCTTGTAATCTCTGATTGCTCTTGTTGTAGAGTGATGCAGGCTTGTAATCTCTGATTGCTCTTGTTGTAGAGTGATGCAGGTTTGTAATCTCTGATTGCTTTGTTGTAGAGTGATGCAGGCTTGTAATCTCTGATTGCTCTTGTTGTAGAGTGATGCAGGCTTGTAATCTCTGATTGCTCTTGTTGTAGAGTGATGCAGGCTTGTAATCTCTGATTGCTCTTGTTGTAGAGTGGTGCAGGCTAGTAATCTCTGATTGCTCTTGTTGTAGAGTGGTGCAGGCTTGTAATCTCTGATTGCTCTTGTTGTAGAGTGATGCAGGCTTGTAATCTCTGATTGCTCTTGTTGTAGAGTGATGCAGGCTTGTAATCTCTGATTGCTCTTGTTGTAGAGTGATGCAGGTTTGTAATCTCTGATTGCTCTTGTTGTAGAGTGATGCAGGCTTGTAATCTCTGATTGCTCTTGTTGTAGAGTGGTGCAGGCTTGTAATCTCTGATTGCTCTTGTTGTAGAGTGGTGCAGGCTTGTAATCTCTGATTGCTCTTGTTGTAGAGTGATGCAGGCTTGTAATCTCTGATTGCTCTTGTTGTAGAGTGATGCAGGCTTGTAATCTCTGATTGCTCTTGTTGTAGAGTGGTGCAGGCTTGTAATCTCTGATTGCTCTTGTTGTAGAGTGATGCAGGCTTGTAATCTCTGATTGCTCTTGTTGTAGAGTGATGCAGGCTTGTAATCTCTGATTGCTCTTGTTGTAGAGTGGTGCAGGCTTGTAATCTCTGATTGCTCTTGTTGTAGAGTGATGCAGGCTTGTAATCTCTGATTGCTCTTGTTGTAGAGTGGCGGAGGTTTGTAATCTCTGATTGCTCTTGTTGTAGAGTGATGCAGGCTTGTAATCTCTGATTGCTCTTGTTGTAGAGTGATGCAGGCTTGTAATCTCTGATTGCTCTTGTTGTAGAGTGATGCAGGCTTGTAATCTCTGATTGCTCTTGTTGTAGAGTGGTGCAGGCTTGTAATCTCTGATTGCTCTTGTTGTAGAGTGATGCAGGCTTGTAATCTCTGATTGCTCTTGTTGTAGAGTGATGCAGGTTTGTAATCTCTGATTGCTTTGTTGTAGAGTGATGCAGGCTTGTAATCTCTGATTGCTCTTGTTGTAGAGTGATGCAGGCTTGTAATCTCTGATTGCTCTTGTTGTAGAGTGATGCAGGCTTGTAATCTCTGATTGCTCTTGTTGTAGAGTGGTGCAGGCTAGTAATCTCTGATTGCTCTTGTTGTAGAGTGGTGCAGGCTTGTAATCTCTGATTGCTCTT
This sequence comes from Cladorhizidae sp. MBARI D1340-BT2, assembly GCA_028752905.1. Lineage (NCBI taxonomy): Eukaryota > Metazoa > Porifera > Demospongiae > Poecilosclerida > Cladorhizidae > Cladorhizidae sp. MBARI D1340-BT2. Next base: position 8,195,426 of record JAQNBH010000018.1, on the reverse strand, counting down.
GTTGTAGAGTGATGCAGGCTTGTAATCTCTGATTGCTCTTGTTGTAGAGTGATGCAGGCTTGTAATCTCTGATTGCTCTTGTTGTAGAGTGATGCAGGTTTGTAATCTCTGATTGCTCTTGTTGTAGAGTGATGCAGGCTTGTAATCTCTGATTGCTCTTGTTGTAGAGTGGTGCAGGCTTGTAATCTCTGATTGCTCTTGTTGTAGAGTGGTGCAGGCTTGTAATCTCTGATTGCTCTTGTTGTAGAGTGATGCAGGCTTGTAATCTCTGATTGCTCTTGTTGTAGAGTGATGCAGGCTTGTAATCTCTGATTGCTCTTGTTGTAGAGTGGTGCAGGCTTGTAATCTCTGATTGCTCTTGTTGTAGAGTGATGCAGGCTTGTAATCTCTGATTGCTCTTGTTGTAGAGTGATGCAGGCTTGTAATCTCTGATTGCTCTTGTTGTAGAGTGGTGCAGGCTTGTAATCTCTGATTGCTCTTGTTGTAGAGTGATGCAGGCTTGTAATCTCTGATTGCTCTTGTTGTAGAGTGGCGGAGGTTTGTAATCTCTGATTGCTCTTGTTGTAGAGTGATGCAGGCTTGTAATCTCTGATTGCTCTTGTTGTAGAGTGATGCAGGCTTGTAATCTCTGATTGCTCTTGTTGTAGAGTGATGCAGGCTTGTAATCTCTGATTGCTCTTGTTGTAGAGTGGTGCAGGCTTGTAATCTCTGATTGCTCTTGTTGTAGAGTGATGCAGGCTTGTAATCTCTGATTGCTCTTGTTGTAGAGTGATGCAGGCTTGTAATCTCTGATTGCTCTTGTTGTAGAGTGATGCAGGCTTGTAATCTCTGATTGCTCTTGTTGTAGAGTGATGCAGGCTTGTAATCTCTGATTGCTCTTGTTGTAGAGTGATGCAGGCTTGTAATCTCTGATTGCTCTTGTTGTAGAGTGATGCAGGCTTGTAATCTCTGATTGCTCTTGTTGTAGAGTGATGCAGGCTTGTAATCTCTGATTGCTCTTGTTGTAGAGTGATGCAGGCTTGTAATCTCTGATTGCTCTTGTTGTAGAGTGATGCAGGCTTGTAATCTCTGATTGCTCTTGTTGTAGAGTGATGCAGGCTTGTAATCTCTGATTGCTCTTGTTGTAGAGTGATGCAGGCTTGTAATCTCTGATTGCTCTTGTTGTAGAGTGGTGCAGGCTTGTAATCTCTGATTGCTCTTGTTGTAGAGTGGTGCAGGCTTGTAATCTCTGATTGCTCTTGTTGTAGAGTGGTGCAGGCTTGTAATCTCTGATTGCTCTTGTTGTAGAGTGGTGCAGGCTTGTAATCTCTGATTGCTCTTGTTGTAGAGTGGTGCAGGCTTGTAATCTCTGATTGCTCTTGTTGTAGAGTGGTGCAGGCTTGTAATCTCTGATTGCTCTTGTTGTAGAGTGATGCAGGCTTGTAATCTCTGATTGCTCTTGTTGTAGAGTGGTGCAGGCTTGTAATCTCTGATTGCTCTTGTTGTAGAGTGGTGCAGGCTTGTAATCTCTGATTGCTCTTGTTGTAGAGTGATGCAGGCTTGTAATCTCTGATTGCTCTTGTTGTAGAGCTTGTAATCTCTGATTGCTCTTGTTGTAGAGTGATGCAGGCTTGTAATCTCTGATTGCTCTTGTTGTAGAGTGATGCAGGCTTGTCATCTCTGATTGCGCTTGTTGTAAAGTGGTGCAGGCTTGTAATCTCTGATTGCTCTTGTTGTAGAGTACGCGTTTTTTAATTTTTTAATTTTTATGCAGACAATGTCGCCTCTCCTGTCTTCCCCTCTTCTCTGACGACCATGAAAGAGAGTCTGAATTCAGAGCTGGCCTCGCATCCCCTCACAGAATCCACCACTTCCTCCTCCGTCCTCATTAGCTCAGATGACCTCCACGATCCCCAGATCCCGCAGAGTCTGTTGCAAGAGTATCCAATCCCTCCTGCTCCGTCCTCTCTGGTGCACATCTCCCACCCAGAAAAGTAAGCCTCATACTATATAGCTTGGGACCTGTATGACATCCATGCATGCATACATGTACGTACGTTTTCTGCATGGTTATGTGCCACCGGTGCTAGTCACAGTTGGATACTCCACAATGGCTGCACTATGGATTTTAAAATATATGGACTCCAATTTTTCCAGAGCAGAGATATATGTACACATGCTATGTTTTGTAGGTGTGGATGGGGTGGGGGGGGGGGGTTCTTGTGAATTTGGAACTTCTCTAACAAGGCATTAGTGATTTCCCCGGAGAGGTCTTCCTGAAAAAGAGGCTCTTATGAGTAGGGAACCCTAAGATAATATTAAAGATGGCCCAAGAAAAAAAGTCCCTTTCCACCCCCAGAAATGGGGATTCTAATGAAGACAGAATTAGAAATTACTTCAGAGCAGATGCACTTCTTGTGTCCTTCCTGTTCCACTATGGCTGTGCTGTGTAGTGTAGAGCAGCTTCGAGCACTCCCAACCTTCATGCACTAGTAGTTGTGCTGTTGTCTCTACTGCTGTGAAGTGTAGAGCAGCTTCGAGCTCTCTCAACCTTCATGCACTAGTAGTTGTGCTGTTGTCTCCACTGCTGTGTAGTGTAGAGCGGCTTCGAGCTCTCTCTCAACCTTCATGCACGAGTAGTTGTGCTGTTGTCTCCACTGCTGTGAAGCGTAGAGCAGCTTCGAGCTCTCTCAACCTTCATGCACGAGTAGTTGTGCTGTTGTCTCCACTGCTGTGAAGCGTAAGCTTCGAGCTCTCTCAACCTTCATACATGAGTAGTTGTGCTGTTTGTTCTGTCTGTACTTGCACTCTGTAGCAGAATGTGCATCAATGGGCAACTCAACCACCAGCAGCTAGGACTCAACAACCTGCCAGAGCTACTCTCCGGCCACTTCAGCCTCGACCCAACCCTCATATCAGAGGTAAGTATGTGTATGGATGTGTATGACATAGATTTTTATCAAGTGCCAGCGTGTACCTGTTCTCACTAGTACTCTTAAAATTGTACACAGTCTCGGTAGAGAAAAGGGAAAGGATTGCATCCATTACAGACTTGGACGAAGCTGAAGGTGACGATGTGGAGGTTTTAGTGAGCATGAGAGGAAGGACAGCTACAGCTAAAGCATGAGCACCTGCTGGACAATGTAACGACTAGCAGGTGCTCGCCTGGCGCCTTGTTCAGACTTGCTAGCTTCGTTGCACTCTCACACCTCTCCTAGGTCATATTGGGCAATCCCGAGATGATGTTGAGGAGCTGTCTGCTCACAACAGACCTTTCTCCCAGATGTCTGTGATGAACGCACATGGCATGGACCTCAAGAGTTACTGTTTAGTTTAAGGCTTGGAGTCTTCTAGGACTGCTACGACTACAGATATTCCAGTGGTTTTTAGGGCAATGGATATTGCCACGCACACACACACACACTCACACACACACACTCACACACACTCACTCTCACACACACACTCACACACTCACACACACACACACACACTAATTACCGGTATTAGGCCATAGGATTATTAAAAAATCAACGGGCCCACCCTCGTACGCGATGACATGTGGAAGTCGTGTGTTGTGTTAATACTTTCAGGTGGTTGTGCTACTGGAAGTGGCCGTGTAGAGGGTGTGGTTACTGAATTCTGGGGGTGGTCAGTGTCTAGAGGGTGTGGTTACTGCATTCTGGAGGTGGTCTGTGCCTAGAGGGTGTGGTTACTGCATTCTGGAGGTGGTCAGTCTCTAGAGGGTGTGGTTACTGCATTCTGGAGGTGGTCAGTGTCTAGAGGGTGTGGTTACTGCATTCTGGAGATGGTCAGTCTCTAGAGGGTGTGGTTACTGCATTCTGGAGATGGTCAGTCTCTAGAGGGTGTGGTTACTGCATTCTGGAGATGGTCAGGCTCTAGAGGGTGTGGTTACTGCATTCTGTAGGTGGTCAGTGTCTATAGGGTGTAGTTACTGCATTCTGGGGGTGGTCAGTGTCTAGAGGGTGTGGTTACTGCATTCGGGGGGTGGTCAGTGTCTAGAGGGTGTGGTTACTGCATTCTGGGGGTGGTCAGTGTCTAGAGGGTGTGGTTACTGAATTCTGGAGGCGGTCAGTCTCTAGAGGGTGTGGTTACTGCATTCTGGAGGTGCTTTGTGTCTAGAGGGTGTGGTTACTGCATTCTGTAGATGTTCAGTGTCTAGAGGGTGTGGTTACTACATTCTGGAGGTGGTCTGTGCCTAGAGGGTGTGGTTACTACATTCTGGAGGTGCTTTGTGTCTAGAGGGTGTGGTTACTGCATTCTGGGGGTGGTCAGTGTCTAGAGGGGGTGGTTACTGCATTCTGGAGGTGGTCAGCGTCTAGAGGGTGTGGTTGCATTCTGGTTCTGTTCCTGAGCTGGCTCACACTCAGCGATGCGTCAGTTTAGTGATATTGTGAACATGAAGTCCCTTCGCTTGAATAGACGCGCGATTTCTATTCCAGTTCCGGTCGCGACGTGTCCGTCAACACATGTTGGTGTGCTTTATTTGTGTTTCATCAACAAAAAAATAGTTTCTCCAAGGAAGAGATGAATGTGGAAAGGTTAATAGAGGCAGCGAGGAACTTTAATAGAGGCAGTGAGGAACTATAATAGAGGCAGTGAGGAACTTTAATAGAGGCAGTGAGGAACTTTAATAGAGGCAGCGAGGAACTTTAATAGAGGCAGTGAGGAACTTTAATAGAGGCAGTGAGGAACTTTCCTAGTATACGGCTGTGTATGACAAAGTCAAATGTGGAGATTGATTAGTGGGTGGAGTTTTGTAATTGGCAAAGGGATGCGACCAGGCAGATATTGTGAACCGCTCTAAACGAGGGATCTACCCGAAAGTGACACGAAGGCCTGGCGAAATATTGTGAGCCGGTCTTTATAGTGTCCAGAGGTCAATTTTGGAAGGAGGGCTCTCTAAACGAGCGACTGCCAAGATATACAGGAACATGTGTTGAAGTTATTTCCTCCTATATTATGTATAAACCCACAACAGTACCAGTGTAGCAATGGAGTGGTTTATTATTTACTCCAAGGTGTGCTAGTATTCTGACTTGCACTGAAGTATCCAAGGTGTGCTAGTATTCTGACTTGTACTGAAGTATCCAAGGTGTGCTAGTGTTCTGACTTGCACTGAAGTATCCAAGGTGTGCTGGTATTCTGACTTGTACTGAAGTATCCAAGGTGTGCTAGTATTCTGACTTGTATTGAAGTATCCAAAGTGTGCTGGTATTCTGACTTGCACTGAAGTATCCAAGGTGTGCTAGTATTCTGACTTGCACTGAAGTATCCAAGGTGTGCTAGTATTCTGACTTGTACTGAAGTATTCAAGGTGTGCTAGTATTCTGACTTGTACTGAAGTATCCAAGGTGTGCTAGTGTTCTGACTTGCACTGAAGTATCCAAGGTGTGCTGGTATTCTGACTTGTACTGAAGTATCCAAGGTGTGCTAGTATTCTGACTTGTATTGAAGTATCCAAAGTGTGCTGGTATTCTGACTTGCACTGAAGTATCCAAGGTGTGGTAGTATTCTGACTTGTACTGAAGTATTCAAGGTGTGCTAGTATTCTGACTTGCACTGAAGTATCCAAGGTGTGCTAGTTGACTTGTACTGAAGTATCCAAGGTGTGGTAGTATTCTGACTTGTACTGAAGTATCCAAGGTGTGCTAGTATTCTGACTTGCACTGAAGTATCCAAGGTGTGCTAGTATTCCGACTTGCACTGAAGTATCCAAGGTGTGCTAGTATTCTGACTTGTACTGAAGTATCCAAGGTGTGCTAGTATTCTGACTTGCACTGAAGTATCCAAGGTGTGCTAGTGTTCTGACTTGCACTGAAGTATCCAAGGTGTGCTGGTATTCTGACTTGTACTGAAGTATCCAAGGTGTGCTAGTATTCTGACTTGTATTGAAGTATCCAAAGTGTGCTGGTATTCTGACTTGCACTGAAGTATCCAAGGTGTGGTAGTATTCTGACTTGTACTGAAGTATTCAAGGTGTGCTAGTATTCTGACTTGCACTGAAGTATCCAAGGTGTGCTAGTTGACTTGTACTGAAGTATCCAAGGTGTGGTAGTATTCTGACTTGTACTGAAGTATCCAAGGTGTGCTAGTATTCTGACTTGCACTGAAGTATCCAAGGTGTGCTAGTATTCCGACTTGCACTGAAGTATCCAAGGTGTGCTAGTATTCTGACTTGTACTGAAGTATCCAAGGTGTGCTAGTATTCTGACTTGCACTGAAGTATCCAAGGTGTGCTAGTATTCTGACTTGTACTGAAGTATCCAAGGTGTGCTAGTATTCTGACTTGCACTGAAGTATCCAAGGTGTACTAGTATTCTGACTTGTACTGAAGTATCCAAGGTGTGCTGGTATTCTGACTTGTACTGAAGTATCCAAGGTGTGCTTGTATTCTGACTTGTACTGAAGTATCCAAGGTGTGCTGGTATTCTGACTTGTACTGAAGTATCCAAGGTGTGCTAGTATTCTGACTTGCACTGAAGTACCCAAGGTGTGCTGGTATTCTGACTTCTATTGAACCAAGGTGTGCAAGTATTCCGGCATCCATGCCCTCACTAGGGACATCCCAGACCGACCCAATATGTCCTAGGAAAGGTTGGGGCAGGACTGGACACATATCCGACTGGACACATATCCGATTGTTGGGATCATTGAACTTGTCCAATCGTCTGTAATTGTGTTTGCTATAGCTGAGTACCTTATGGCTATGGCAACTCCACTAGGGATGACGATTGACAGAGTATTAAAAATATATATATATATTATATTATAATAATAATTAATAATAATAATAATGATGATAATGATGACGATGATGATGATGACGATGACGGTGAAATAATAATAATAATAGTAGTAATAATAATAATAATAATAATAATAATAATAATAATAATAATAATAATAATAATAATAATAATAATAATAATAATAGTAGTAGTAGTAATAATAATAATAATAATAATAATAATAATAATAATAATAATAATAATAATAATAATAATAATAATAAAATTATAATATTATAATATTATTAGTATAATAATAATAATAATAATAATAATAATAATAATAATAATAATAATAATAATAATAATAATAATAATAATAATAATAATAATAATAATAATAATAATAATAATAATAATAATAATAATAATAATAATAATAATAATAATAATAATAATAATAATAATAATAATAATAATAATAATAATAATAATAATAATAATAATAATAATAATAATAATAATAATAATAATAATAATAATAATAATAATAATAATTTACGTTCGGCTGCTGTTGTTTGTCTTGTGTAGTTTGTGATGTCAGAGTTAAATCCACAGCCTCCGGAGTACGACTTCACAGATACTGCAGTAAGTCATATGGTAGCTCTCTCTCTGTGTGTGTGTGGTGTGTGTGACTGAGAGTTGCTTGGTGTGTAGTCTGTTAGTCAGTCCATTAGTCGTTGTTGTTTTGTCTTCTAAAGAAGGGCACCAACAGGCTATTCTGATCCCAAATCTGATCCCCTTCCCATCCATCTTCTCAAGTGTTGATATTATGCCAATGATGATGTTGCTAAACTCATGAATAATGCATGCTTTATGAGACAAAAAATCTATCTATACATTTTAAAGATTGTATGTTGCCTTACACCAGTATATGTAGAACATGTGTGAACAATATCTGTAGCGTTTCCTGGAGTCTTTAACCTATTCTGATGACACTAACATTGCCAATATGTAAAACATGTGTGACTATGTCTGTAGCATCTCCTAGAGTCTTTAACCTATTCTGATGACCCTAACATTGCCAATATGTAAAACATGTGTGACTATGTCTGTAGCGTCTCCTCGAGTCTTTAACCTATTCCGATGGCACTAACATTGCCAATATGTAAAACATGTGTGACTATATCTGTAGCATCTCCTAGAGTCTTTAACCTATTCTGATGACACTAACATTGCCAATATGTAAAACATGTGTGACTATGTCTGTAGCGCCTCCTCGAGTCTTTAACCTATTCTGATGACGCTAACATACCCAATGAAGGGATGACCAACTTTGGGTCCTTGCTACCCTTGGAAGATGAAGCATCCGAGAAAGAAACAGTGAGAGACCCATTCCTCTCGGTTCCTGACGATTCCCACTCTCTGCAGCTACCAGTCTCACGGCATTGGTAAGTGCTGTGGGACTGGAGAAGTAAGTACATTTGCTGACCGGCTCTGGAGTAACTAACAAAGATGTTACGTATTTTCATATGAATCATCATTCGTCCCAGTTCATTATGTTCGGAGCAAGCTTACAGGTCTTCCCTTTGCAATGCACGAGCATGTAGTACTGTAGTAATGCTGACTTTGTATTGTTATATTATTGTTTTTACATCGAGTATTTAAAGGAAGTATTGATAGGTGGAAGTCTTCGGTATGATTACCTGCATCGAACTACTGATCGATGATGCATACATTGCGCCTATATATTTGTAGTTGTTAACTGAATCTGTGAACTTCCGAAACCAGTGAATTTAATGTCACATAGCGGATATTTTCTAGCAGTTTAATATTTGTGTTTTTCTCGGTTAGAATCCGATCTGTGATCGGATAGAGAAAAAGTGTTTGGTTTACACTATATGCGCGAATATTTCTCCATTGAAATTAACCCTCTTTACAATCGTTAGCACTGGAGGTCAGTTTCTATTGTTGTAGAAGCTAAGAAGCTATTGACGGAGTGTTCCAAGCAGAGCAAGGACTATATACTAAACTCCTCAAAGAGGCTTTAGAAATCTTTTGTGCTGAGTCTAAATCAGGTTATTTTGTGCTAAGTCTAAATCAGGTTATTATGTATATACTAAGTCTAAATCTGGTTATTATGTGCTTTGGAAGTCTAAATCAGGTTATTATGTGCTGAGTCTAAATCAGGTTATTTTGTGATCCAATCTAAACCAGGTTACAGGTTATTTTGTGCTCTAGTCTAAACCAGGTTATATATTTTGTGCTAAGTCTAAATCTGCTAAATCTAAATCAGGTTATTTCATGCTCTCACTTTCTTGCCCAAATGTAAATTAATGGTTGTTTGTTTGTTGTGTTGTTGCAGATTCCAAAGCTTCTATGGGTCCGGCTCAAAACTGAACATGGAACAATTCATTATTATTATTGTTACTAATTGTTTTGGTTTGTTTTGGTTTGTGATGATTTGGTGCATTTATATAAGTGATTGCTGTTATTTGATATCAGTAAAATAATGTATGTTATGTATAATATATTAATAGCTGTCACAGGTAGGCTTGGCTGGATTGTGCCCCGTGAATGTATAGTGGGAAATTTTCTATGTTTGAATTTTTTATATATATGAGAAGAAATGGCAACCCCCCCCCCCCTGCGCCATACTACGCAACTTGGTGCGTTGTTGTCTTGGGACAGAATAACCAAAAGATTTGTGCCTGCCAAATAATTTCCCACTATATATATATATATATATACCCTATATTTAATATATATATAGCTACCCGTCTAAATCAAATGATCATGGTATTTTGCCCAAAGTTTTTGGATTGTTTTTTCTGGGAACCAACAAAGATATATTATAGCACAATTATATTGATTTTGAACTACTTGTGAGCAGGTGATGGTGTGGTAGCTTGTAGTGGTGTTTGCACAGACTGCAGGTCTATAATCTTCATCGCTGTATATATATATATATATATAATTATATATATATATATAATTATATATACCAGTAACCTGAAATGGCTTGGTCGGGCCATATATATAATATGCAATGCAATAATGGTATATAAGGTAGCACGTGTCTCAAGGCGGGAGAGGCTGCAGGAGGAAGATGTAAAATGTGCCTCCGTCTGCCTGAAGCAAATGGGACGTTCCTCCATTGCAGCTGTTTTACTGTATAGCTTGATTTGTGAAGGATTCATGTCGCCAGCTAGCTAGAGCTGAGAGTATGAGAGCTGGTAAAGCGCTATGTATGACCAATATGAGAGAATCTTCAAGGAAACCCGTGTCACAGCTGCCTGAATTGGAGTTTGAACCAGAAACACCACTTCTTCAAGCTGGAACAACCACAATTTCATTGGATCAATTCATCTATCCCTTGGATGACTCATTTGTGCTTCCACCAGTTCATTCATCTGATGAAGAGAGTGACAATGATAGCTCCTGACAACCATACCTTTATAGAAGAAAGCAACTAGCCAAAGTCTGTCCAGAAAATGTTTGCTATCATTCTTATGGACACTTTCAGGATAAGATTTGGACTGACAAATGTAGCAGCTGCAGGATCTATCGTAGGGTTCAGTAACCGCTCGATTCGATCATGGAGGAATTATTTTTACAAGAGTTTGCTGATTCTCTAAGAGGAAAGTGCAAGTGGCCCTATGTATTGCATGATGAGGAGTGTCGCTCAAAAGCACTGACATTGTTGCAACAATGCCTATGAAAAACCAAGACAGCTGCTAGATTTGCTCCTGGGTTAACCATGATTTGCTTCCCTATCTTACCTCTCTCCTGGCTTTCCTCGTAGCATAATTCCTCGCACTGCTTGTAAGTGGTACATTATCTTGGTTTCCATCCTAAATCTTACCGTAAGGGTGTGGACGTTGATGGTCACAGGAGGGAAGATGTAATTGAGTACAGGAAGATTTACTTACGAAAAATTGAGATATTGGAATGCACACATTTGCCACCACCAGAGTGTAGGGATGGAAAATTGGAAGAAGATGTCGGTCCTAGCATTGCCTTAAGAAAGGTTGTGCTTATTTACCATGATGAGTCCACTTTTCATGCAAATGAAGGACCATCGTGGCAGTTGGCTAAAGCAGGGAAACTTACTATATATATATTCGACCAAAATCAATTGGACGTGGGATTATGGTGAGTGACTTTATTGCTGAGCATCATGGTTATCTACAGCTCAATGAGGAAGAACACGAGCGAGCAAAGCAAATTTATCAGCCATTCCTTGAACTTTCAGGGTTTTGTTCAAGTGCGAGACCTGTGAAAAGTTACTGAAAAATGCAGTTGAAATAGTATATAGAAACAAAATATCCTAGTGATACACACTCAATAAATTTTATCTAACCAATGCTGATGATGCTTTTAATGCACACTTGAGAGGCACGTGATGACTTATGAGGTTGCTTGCAGATACTGGGTCGCCCACCTACTCCCATGTGTAGACGGAAGAAGCAGCAGAATGATAGTCAGCTTACCAGTGGAACAGCAGGAGGACTTCGACATAGTCAAGACTGCTATCTTGAAACTACACCACATTGACGCCCAAGCTTTCCGATCCAGGTACCAGCCTCTCCAGAAGAAGCATAGTGAGTCATGCAGGGAGATGGCACTACGAGGCATCAGGATGTTGCATGGACTAAAGAAACTACAACCAAGGTAGAACTAAGAGACCTCATCCTCACGGAACACCTCATCCACCGTCTGCCAGACCACATACAGACTTGGATTCGAGACCAGCAACCTACCGACCCACTAGCTATGGCAGAGCTAGCGGACGACCACTTGAGAAACCTTACCAGTCGAGGAGATCATACTAGTGGACTGCCTCAGGGACAGTACTTTCATGGAAAGAGAGACCACAACCGGCAGTGGACAGACAGAAGACCGCACAATGGTGACCACAGAAAGCAGTGGTTCACACCCCAGAGCTACCCCATTCAGCCCACTCCACTGCCTCCACCTGGGCCAGATTCGTCTCCCAGGCCGTGGAACAGTGAGTCCACTCCAAAAACCATCAATGTGAAGATTCCCCTAGCAGCTCATCCTGTTCCCTATCAACAACACCCAAGTGGCAGAGGAAATGGTTCAGAGACCAAAGCATCTCACAACAAGCCACACCGTCTGGCTAAGTATTTTGACGATGTCAAAGGACCACAGTGCTTCAAGTGTCATGAATGGGGACACTTATGCGAAGCCTGTCCCCAAACAAACCTGCTTCACATTCAAGCAGATATAGACAACCCACCTTACTACTGCATGGGACGGGTGGATGAAACAATTGCCAGATGCCAGTTAGATGGTGGCTCTGCAGTGACCATTGTGGACCAGAAATTGATGAAGGGAGACAACCCAGTACTTCGACATGTCATGGCTACTCCATGGTTAGGAAAACCACAGAAGTTGCCAGTAGTGGAAGTCCACTTGGAGTTAGAGGGTCGTCGGTGCCTGACCCAGGTAGCTATTGCAACAAACAACCCTGTAGATGTCCTTGTTGGCCGCTCTTGCCCCCTCTTTGCGGAGCTGCAAATGGAAAAGCTCCAGGAGCAAGATAAGATCAGGATCCAGGAGACTGGCATCAAAAACATAGCAGTCTACCCTGTACAGACGAGAGCTCAAGCAGACACTGAACAATAAGACCTCGCTCAGGATCCAGGAGAGTTGGCTCCCAACCTTATACCCTTTAACATTTCCATTGGCGAAGACTTCGACTTCACCCAAACCAATGGCTCTCAACAGGAAGAACTAGAGGAACCAAAGAAGAAGACCAACCTGTAGTGACTTCAGACACAGAGACCTTAGCAAAAGACCAGGACGAGGACCCCACACTCTTTCCCCTCCTAAAGCAGGCGAAAGATGACGATGCCGAGTTCTTCATGGAAGACAATGTGCTGTACAGACGCTCTAAAGACCAGCTAGGACACACTTTCAGCCAAATTGTTTTGCCTAAGTCAAGACGTATGGAAGTTTTTCAGCTAGCTCACGCTACACCAATGGCAGGACACACCGGACCAGCCCGGACCAAATACAAGATAATGAGAAGTTTCTTCTGGCCAGGGATGAGCAGGGACATACAAGCATATTGTAAGGCATGTGACAGGTGTCAACGCACAGCCAAGAGAACACACCTCAAAGCTCCACTACAAATGCCACCAATTATCCCTACTCCATTTGAGAAGGTCGCTATTGATGTTGTAGGACCACTTCCACTCACTGAGAGGAAAAATCGATATCTGCTCACATTTATAGACCTCGGGACTAGATATCCAGATGCAGTACCTCTGAGAGTCACCACATCTAAAGTAGTAGCTCAAGCCCTACTCAAGATCTTCTCTAGGCTATCAACCCCCCAAGAAATCTTGTCAGATTGTGGCTCAAACTTTCTGTCAAGTGTCATGCAGGAAGCCTTCAGATTTATGGGCATCGTCCACACCAAGACTGCACCTTATAGACCACAATCTAATGGCACCGTGGAAAGATTCCACCATACCCTAATGCAGATGGTGAGGAAGACATTAAAGGACAAGAAACATTGGGATGATTACATTGATTGTTTCCTGTTTGCATGCAGAGAAGCACCGTGCACCTCGACTGGATTTTCACCCTTCCAACTGTTGTTTGGAAACAATGTTCATGGACCATTAGAGATATTGAGAAGACAGTGGGTGCCTAAATCCACCACAACTACATAGACCACAGAGTGGCTAACTCAGCTACGTTCAGACTTAGATTCCATGCGAACCTTGGCTGCAGCACACCAAGAACACTGCATGAAAACCACCCCAAAGACTGGTTTGACAAGAACGCAAAGAAGAGAAAGTTTGCAAACGGAGACAAGGTTCTGGTATTCTCTCCAGTTGTCAGTGGCAGAAGGCCAGACAAGCTCCAAGACCATTGGCAAGGTCCCTACACTGTTATAGGCAAGCTCACCCCAGTGACCTATTGTGTAGATATGCACGACAAACACCGAAAACAGAAGTCGGTACATATAACAGCACTGAAAGCATGGCAAGAACCAGTTGTAGATGTCCGTATTTTCGATATGGACGGACCAGCAGACGAAGTACTCCCAGAGTATCATCCGCTCCCGGAAGTAATTGGACTAGAGTTTGGCGAAAGATTAACACAGGAGCAGTGCTCCCAGTTCAAGGAGCTATTGAGACAATTCCCAAACCTTACTAGAGCAGTACCGGGACGAACCACTCTCACCACACACACCATCGAGACGGGAGATGCTCTCCCAATCAGACTCTCCCACTACAGAATCCGGCAACAACCATTCAGAGAAGAACTCAAGTTCCTACAAACCACAGGTTTAGTGGTGAAATCCACTGCACCATGGGCAGTCCCAATGTTTGCTGTGCCCAAGAAATCCGGCAAGATCAGGCTTGTAGTCGATTACAGAAGACTGAACATGGTAACCATCTCAGACCCATACTGCATGCCCCGCATAGAGGAAGTACTAGAAACCATGGGACCAGCAAAGTATATATCAACATTCGACTTGGTCAAAGGGTTCTATCAAGTACCAGTCCACCCTCAACACCAAGACAAGACCACGCCATTTGGCAAGTTCAAGTTTGTTGTCATGCCATTCGGGCTCAGGAATGCACCAGCAACGTTTCAACGTTTGATGGACGACATTCTTGGTGACCTCCACAGCTTTCATACATCGACGATGTTGCCGTTTTTAGTCAGTCATGGGAAGATCACATCATCCACCTCAACACTGTATTTACCCGACTCAATCAGGCTGGACTGACTCTTCAGCTGGCAAAATGTCATGTCGGGAACCATACATGTCTATTCCTCGGACATGAGGTAGGACATGGCAAGTTGACCCCACAACAAGCAAAAGTTCAGGCCGTAGCAGAATTTCGCCGACCAGTGACAAAGAGAGACATACGAGCCTTTCTAGGCCTTGTAGGGTACTACAGGCGATATATTAAGAACTTCAGTGCCATAGTGGCACCACTCTCTGATTTAACTAGATCGACAGAACCAGACCAGATCCAGTGGACAGACACCTGCAACCAGGCATTTGAAAACTTAAAGCAAACACTTACACAGCAGCTGGTGCTTATTCCTCCAGACTTTGACAATCCCTTTGTATTATTCGCAGATGCCTCAGACCGGGGAATTGGGGTGGTGCTAGCACAGACAGGGAAGGATGGAGAAGACCAACCAGTAGCTTATCATTCGAGGAAGCTATTACCTCGAGAGCAAAATTACTCGGTTTCGGAAAAAGAGGCTCTAGCAGTAGTGGATGGATGCAAAACATTCCACCCATACCTTTATGGTCGACCCTTCACTATCTATACAGACCACAGAGCTTTGACATTTCTCTTAGAGAAAGGCCCACTGAAAGCCCGTTGGAGCGACGCCCTCAGACAGTATCAAGCAACAGTCCGGTATAAGAAAGGATCAGCACATCTGAATGCCGATGGACTATCACGCCAAGCATGGACAAAAGCAAAGGATTGAACCCAACCACCTACCACTCAAGACCTCTATGGGGGGAGGGTGATGTTAGGCATGGCCTAACAAGACTACAGTACATGTCATTATCATAGCTATGAACCTTATCATGTAAACCACACACCATTGTTTGTAACCACATGCTAATTAGTAGAGGGCATGCTCAGTAGAGAAATACCTGATGAACACGTGTTTGCAAGTTAGAGAGTCTTGTTCTATCTGTAATAATCTTTTATAATCCTATATCTAGACGTTGATAAGTGACCTATATAGACCTGTTGGAGATAGCTCTTGTGTGAGCATCCAGGAAATCCTAACAGATCCACCCTTATCATGTCTGGAACATCTACTTCGATAATCTGCAACACATGTCACCTAAAGATAGGTCATGACTCTGTTTGTCAATGACATGAGAATTTCCATAGTCCAGTCATTTCCTGGGAAGCAGCAGTTGATGTGGATAATGTTGTAGAGTGCAACTAAGGTTTTTGGTATGTCAAGCAAACATTCCACTAGCATGCATGTAACAAGTATATATATAGAATTTGTTTTTTTATGCTGCACCCTGCATTTGAGAGTAAAGGTTCAGTGTCATGTCTGGCTTCAAATGCCATTTCTCAGGTGCTCTGTAAGTGTAGCTCAGTTATATATATTTAGTTATATATTACCTAGCCAGAAGTTTGGCTAAGACTTCCAGGAAAGAAACATGCATGCAAGCTGAAGAACATACAAATTATTCTAATTCAAAGGTGAGAATGAGGAAGACACTCAGAATGGATGGTAGCTATACAGATTCACTATAGCTAACTTTTCTGCAGAAGCACCTCACATAAACACATTAATTCATGTATATCCAATGCCGTGTAATGTATCACTTGAAGCATAGAACACACTGAGCTGACTTCCAACCTATATATAGCAAACAGAAATAACAAAAATTAAGGCTAGCTAAAAGACGTATTGAAAGCTCAGCACTCAGTATTATATCCTATACATCACTGATCAAAAAATAATGTCCATGGTATATACAAGTCTCCATTCATTGGGCTTGTGGACAGGGGCAGAGTTCAAAATATACTTTGAAACAGTTTTCCACATGGTTTGTTGAGTATGTGAATGAGCTCTGAAAATGATGGAGCTTAACTCAAAAAATATTATACGCAGGTAGCTATGTCAAAGACAGGGTGGAAAAGGAAAATTTTACTATATATCTAGCTTCACATTCTCTTAATAAGTAGTCTACTAGCCACTGAGGGTCAGAGAGGAATCACTGTCGTCCGAATGATGCCATGTTTCGCATCCAGATTATTCCAGTATAAAGGCTTCAAGCTATCCCCCTTTCAAGTTGCCTCCCAGTAATCTGAAATAGATTTCATATCCCCTGTGGTATATCGCTTGAACCTGATTTCATATTAACCCTGTGGTATATCACCTGAACCTGATTTCATATTACCCCTGTGGTATATATCCTGAACCTGATTTCATATTACCCCTGTGGTATATAGCCTGAACCTGATTTGATATTACCCCTGTGGTATATAGCCTGAACCTGATTTCATATTACCTCTGTGGTATATATATAGCCTGAACCTGATTTCATATTACCCCTGTGGTATATAGCCTGAACCTGATTTCATATTACCCCTGTGGTATATAGCCTGAACCTGATTTCATATTACCCCTGTGGTATATAGCCTGAACCTGATTTCATATTACCCCTGTGGTATATAGCCTGAACCTGATTTCATATTACCCCTGTGGTATATAGCCTGAACCTGATTTCATATTACCCCTGTGGTATATATATAGCCTGAACCTGATTTCATATTACCCCTGCAGTGTTCATTAACCTTCTCTGATTTAGTAAATTCTTATGCTTACAACTCGTGATACATTTATCGACTTCACAAACAACTTTGAAAGCTTGTCTCAATATCTGAAAAAATAAAGAATGTCACAAAAATGTTAATTGTATTAAAACCACTCATATACCAGTTCAAAGTGCATGACATTACATACAGACATAAGATGCACAAAGATTCTACGCAAATTGGAGAAATCTAGAAGAAAAAAATAAATTTTGAATAAAAAATACAGTCCACTGTTTAACTCAATGTTTAACTCAACAAAAAAAAACTTAACAAATTTCGGGCTCAATTTGGTGCGACGAATTGCTGATCATAATACATGTACCTTTGTCAGCATGAATGTTTTCATATCTGTCTTGAGTGGTTTATACTCCAACCATTTATTTCACTTTCACATTTACTGTATAAGTAAATCCGACTGTTAAGGATTGCTGCCCTAGCAAACATCTCAACCCCAGTTCCTCAGGTTCCCATAGTCGGCCATCTTACTCGTGTTTATATATATATGCTCTACAACACTAGAACACACCACCGAGAAACAAGTGGGACAGCACTCCTAACAATCACTGTACACCACTTGCAGGCTGCCACACTAAAATTTGTGCTTAGTGAACATATTTAACGTATCAACAGAGATAATAAAACAGGTGAATGCCAGCTCTCCTCCTTCAGCGTCTCTCAGTGGCAGTCCAGCGGGAGGGAATGCCTTGTCTATTTTAGGGTCAGTTGGAAGTTGAACTTGTCCTTAGCTTTTTAGTAATTTATTTATTTATTTGATTGTTGATTGTTAATTAGTTATTATTTTAGTATTTTAGTATTTTTGTAATTGATATTAATTTTATTATTTGTAAAAAAATTTTTTTTTAAAAGAATGTAATAAGTATTAATGCTACAGCACATGCTGTTTACAACAGCTGATACACTGATTGTAACCATTGACTGTGACACCACTGAACCCAAGCAGTACCATAACAGTTAGTTAATGTGCATGTTTCATATGTAGTTGAAGTAACTATGATCTAAAATAACCTATCATACATCATGCACTATGACAGTTTAATTATAGATATTGCCAGTTATTATATACTATTATTATTATTATTGTTGTTGTTGTTATTATTATGAACCTTAAAAACATTTATAGGACCATTTACCTATCCAAATTATTATTAAATGCACAGGCAATATCAGATGCCATTAACACTTAATTAACACCATGCAAATTATAAAAGTAATTACTACATATACATTTTACATTAGAAGTAACAGATAAAGTAACACACCCAAACACAACCAACAAATTCAAGCAAACAATCTAAGGCAAGGTCTCCAAAATAGCTGCATCATTATCCCACTGAACTTCGATGGCAACACGCTGCAGCTGATAGGACTGTGACCTTGGCTCCTCCAACTGGTCCGCGAGCTATTTACCAAGGTCGTTGAAAAAGGCTGCAGCTGCAGGGCCGAAAACTCCCAACGTCTGAATGGGCAGAGGCATAAATAGATAAACAGAGTCGAACTCATTATACTTAGTCCTCTTGTGGTGCTCAGCTTCGGTGGCCATGCTGCCAGCCTCAACACTAGCCGAAGCCAAATGGGATGGTGCACAGGTGTCTGGGCATGTAACATCCCACGCTAGTGCGCCACACTTCCATGGAATGCCATTCGGCCATTTGCCATCTGATCTAAACACTCCATTGTGTTTGAGTCGAGATGGGATTTTCGCAGCATCTAAACCTCTCTTAATTAGCCATCACATTCAGAGAGGCATGCCTTGGATAGCGACCCTGGCTTCTACGGCAACTCAGGCCATGTGTGCCTTTAACATTAACCTGTTCACCACAATGGCAACATGAATGGGGTTGAACTAGGGGTGCACCTATCCTCAATCCCACTGCAATCCTAAGTACCTTGTCCTCCATCCTTAAACCTAGAGATGCCATTGGGATGGCTTTGAGTCAAGCAACAGATTCTTTTCATGCCGCAGCTAACGAACGTGCACGAGAAGTTTCAGAATGAGCATCACTTAGCAGCTGATCGAATGTAGCCTGAACTAAAGGAGTATCCCAAGCTCTCTGCTGAGAGGACTCACTTCCTGCAGGGGGTGAAGGATCATGACTTTGACTCCACATATCAAGCCTGAAAAGTACACAGCACATCAGACAACCTTTCCGGAAGGATCTGATGGGTAACATCAGAGCAGGAAGCAGCTGATGCAAGGAAAGCGGAAGGTGCCAATTGCACTGCCCATCCACCCGAATGCACTGGAATTGTTGCTGTTGTTGTTAGTTTATTTGTGTTCATGCATCTAAATAAATATACTCTCAATGAACTCTCAGTTGACATAATAACATTTAAAATCACCTTCTCAATAATCAACTTCAAATTGTATTCACTCAACGTTTTGACTAGATGCTCATTATTCCTGATGAGGAGCATCTAGTTGAAATGTCGACTGAAAACAATTTGAAGTTGTTTAAATAAATATACATAAATAAATAAGCTTGGAATCACCTCCACCTGAACGGACCGCAGGAGTAATCTGTTACCGGTTTGCGCATGCTTTTTAAAATTTCCACAGTTAGTGGTTTAGGTAATGATGATATTGCGCAGGACAGGCTATATCCTGGCGGAACCAATTTACTGTAAGACCGGATGGAGGGGACTAATGATAGATGCATACCAAAAAAACCTACTTCTATCCTTTGGGCGTATCGTTAGCTATCGTTAGCTCCCTGAACAAGCCGACAGCTGATTGCTCGGTAGTGGTAGTCACAAAACTGGAGGTGAGTGCACAGGTCGCTTCTGTATAATGCCGTCGAGTCGTTGACTCCGCAAGCTGAGGGTCAGTGGGTATTCAATTTATAAGTGTAAGAAGTACTGCAGGGGAATATGTGTTTCTCAAAGATGCTAACTATAATTAGTACTGGTCCAGTGTGGCACTGTGCTGTGTGTGTGGCACTGTGTTGTATGTGGCACTGTGTTGTGTGTGTGTGTGGCACTGTGTTGTGTGTGTGTGTGGCACTGTGTTGTGTGTGTGTGTGGCACTGTGCTGTGTGTGTGTTGTGTGTGTGTGTGGCCCACCAGATGCCCTCCCCCACCCCTATCATGTAGCACTCCAAAGAAGTGCTTGATATGAGTAACTTTGGGTTAGTTTACAGTATGGGGAGCCAGGAGCCTCATGAAGTGCCACTTGAGAATTATCCTCAAATCTTGCACTGTGTGCATGACATGTTTCCTACTGTTTTGTCCAGACCTGGCCACACCACACACATTAAAATGGAACTGCCTTCATTCTCAACATGCCTGGTGCAAGTTGCTCAGAGGTTTGACCTGTAACTCTGAAGGGAACCAAATTTCATGTAGAAATTTGATGTAAACTTTGTTGTGTTTAGAAACTTTTTTATATGGGCAACTTTTCCTTCCTGTTCCGAAAATGACAGGAGAACAGTGCTGACCTCATTTAGCTAACTGTCACTAGTATGGCTAACACTTTCCTTTGGGGAATATGATCGATCTTAGTGGTAACTTCAGCCATGTACATTGGCACAAGCTCCTTGAAATAGTCCCGCAAAGTCCATGACCTGATACCAAGGACTTCTGCATCATGAGCTCATGCTGTTGTGTCAGAGATCCGGTCAGTAATTTGCCGGTCACCATAGCTGTGGTGGTGAAATGGCATTGCCAGTATAGATACCCCTATATGCAGATATCTAGCTAGCTACCTTCTGCATTAATAGAGCGTGTTAGAAATCCTCACCAGCCATCCCATTCAGTCCCCCCCCCTTCCAACACTCTTGTGTAGCTTATTACAGACATTTAAACCCACCAGTTTCTGTATGACGATTGATACAAACCAAGGATTTGCTGCATGTGTCAAATATTGATCATGCCAACAATGAATAGTGGTAGAATTATGAAAGTTCTCAACAAACTCTCAGTAGAATATAATGACTCTCTCGATTTTCATCTTATGAATTTTCTCTCCTATGAAAGTTACCTGCCAATATAAATAATGTATGTATAAATACTAGCATATAGCTAGGTACCTGGCGTTGCCTGGGAAAGGATCTAATATCTAGCAGAGGAACACAAAGTGAAAATGAGGAATGTGGGCTCTCCTAGGTATTGAGTCCCTAACATTACTCTCCCAAACTCCTTTGATGACTACTAAAAAAATTAAAAAATGTCGAACGAGTTGAAAACAAGGCTGTTCTCAGTAAATCTCGCCATTTCAGCAACTGGGATGTCCCCCCCCCCCCCCTCCCCACCACCCGAGTAGGATAGAAGCATCCTTTCTAGCACACCATTTTAATTAGCTGATATAGCTAGCATAATTTGTCATTTGTTGGTAGTGATGTGCTATCATCGGGAATGTGAAAATTGCATGTGTAGGTCGCTATATTCCTGAACAAAATGGCGTACTGGCCATTCTATGGCTTCTAGTCCAGATCTGGACCAAACATAAAACCATCCAGACATCCAATCAGTTCTGTAGATGAAGTTTCGTCCAGGTCCAAGCATCCATTCTCACTGTGCGTAGTGAACATACATACACAACAGGCAGACAGACAGACACTGCTACTTTAAATAATATATAAAGCTCAAAATGTTTATCTGTGTATGTGTGTGTCTGTATCTGTGTGTGTGTGTGTGTGTGTGTGTGCTTGTGTGTATGTGTGTATGTGTATCTAATTACTTTGAAATTCATGGCCAAACCAGTGTGTAGCCATCCAAAAGGTTTTTAAGGGGGGAATAATGTCAACAAAATACACCTCGACAATACCAATCATATCTTCCACCCACTACCCTCTATCAACATAATTTTTGTACCAAAATGTAGCTTAGAAGATAAGCTATTTAATGATGTATTTAACTTTTGTCATAGATATTTTTTATGCCAAAGTGTTAGCCAGTCCTCGAATTAAAAATTCATTAATAATGCTAAGTGGCTGTAGTTGGTTTATGGTAAGAGTACATGTAGTAGTTTTACCTAAACTATTTGAATAGGTATGATAATGCACCACAGGAGAGGGGGGGAAAAATCCCATACAAACCACATGCAGAGATATGCTGGTCTATACCCAACACATTCTCATAACAATGAAAATAAAATAATTTAGGTTAAAGAGCACACAATAAGCATTCTGGTGATATATAAATTATGGAGTTTGGGTGAGAAATTAGGGAGAAATTTGTGGAAACATGTCTAATCTAATGCGACGCGATTCTTCTTCACACTTGCTGGGTTTCTAATGAAAATAGTGAGTGCAAAAGCTGTCGTAACTGCATCATATAATCTTCAAATGTTCTGAAACTTGGAATATGACTTCAATATGAGCAGTTACACCATTGTATTTATTTAGAGACAACTATGCAAGTGGATGCATGCTTGCAGATGAGAGTGTGTCTGAGAGTAGTGTTGTGTGTGGATGCATGCCTGCAGATGAGAGTGTGTCTGAGAGTAGTGTTGTGTGTGGATGCATGCCTGCAGATGAGAGTGCCCCGACAAGAACAATCACAGGGCATTGTACTAATCACCAGAAGGAGCACTAGCTGCCCTGACAAGAACAATCACAGGGCATTGTCACCAGAAGGAGCATTAGCTGCCCCGACAAGAACAATCACAGGGCATTGTACTAATCACCAGAAGGAGCACTAGCTGCCCTGACAAGAACAATCACAGGGCATTGTATTGATCAACAGAAGGAGCACTAGTTGGGATGCCTCTAGTTGGAATGTCTCTAGTTGGGATGTCTCTAGTTGGGATGTCTCTAGTTGGGATGCCTCTAGTTGGGATGCCTCTAGTTGGGATGTCTCTAGTTGGAATGTCTCTAGTTGGGATGTCTCTAGTTGGGATGTCTCTAGTTGGGATGTCTCTAGTTGGGATGTCTCTAGTTGGGATGTCTCTAGTTGGGATGCCTCTAGTTGGGATGTCTCTAGTTGGGATGTCTCTAGTTGTTAAGTAAAGTGAAAATTAGCATTTTGACATTATTCCCCCCTTAAGTCAGAAAAATTAGGCTATGTGCACTGATGGCGGCTGTGCATGCACTTTACACGTTCCCAAAGGTGGTGCACAAATAACAACCATCAGCATCACTGACAAACTATACTAGCTATGTTAGAGCTCGCATAATGCTAACAGTTTGCTAGCAAACCTCTATTAGCAGTTGCTTAAATGGCAAAATTAACAGAGAGCAATGTGGTCATTGAAGGAGTCAACAAAACAAAATTTAGTGGCTATAACAAATAGGGTGTGTAGGTCCTACTTCATGGGAGCCCAGCTATTAGGTGCCTAGGTCCTACTTCATGCAGCCCAGCTATTAGGTGCCTAGGCCCTACTTCATAGGAGCCCAGCTATTCAGTGCCTAGGCCCTGCTTCATGGGGAGCCCAGCTATTGGGTGCCTAGGTCCTACTTCATGCAGCCCAGCTATAGGGTGCCTAGGCCCTGCTTCACATGGGGAGCCCAGCTATTAGGTGCCTAGGTCCTACTTCATGGGAGCCCAGTTATTGGGTGCCTATGCCCTACTTCATGGGAGCCCAGTTATTGGGTGCCTAGGCCCTGCTTCATGGGGAGACCAGCTATTAGGTGCCTAGGTCCTACTTCATGCAGCCCAGCTATTAGGTGCCTTGGCCCTGCTTCATGGGGAGCCTAGCTACTGGGTGCATCTTGCTTACTAGTCAACAGTTATGTTTTCAAGCCTGTGTGGCATGCAGACAGACTACCTAACATGTTCACTCAAATATAGGTCACGATTTCTAATTATTTCAGCCTAATAAGGGTGCAGATATGTTTTCAAGCTTGTGTGGCATCCAGACAGACTACCTACCATGTTACCTCTAATATAGGCAGGCCTGTACCCAGGGGTGTTTCCTGTTGCCAGCAACCCCCCCTCCCTTCATATAGGAGCTACCGTAAATTCTGGATTTATAGCGCCTCTCTAATTTAAGCGCCACTTCAACCGTATTGAATTTTTGGAGTCTTAATTGTTGTGCTGAGTTGGGTTTTAATTATTATTTTTGGGTGCTTATTAATTAGAGCCAGATCTACAAAACATCATTGCTCAGTTACTTCAAGAAAATTTCAGAGCCTCTGATGGTGACCAAAAGGCCTGCTGCCTTGTTTGGCATTACTCCTGAAGAAAGGTCCTGTGGCTAGCCTCGAAAGAGAGCAGCACCTGTAGTATTATCAGTTACTAGTGGACCTACTGGAGAATCATTGCGGGCACCTATTTTATAAGCACCACTGTAATTTAAGCGATAGCATCAGCTTTTTGCAGAAATATTAGCTGAATAATTTAGGCTATTGTACATGCTATTTTTATGTTAAGCTTCCTTGCCCCGCCCACTTAGACCTGCAGTATTTGCCATCTTACTTCAATTTGCAAATCCATTAATCTTACATTTGGTAGGAACTATGCATTTCCCTGGGAAATGTCCGCCATCTGAGACTAGGAACCCCCCCCCCCCACACCTTCCAAAATCCTGGGTACAGGCCTGATAGGTCACGACTTCTAATTATTTCAACCTAATAAGGGTACGGTTATATGGACACACAAGTGCTGCAGTGCGCAGTGCCTCCTTTGTTTTCTGTAGACAACCACCAGACAGCCTCTTGTCTCTGGTCTGTGGAATCAAAAGGAATTTGCGCTAGTGTAATTTTTTGCTGAGCCATTGTGGCAGCAGTCAGTTACTGAGTTCCTAGTCACTATGAGTGTCAATGAAGAGTTCGTTTTGTTCAATCTCCTCTTCATTCTCTTCCTCTAGATAGGAAAATGGATGCTCTCCATCACTATCACTCCGTTCCAACAATTGGCGAGTTATTTCTGCAATTGTTGGAGCAGCTAAAGCCTCTACTCAATCATCTTTGAGGCACTGAATCTCTCTGACTTCAGACCCGACCACTTTTACGAGATGCCGTGAGCAAGGAATGATTTCCTTATTATCTCTGGCAGCTACTATCATGTAGTGCACGTGATTTACTGACTATGCACTGGTGCTAGTCCATTGGTACTTATATAATTAGCTAGGTGTATGCCATGATGGGGAGGACTGCATTTTCAAGAGCAACTTGTATTTGAGTGAATGTGGTATATAACGAGTCTATCTTTGATCAATAGCAACTTGCTGTCGCTTCTATTTTTTTGTCTGGGCAATGCTGTTAGTGTAAACATTAATGCAGGTACATATAGCAGGGTCAGATCCGGGGGTAGGGAGGAGGGGGGTTGGGTGTTTAAATTCCCCCTCCCCCCTCTCCTCTCCCCTTTCGGAGCTGCTTAAGTATGCAACATCACAACTAGTGAACATATTTTTGCACTTTCTGTAGAACTATGCAGTCTACAGAATGTGTGCTATTCTTGCATTCCAAGATTATTTTTCTGCTCGTTCTGCCTACTGAGTCTGAATGGCTGGCTAAAAACCTTTAATGGACAAGATGCATATTTGCATGTAGCAGTGGTCAGAGCAAAGCAGCTAGCTCTTAATGTTCTGGGACAGTATGTACGACTGCCTATAAAATTTATATGCATACCTTTTGCTGCCTTTACTTTGTATTCGGTTGTAAATTCATGAACAGTATAACTATAATTATTATTAAGCGAATGAGCATTGTATCAACATCTTCATACTACAGTGCCTGATAATGCATGTTATTGATTATTAATTACAAAACAGTATGAATGTCGAATAGTGTAGAGATGTGGCGATCATGCACAATATACCGTATTTCTTATATTATGAACCGCCCCTCCAATTATGACCCTGTAGCTCAGTGTCAATTGGTTATGGTAACTGTCCTTCCAATAGTAACCATGGAGGCAAATAGCAATAAAGACATGCCCAAATAATTGCTCATTAGGCTTATAAACTGAGAATTGAAGACAACGAGAGAAAATAATTCTGGAAAAAATTCAGGAAAAAATTCTGGGGCACTAGCGGGGTTTGAACACACTAGCGGGGTTTGAATCCTTGATTACAACTTTCTTGTGGGTTAGTCAACCATTGAGCCACAGGCACCCAAATGATTAGAAATCCTCCAAAGAGGTACACGAACTCCTTAACAACTGCTATCAATAGTAACCACCCTTCTAATAGTAACTGCCCTGCCCTTCCAATAGTAATCGTAGTTATAAATAGTAACTGTGGTTCCTATTAGAGAGTATACGATAAATACCAAAAATATGTGCATTCAATAATAGAACATGTTAAAATGTTAAAGTTGAACCAATACCAAGGTATCATACTAGTTTCCAATGCTATTTGTGGTGGATGCTTTGCAAGTGAAAGGCTTACAACTGCTTAACTGAAGGAATAATAGCAGCGTTTCCCACTAGCTATTACAGCAGGAGAGATAAATGTGTGGACGTTGTGCCCATGTTCTGCTTATGTAGGATACCAGAGAGGGACAGTGTCAAATTGTAGCAGTGCAGTACCTATAGCGAATGGTTCCATGTAGTTCATATCATTATACCTCAAATACCAATAGAAAATAGTTGGTACTGTATTGGTTGAAAAAAGCAACTCTCAATGAACTTTCAGTTGACTTAATAACATTATAATCACCTCAATAATCAACTTGAAATTGTCGTTTCGACTAGATGCTCTAGCCTTCATCAGGAATATTCCTGATGAAGGCTAGAGCATCTAGTCAAGTGAATACAATTTGAAGTTGATTATTGAAAAGGTTATTATAAAGTATAAATCAACTTTAACATTATCAGTGAGCGCATCACTTATGCATATGTTTTATTTGTATGACTGCCAACGTCTCTACACTATTCGACATTAAATAATGTTCTTCTGTAATCAATGACATGCATTGTCAGGCACTGGCATGAAGATATTCTTGGTACACTAATCATAGAAAGACAGAAACTTAACTTAGTATCAGTTCATGGATTTATAACAGCATACTGAATATGTATGCAAAATTCATGTTGTTTATTAAGGTTCCTCTAGCAATTCAGACCTGGAAGGAAATTCTTAAAATGAGCAGCAAGATAATTTTGGGCCTAGCGCATTCTATAGAATGTGTTCGACAGAAAGTACGGAACAAATACGTTAGGCTACTTAGAAAACTAGTGGGTAGCTTTGTAGTTTTCCATCGATAGATTTCCTTCTCTGGTCCAAGCTAGATCAGTGTAGCTGCTATTGCTATAGCTTTCTCACAGCACTCAAGTGCTCTATTGAAAACCACAATCATTGTAACTAGCCTAAGCTGTGACCCTTAGAAACTTTGCTAACCTGGTTAAATTTTCATTGGTAGATTTTCTTCTTTGGATCACGACTAGACTCATGCTGTAGCTATAGCTACAGGTGAAGGTTGTAACTGTATCTTTCTCACAGAACCCAAGTGCTCTATTCAAAACCACAATATATAACATTTATATGCAAGTAAGTTACATAGCTAGCCTAGCTGCGTGCCTTAAAAACTTAGTATCTATTCAAGTAAATTTTCATTTGTGCATTTCCTTCTTTGGCAAACCTAGACCAGTGCAGCAGTTATGGCTATAGTGTATATAGGTTGTAGCTATAGGTAGCTTTTTGACGGTTCTCGAGTACCCTTTTGAGTTTCTCAGTGCTGTTTTGAACATTTTGAAATAAAATACAATGACATTCTCAATAATTAACATGGATTTTGCTCTCTTGACATTTTGACAAGATGCTCTAGCCTTCATCATTGTAATTTCGTTATGTCAACTGAGAGTTTGAGAGTACTGTAATAAAAAAAGATTAAAAAAATAAAAAACGAAACGAAATAACCAAACAAAATAAAAAAGGGAAAAAGTCTACGGAGATTTTATAATGTGTATATGCGCATTTGGAAATGGTGAGCTCAAATTTCCTCGATGATGTTGGCAGTTACATATGATACCATGCTCCTGATCTTTGTGTGGAAATAGACAAAACTCAAGTGTGCTTGTTAGTAGTTTATTTGGTAGTTTTTGGTACGTCTTATTGCACTGTTATTATTATTATTTTTACTGGAAATCTCCCCCTTCCCCCCAAGAGATAGGTTTAACCCCCCCCCCCCCCCCCCCCCCTTCTCAAAATCCTAGATCCAAGATCCACCCCAGTTTTATTGCAACTCTCTCCCCAATCATAAAAACCACCTTTGGAATAAGTGGGTATAATTTATATAAGCATCTTCATATCATAGCGACTTTTTCAACAATCATATTTTACCAAATGTGAGCAACATGCTTTGGAATCGTCTTCCGAGTGGAGGGAAACTGGTAATATGATGTGAAGTGCTTAAATAATCTATATTCAAAACAGGGAACATTAGGTGCAATGGGGAGGGGGGGGGGGGGAATAGGGGGGATACCATTTTTTACAATGTGTTAACTTGTGGTTCCGACTTTTGAGCACCATAATTATATAGCTCAAAAGATAACTCTCTCGTGTGTGCTCTCTTTTGACTAGTACTATCATAGGCATAACCATGCCAAAGTTACAGGCAGTCAAAGTTGGGGATTTCAAAACCTGCATGCTCAAAATGTTCTAGCACCTGGTTCTAGAATTATTATCTGGTTAGAGAAGCCCTACTCTACAAAATAAGTATGTTCAAGTATGTGGTCAAGAAAGGGTCAATTATCAACCCACGGCTTGGACCATCGCACCCCAGTGCAGTATAAATAAAAATAATGACAGTAAATGTGGTTAGATGACTTCTGCTGTAATAAACACTATGTCATACACAACATATGATAACTCTGCAAGAATGTTATATCTAAACATGCATGGACCTCACCTTGTGAGAGGTTACCTCAGTGCAGAGCCAGCTGATGAAGAGAACTAGGGAAGGAAGCATTGCATATTCACCTCACACCCGACGGTGTGCTTCAATAAGAGTGTACATCTAGAGCATGTATCCATGCCATCACCATTTGTCTGGTGTAGCTAAACACCTCATCCTCTGTAGTCAGCCGACTGTCACCGTGAACAAGGCCAGAGCACATTGGTTGAAATGTCTGTAAAAAAATTAATTTCTGAGCTGAATTTTAACTGTTATTTCATCAGCTAATGGTCATCATTTCAACCTTGTACATTGTCTTCACTCCTAGATGTAATGTAGCTACATGCAATCATTTCCAGATCTCCATCTACTTTCTCCACCACATAGATCTTACACCAGTTACACATGTCTTATATTTCTTAGTCAGGCATAGCCATATTTTACCCAGTGAGATTTATTCATGCTCGACATCACCAATATGCACTTAATCTTTTACCTCATCAGTCATTATGATAGTGAATAAGCCATTTCGAGAATCAGGCAAGTTGAAAAGCTGCATTGGTGCCAAATCACCGAGGGTAACAAATCTCCTTGACAGCAGCTTGTAGTTTTGCTGCTTCTATCATTTGGTTAAACTGTGAATTGCATAATGAGAAAGGTTTTGGACCAGTTGTCAGACTTTCTGTAATGTTGGTGGATAAAGTAGTCTTGAGATCCATCTGCAATAGAATGGCCTTTTGGCACGTACAAAGTTTTTGGCATACCAATAAGCAGCAAATAAAGAGCCCATCTTTGTAGTGCCACTCTCATGAGTGACAGCTTATTCTTAATACTATGGATGTAATGTAGAGGCTTGTAACAGTCTCTAGTGTAAATGGACAACAATACAAATAAAAAACCACCTCAATTTAATTAAGGTGAGAGCCTCTTTCTCAGTCTGAGCGTAGCATGCATTCACTCGATGACAGCGTCTTTGACGCAAAGGCAGCTGGTTCCATTATGTGTTCATCACATGGTAGATGATCGCTCCAATGCTATAAGCAGAGGAATTTCCAGCCACCTTGTGTGCTGATACATCGGATTACATATAGCAGTCCCGCCTTGGCTGAACAGAAAACCTCCCGACAGTCTTTTGTCTACTTCCAGCAAGTGTCATGACATAGTATGCGATTCAAATATTGGATGAAGTACATAGAGGTCAAGGATAAAACTAATGTAGTAATCTAATTACCTTGTAAATGAATTATATGTCTTGAATGTTGCATGGTGTACGTGCATCATGGATGGCTGGATCAAATATTCCCTTACGGATTCCTGAGTGTATGGAATGATCAATGTAGCAATTTTAAGCCTGCCTTCTCTCCTGCTTGTGAGAAAACTATAACTAACCATTTTATTATTCACTACTGTCACTAACATGGAGAATAATAATAACCCACTGTACTATCACTTATAATAGCGAATAATAATAACCTGCCCCCATTTACAAAATCATAAGACATGAACATAATATCGGGAAGAGACTCCAGGAAGATGATTATGGATGATATTATTTCCTCTGTTGGCTGGTTTAGTTACCAGTATCTGTACTCATCAAGGCAGTTTCAGAATCCTCGGCACATGATCTAATACTGCAGCTGCAAGGTAGAGGCATGTTTTATTTGGCTCAGAAGAAAAATCTTGTAAGCATGTGCTCTTCCCACTGATCACAGTGTGTCAGAAATCTTTATTGTCACCATTACCATCTACCCAAAGCCACTCTCATATATACTCAGGGGCAACTACCCAAAGTATGCATCAATACTGTTGTTTGGGTGGAAGTGTCTTGAGAAAGGCTAAACCATTTCCTCAGATGATACCAGATTATGACAGGTTTTTCTTAATTCACTTTCTTGTAAGTCAGTGCTGAAGTTTCACGCCTTATTGACTCGAGTGTCACCATTCTCTACCAATATTTTTACTCTTTTTTGAAGATCTTGTCCAAAAGCTGTTTTAATATTCTTGCCACCATCCCTGCTCCTAATGCTTCTGCTGTACTGTATATATAATATTTGTGCTTGCTCTCTGAAAATCCTTTACCAAAAGGGGTACAAAGGTATAAAGTTCAACATCAAACAGTGTTCGTGGTTAGTGGAGAAGCCCATGATAGTTGATGGTGCTGCTAGATAAGGGTAAAGATGTAAGCTCTGCCCATTGATCAGAACATGCCCTCCACAAAATCGAAAAAGTGCATTCCTATAATACCAGGAGACTACAGAATATTCTATGTGGCTACAGGTATATGAGATGTTTTAACAATGTTGGCATTAGTATACACTACAATTAAAGAGGGGAAATTCCTTTGCATTAAAATTTTGCTTAATTGCAAGCTTTGCGAGATAAAAATGTGCATAATAAATTTACGTCTTTTCTGTTTTGTGCACACCTTTTTGAGGGTGGAGTGTTCTACAGTCAGTGTGTGGTTGAAGACTTTCAGAGTGTACCAACAGTTTGTAAAGCATACAATGACTTCCTCGATAAACAACTTCCGCTTGGCATTTTGGCTAGATGCTCACGCCATTAAAAAAAAAGCGTATTAGGCATATGTGGATTGCATTTACGCAGCAACCATAAAGTTTGCAGAGACTTAAGTAGTATATATGTTCTCTACCCTATTCCTACATGTAGATAACCCCCAAATAACTAGAGGTCTTGCCACAGAGTTGCTCACTATTACAGTCAATTGCAAAGATAACAGGAAGCTCAAACTGTTAAATCAACTTTGAAATAGCCTGTTAAAATCCTAGCAACTACTTCTTTATCCAGAAATAAATGCAGCAAAATCTGACCAGAGTTTTATTTTGTACAAAAGGTTTTACCACACAGCGATTAGACTGTTAGAAAGTTAGGAGGAAGGAAGAAGTTAAAAGTTGTTTTGCGTAGGATCCTGGACTTCCCAAAAAGTACAATGCTCTGTTGTTTGACACCTATGTTGCTGTAAAGCAGGTGTCCTGTTTGCCGAGTAGCACTTGAGTTTATTATCTTGGTGTATACTGCAAGAACTTATGATTCATCACATTCATCATTCATTTGCTCCTGTATTGGTTATTCGTACTTTAAATGATGGGTCCACTGTGAGGTCATAGTCATTATTGCATTGTGTACACACAACAACACACACACACACATCCCTTGCTTCTGCCAATGTATTGGCCCTAATGATGCTCATCCTGTGCATACAGGATTCTTGGGTTTAGTTATCACCCTCTTTAAAGGCTTCACTTGTCTCCGTACCTGGAGCTATATGTAGTAGTGGAAAGATTGGTTCTGATACAGTAAAATGGACATTCTAGATGAAATCACTGTCTCCTTCAGACTTTAGAACCTGTCCTCTCTGGACCTTCCACTGGTTTACTCAGGAAACCAGCAAGTTAATTATATCACACTTATAGACTATAGAGTCCATATATACAGTCTGCCATAATGTGATCATTGCACTTTCTCCTCCAAGTACTCTCATGGTTTAAAATTTGTCTTCTTTTTAGTTTTGGCTCAGGATTGCAAGCCTCATCATCACACTTGTACACTGGTCAACACCATAGGCTGGGCATTATTTACAGAGAGGGCTGGAAGTGGGACTATTCACTCTGACCCCGTCACCAATCAATCCATGCCCTGAAATTCATGGCTTAGTTTGAAGTTAGTGAGTTAGCTCTCAGGCAAATTGTTTCCTGTATCACATTTTATTAAAGAGTTGTACTAAAAACATCAATGTTTTCCATAGAAGAAGATTCAGACAGTGAATGTAGCAATATGTAGAAGAACTGTGAAGATGCAGCAAAAAAGGGTTTTTTCTTCTTAAAATATATTTGGTGACGATGATGGAGAAGGGTAAAGATGCAGCAAAAAGCTTCTATACAATTACTAAAGCAGATGCAGAAAGCAGGAGAGCCAACGTTTAAAATTGATCTTTGCAGGCAGAGTGCTGACAGGGTTAAAGTTATGCCTAAAATTGGCGGCATTGGTTATCCATAAATTTAATGTACACCTTTAACATTGTTATGTACATGACCTTATTATAAGCCTTTCTTTGCTGGCAAGGGGGAAGTCTAACTTAAAACCGCAGGCATTGATTAATCCATATTTGGGAACCCGTAAGGTAATATTTGATAACCATTTTTAACTATGTCGTAGGTTACATAAATACTACATTTTTACTTAATAAATAAAAGGGTAAATTCAGGCGTGAGCCATCGCTATATCCTGGCACCGACATATTTTTGTATTGTTGTTGGGCGGTAAATTCTGTTAATGAGGTCAACTCTTTTGGCACCATATCATGAAATAAATGCTCTGGCTCCTTATCTAGTTGAGGATATTTTGACAGTATTATAACTTAGTGTGGTGATAAAATATGCATGGCCAGATCTAATTGTAGCAAGATCATTCAAGCAGAGCTAAGGACAGTCTTGAATTTACTAGTTATGTGGGAGCTCCCTACATAATTACATACCCACCTATATACATTAAGGAGGACATTAGAGCTGATATCTCCACTTGGTTCATTAAAAAGATTACACGGTATAAGTGGCGAGTATGTTAATATTTGTGGTAATGGTTGTCATCTTAATCTGTTAATATTTGTCAGTATTTCCAGTTTGGTTAAGTGTTGTAATATTAGTACAATCCATGAATGCGAAGTTCGTTATTAAAACATCTCCCTTGTAATACATACACACACACAGATAGTATTATACACGCCTATCAGGAGAGATGGTGAAGCGATGGAGACTGAAACTGATATGCGTCTGTGTGCTACTGTTAATTGCTGTTCTTTCTAACCAAATAAATCTTACCTTCAACTTCACTCTCCTGCAAAACATCCAACAGAGTGATGAACCTCATCATCACCATAAGTTGAGCTATGTGGAAGAAATTTTTGTCCAGGACAAGAGATTGAAGTTTGGCTTGAGTCATTCAGTAATAGTTAACCAGTCAAAGTATAAGCAAGATTATATATCTAGAAAGAGAAATGAGGATGGTATTCAACGAAGAAACAGTGAGGGTAATTTATATCATGGTGGTAGGGAAATGTATAGTCACATGTTTGAGCTTACTCAAGTAATGTTGGACGATATGGTGTCATCTTGGGATCTCGACCGGCTTCCTCTTAAAGTAAAGCTTGATTGCTGGGTGAATAAAAGTGGTGGTCACAGTCAACTTGAAGATGGAGTGTTAAAAATTTGCATCAGTACCACTCTTCTGATGAAAGAGTTTGATGCAAAACGAGTGTCAAAAATACCCTTGAAGTTACTTGTTCTTAAATATATTCTAAATGAGTTGGCGAGTGATAATGTCGATACGTTGTTAATAAGCAGCTTTATAGAAGCCAGTGTCGAGACGGAAGAATTTAATAGAAATATCACAACAGTTGTCAGTAACCTACTGTTTATAAGATTGAATAGACATCAATTAAAGGGGAAAGAAGTAATGATGGGTCCAAATCCTAGCATAGGTAATGTTATGTCCTCTGAATCTGCGCCCCTTCATCATATGACACCAACAGCTCTTATCTCCCAGAGAATTCTCACCAACTCAGCACAAAGAGACGTAGCAGCGTTCAACAATGCTGGCCGAAATAACAATGAACAAAGGTCTCACAAAGTTCAGGAACAACTTCAAATGGCACAAGAGAGGCACTTAACACAATCACCTCCTGATCGTACTGCAAGGATTAAAATTCAAGAACTACAGAATTCTAGTTCCAATTTCAAGATATTTAAGCAAGTAAAAGCTCATTCGGTTGTTATTAGCATTCCTAAACTAGAGGGATTCATGATTAAAGGAAACAAGAGTCTCTTGGCAAGAGGTTTTCGTACAGATTATATTTTTGACTCACCTAAGCTGTTGCGGAGAAGGAAGTACATCACTGCTGCTTTAGAAGGAGCTAGTGAACAACAGAGAGACAAGGCAAGAGTTTCTCTCAATACTAACCTTTTGGAGAGAGGCAAGGTAAATTGAAATTGTGCATATTATTATTGAAAACTCATTTGTTCAATTTAATATTGTTTTAGCATCAGCATGAGCAAATCCAAAAATACTGTAAATCTGAGAATATGTCTGCATCTTTGCCTGGGAATTTCATGGAAAGGAACACTCTATTCAAGCACCTTCTCTACGATGACAGCAAGAAGATTGTGTTTTGTTATGTTCCTAAAAATGGCTGCTCCAACATGAAGAGAATGATGCTTATTCTGAATGGTGTTATCCCTGCAAATTCTAGTCGGGGGAGACGGCCGCCTGAATCTGTGCTTGGCATGGTGAGAAATAACTTTAATACCAGCACTACTAATTATGGTTATTATTTGGTATATTTTGTATCTAACAGGTTCATTCTTTTCGCAAGTTGAGCAGAGAAGGGGCCATTTACAGGCTAGAAAACTACTTTAAGTTTTCCATTATTCGCAATCCAATGGAACGGCTACTGAGTGCCTATCGGAACAAACTAGAGAAACCTCTTGATTATACACGGGTGAAAAAATTTCCTGATCGCTTGAAAGCATTCATACTCACACTCAACAAGAAATCTGCTCTCCAAAAATGGGTTGCACTAAAAAACTACAGCAATGACATTCATCCCTCATTCTCTGATACTCTTGATTTTATGACAAAGTTTACTCTTTCTGTATACAATGAACATTTTCTCCCCTTTCTGAAACTCTGCCATCCATGTGCGATAAAGTATGACCTTTTCTTAAACCTAAAGAGCCTGAACTATGACATTTTTGCCCTAATGGAATATATGAGGATTCCCCTTCATTACTTCCCTGGTATTTTCAAGTCATCAATTACTAGAGATCTTCTGAAAGATTACTACCAGCAAGTGTCTCCGAAGCTCAAGAGTCAAGTATTTAATGCATTTGCTAAGGAGCTGGATTTCTATTATGACATGTACCCAGAAGAGCTTTAAAACATCACTCACGAAGTTTAGGAAAGAACAAACAAAAAATATTTGTGTTAATTTTTTTAATCCTACAATCTCACAGTACTAGTATGTGATGCAGTATATTGTCTGATTATAATATATGGCAACAATTGGAGACTTTTCTTCATATTATTCTTGAGATATTAATGTGGAGATATTAATGTGGAAACCATTAGCATTATTCACAGACTGGTTTATCATGATTTTCCACTATTTAATATTGTCGTGTGCTATGAACATTCCTGATCATTGTACATCGAGAACATGCATTGCACCTTGCCTGCCCTGCCAATGCTGTTTACTCTAAGAGAGCAATAGCACTCGTACTCGCTTGACCTGCATTTTCAAAATGGTGGTGCCCAAAATGCAAAACAATACGCTTCATAATTGCCTGTGTATTGAGCAGTTGAAACTCCAAAAACCATCCAGTGTGCCTTTGGTTAATAATATAATAAAAAAATAAAAACCATTCTGATTTGCTCTTGCCTTCCTATCAGATGGCTTTTATAACATATGGGTGTAAAGGATCCATCTAATGGTAGCTTCAATTCATAGATATGGAGAAACAGCGTGCCTTGAAGATTGAGAAGAATCATGTTGATCATGAAAATAGGTGTAAATCATGACAAATATACTTTACAAAACTAGACTCTTATAATATACTAAACATAACAATAATTACATTCCTTATGCTTGGCTATACAGAAATGAAACATCACTAAATAAGTACATAAAATAAGAAGTGCAATGACCACTTCCGTAAACAAAATCAACACGTGGTGTAATATCTTAATATTTATACTAGACACTCATTAATTATCACACATGACATAAGGGTACAATAATGAGTTCAATAAACCCTAAGCACCATCCTCTCCCAGTTACGAGTTACAATGGGTACCAAAATAACCCAAAGTCGAATCTTTGCCTTGATTCTGAAATAGGTAAAGATCAAATTCTAAATATCGATAATTTATTTTGCAAAAAAAAAGGGAACAGTTACCTATGACATGTAGATTAATAAGTACCCTGGTTTATGTTAAGATTTAACACAATGATAGTCTTAACACTGTGCATAATTATCATCTATATCACAGCTTTGTCCTGTTCTAGGTCTGCCTCAAACTCTGCCGACAAATTATGGTAAGACCAATCTATGATGATATCACTAATTAACTCGGGTAGTTTGTAATTATTGGATCAAGAATATCACCACCATGGGTAGCTATGTGTAGGGACTGTAACCAAGTTCAGATTAAACATAAAGTCGCAGATGAGAGATCCAGTGGTAAGAAGACAGAGAAGGCAGTTTACGTCTGGGAGATTAAAGTCATCAAGAAGACAAGTTTGTCTACACAAGATGTCAGATGGAAGTTGGAAAATATGAGACGAGGATTGGGGAGGGAATATACACAATAGAGGGGGGGGGGTGAGGGGAAAACCCTATCTATACTGTCATTATATTTGTATTATTAACATCTGTGGAGATGGGGTGGGAGGGAAATGAATCAGAGACAGCTACCATGACACCTCCACCAATAGAAACCATGTCCTTGCTGATATCCTGAAGGAATGATTTCACTGTCAGAAGAGAGCTAAGTTTCTGTTATGGCAAATATGTCAGGAGATTTGGTTTACATTACAGATTGAAGATATGGTCATTTGATTTTGATACTTCCAGCATTAGGTTTAGCTTAGAGCTGCATAGTCATTGGAGATTGGAGTGGGTGCAAGAACATTAGATAGAAATATGGGGGGGTCAGGAGAAACGGATGTTGCTGAGGCAATGGTAGTGGTAGGTATGTCACTGAC
The DNA here is from genome assembly GCA_028752905.1 of Cladorhizidae sp. MBARI D1340-BT2. Taxonomy (NCBI): domain Eukaryota; kingdom Metazoa; phylum Porifera; class Demospongiae; order Poecilosclerida; family Cladorhizidae; species Cladorhizidae sp. MBARI D1340-BT2. The sequence continues at coordinate 8,157,820 of JAQNBH010000018.1, read as the reverse complement.
ACCTTTAGGTTGTGGTCAATTGCTATTAGGTGAGGCAAGGGAAGATTGATGGAAACACTTCTGTGGAGAAGATGAGAGGTTTGAGGGAGACCCTAATGGGATAGGTAAAAGTCTTGATGACTATATATGAGATGTCTTTGATAAAGGTAAAATATGCAAAGGTGTGGAGCAGATGGGGAATTCATAGGAGGCTGTGATTCACAGTGTAGAACCACTGACTTTGCCTACAACCCTGCTACCAATAGATAGCCTGTTCTTCCTTATTTTGATTAATTTGTGCTCAACAGCATCGTCATCAATGCTCTACATTTTTGCAAAAGGATTGCTTCAATTCTTCTGTCAGCTAAGGACAAGTATGATATTTTCACCTCTTCACAACTTGGACCTGTTTGAAAGAATGGAGGCAACATCAAAGAACTTGCTTAGCTTAACTCAACAGAGGTCCCTCAAATACTTGCCCATTCTAACACAATCTTTGATGGATTGAACTGTGACGAATGAAGCTATGAGTGTCAATATGGCCACTGCTGCATTCATGTCATATATGCCCTAGGGTACCTTCCTCGTTCTCTTTCAGACCCCCAAAATACTTTGCTGAACATAACCTGCATACAGGTCACTGTCACTCATGTACAAACTAACCTATCCATTATATCATGTGGCACTGCAGGAGCACCAGTCCTGCAGTGCTAGCCACATAATGGGGCACCAGTCCTGCAGTGCCAGCCACATATAATGGAGCACCAATCCTGGAGTGTTGCCTATAATTATTCCCCAAAAGGAGGGGCTGACTTTAAGGCACCATTGAGTTTGCAGCATTGCCGACAGACGATCCAACCTGGTCTAATATGAATCAGAGAGCTGCAAAGACAGATGGAGCAGCCTTTCGTGAGCTGAGAGGATGACTACTATTTGGAGTTCATTGGTAAAGTGTATATTATGTTTGTTGGCAAGCTAAGCGAGCCTTCACAGGGGAGTTGGATAGAAACCTTGATACTGCCGAGCTTGGTGTATGTATATATGTATGTATGTATGTATGATGTATGTAAGTATGTGGCATCTTGGTCTAGAAGACGTGGTAGAAGATAGATGGTGGTCTGTTGTTAGTGTAACCAACAGGACCCTGTCACAATGTGCCTATGTAAAGGCTGGAAAATGTTGTCAAAGTTGCCATCAAATCGCCTGGATTGGTGCTCCAATCACCTTCAACAAACTACCACTGTGTGTGTATGTCTCATTGCCAAACTTGACTGACTCTCAGCCACTGACACCTAACTGTGCTTTAACTACGCCTCAGCCTGCACATGCAATCCAATGGGATCATGCCAAATCAGACTTTACCATCAGTGCTGCTATTGTAGATGTTGAGCAGAACATGTCTCCATCATCACTATCACCACCACTCATGATTCTGCCAACATACAATGATCCCATTTTCTCTTGGGTGGCCCTTAATGGTGATGTTTTTACTCAAGTGCTGAATGCCACCTATTATGAGGTTACGACAAATAACTTCACAATTCCCGAAGGGAAGGCAGGAAAAGCATTATTGTGAGCTATGGAGGCTCTTCATCTCCTTTGCAGCAGCATCTTCTATGGAATACATCTCACTCAAGCAGCCACAGTACTGCTTATATTACTACTCTAAAAGACTCACTGCACTTCAAAAATGAAAAATCACATTGCGTGTTTAGAGAGAAGAATGAAAATGTGGAAGGAGGTCAATCTAAATGAGCATGTTTGGAGGGCAGAGCTATTTAGAATCATCTCCAAAAACAGTGATCACCTACGTAGGAAGAAACGTCTTGCCCACTCATTTGCTAACCTCATCTTTATGGGGAAAATGGTATGTGTGACTCAAACAGCTCTGATGATTTACCCCCTAAGGGAAGTACTGAAGAGTAAGCATCCAGAGGGTCAGATCCTGAGTGCATTTTTTCCAAGGACCCTTCTGATGTACACCCTGTTGTATTTGAATCATTGTATTTGAATCATTGGCTGAGAAAGTTATGTACTGCATCCAAATCTGCATCTCACGACTTGTGTTCATCATTAGCCCTGTCTGCAAAAACAATAATTATGTATTTCGTATGTGGATCCACAATGTATTTCTCCACTTCTTTCAAGCTGTCTGATGACCCTGAGTAAGAATCCAGGATAGTGCCCCGTTGGCATTGGAGATACTGTAAGGTGCATCATTGCTCTCTAGTTACTAGAAGTAATATCCTGGATGCAGCTGGGTCATTGCGGGACAGATATCGGACATAGAGTCTGCCGTTCATGCTGTGAATTGTTCATCATTTGAAAGAGAGGACAGTGAAGCTGCATTATTGGTTGTTGCCAGTAATGCCTTGAACCGCCTAGTAGCCCTCCACAACATCAGGAGACTCTGCCCTGCCCTTGGCCACCATCCTAATCAACACATTACTGGGGGCACACTGAGCTATTCATGGATGGTGAGGTGCTTCTTACAGGAAGGAACTAGCTACTCAGGGAGATCTTGCTATGCTCATGTATGCCCTAGCAACTATCCCCCTCATCAAGAAGACTAAAGGAAACAGCATGCAAGTATGGTATACAAATGCTGCACCTGTGGGGGAAATTGCTGACCTAAGCACAATGGTGGGATAAGTTAATTGCTTCTGGGCCTGGTTCTGATTATTCAGCCAATGCTTAAAAATCATGGCTGGTTGTAAAAGAGAACCATCACACCAACACATTTGCTGACAGGGAAGTGAACATCGTTATAAGATAGACATTACCTCGGTACAGCCATCGGCTCGCATGATTTTGTCATCTTTTATGTGAAGTCCAAGGTCCATGAAGGACAATCTATCTTGATGCGCCTGATTTCAATTGCCAAGATTGAACCCCATGCAGCATTTGCTTGCACTCACTCATGTGCTGACAAGCAAGTGGACTTACATGTGTCATACCATCCCAAGGATTGGAACACACTCACAACTTTTGGATGACATTTTGAGTTCTGAACTCATTCCAGCCTTGACTGGCAGGCGCCACCTTCAAATAATTTGGAATGTGGCCTGTTTGTACTGCCCACTAGAAGGGGGGGGGATGGGGGGTGGGTGGTTGAGATTGACATGCCATCCTCCAATGCACTGATGATGAGTTCTATGCCCCCATTGACATTAACACCAACTATTAAATGCGATCATATCACAAGACCAGAATTAAAGCTATGAAATTATTGCTGACCAATGGAATCCAAAGCATGCATGCACTCATAAACAAAAACAATGGAGAAACACATCAAAAGCAGATGAACTCGCTGAACAACTAACTGACACCCGGCAATGGAAAGGGCCGAAGAGAAGGGATCTTCTACATGGTTGACAGCTTTACCACTACAAGAACATGGCTTCACTCTGTATAAGAGTGTGTTCCATGATGCGGTGGCCCTCAGATATATGGATGGCCTCCCTCAAATACACCATCAACATGTGCCTGTGGCTGCAAGTTCTCAAATGAGCATGCCCAATCTTGTGCAAAAGGAGGCGACAGAATGAAATCCGAGACCTCACTGCCACCCTTCTCACAGAGATTTGTCATGGCATGTGTACTGAGCCACAGCTACAACCAGTGATGAATAAAGTACTGTGAGGTGCAACTGCCAACTCTCAAGATGGAGCATGCCTGGACATAGCAGCAAGCGGCTTCTGGTGAGACTCCTTTGAAAGAACTTACTTTGATGTTGGGTCTTTAACCCCTATGCTCCATAAAATAGACAGTCAAATGTCCTCATGCTACAAAAACACAAAAGGGCCAAGAAGCGAGCTTATAAGCAGCATGTCCAGGAGATAGAACATGCAAAATTTACAGGCAAAGGCAGTTTTGCCAAAGAAGCAACCGCATCTAACAAAAGGCTAGCCTCCAAGCTTGCTTCAAAATGGAACCATCCATATAGCAGTGCATGAGTACAATGAGCTGGCAAAGTTGTCTGTTATGATTCTCTCTCCTGCGCTCAGCAATTCAGGCTATAAGAGGAGCAAGGTCATCCCAGTGGTCTTCCCATCCGAGTACCACATGCATAAGAATCACGCATAATTGCAACCACAACCGTGCTTATATTGTTGTTGTTCTATCTATCATGTATTCTATGCTTCTAAGGGGTGAGAAGGAAAAAAAGTATTACCGTGTGTTCACACATAAAAAATATGAAAGGAAGACCTGGTTACATTCAGCACACGCTAAATTCCCGGCTGTAACGCATTTGTGCTGCCTTTTTACTATATAGAATCGTTTGCAGTAGTTACCATTTGCCCCAGATTTTTTGTTGGAGTATACTTGGACAGGCCCACAAGTGCGTTCTCTGACAATGGCTATCTGGATGACGGCATTTTTGTGAAGGAACACATAAGCAGCCAACACTTCACTTGATATTTGTGTCTACCATTAGCCCAGTGGCAGCGGATCTTTGACCTTCCAATGAACAAACTACCTCTCCTCTCCTCTACTGTCACAGTTCTCAAGCCTCCCCACACCCTCACTTCCAGCTCCTCCTACTCCAATCAATGCTGTTTTATTATTATTATTTTTTTAAAATAAATTGATGCAAATACAAGGCAAATGCATAGGAATGGCAGTATTAAGGCCACCCTAGTTACATGAGTAATGGGATGCACACATAAGAAAAGAATAAGTGAAATAGTCTGTTAGTTAAGATAAATATAATAAACACAATATATAATATGATAGAAGGGATAGAAAGGGATTAGGATTTATAAGGTGACCACGATTTAAGGTTATGCTTAAAGGAATTAATATTAATATTATAATAAAGTCAGGTAAACTATTCCATATTCCTATTTTACAGGTTATTCACATTAACATAAATTATTCATTGAAGAACTGGCTTTTACCGAGTTTCATTCAGAATACATCCACCTGCATTTGAAGACAATTATCATAATAGTAGTTGTTCATCATTACTATTGCTCTCAACAAACTATCAGTATAACTGTTGACATAATTTAGTTGCAATGATCATTAGCTCTAGCAAAATTAACAGCTAGCATTCCATTAGAGCTAGTTACCCATTTCAATGTCATCACGAAGAACAAGGTAACTTAGGACTCACAAACTGAGTTTCTAGAAGCTGTTGTTGGGCAGTGGATAGCCTAGGATACCTAACATTGAACAACTAGATCATCTTCTTCTGTGATAGCTCTGCTTCTTAGAAGAACTGGATGCAACAAGAAGATTGTGTTGGTTACCACTCTCATCTGGGCATTAATTATAAATCTTGCTGACAGAAGAATACTAATATGCACTAAGTTGCCTACAAGCTAGATTTGCTGTTTGCTGATAAAAAATACCACATCAACATTAGTGGAAGTAGTTAAAGCCTGGAAGCCATTGATCTTGTTAGTCACTACCTAGCTAGCAATTTCTTTTCTGTACAGCTTTATGGCAAACTTACTTGGTGCTAAAGGCACTTTTGGGTTGTAGAAATGCTTAGGCTGTCAGGTATTCTATGGAATATGCTGTAGCTGAATCTCTGTGATTTGGCATAATATATTATTATGTACATATGCATTTGTGTGTGTGTGTGGGGGGGGGGGGGGGGGGGGAGGGAGGAGAGGCAGTGTGTGTGAGAGACAAAAACAAGAAATGTGTGTGTGTGTGTGTGTGTGTAAAATAATATTTCCTTGAATTACCACTATTTTATAGTCCTAATTATAATGCTTGAGAGGAGATGGGGCTTACTACATGTATCATACTTTAGCTCTATCTAGCCAAGATAATTTAGCCAGCAAAAATTGAAAATTATTCGTGTCCCCAATCAATTATAACTAGTTTATTTTCATTGCTAGCTAGCGCTTAGCATCATCCACCATCAAAAAATTCTTTTGGCTCAGGTAAAGCTTCTACACTTCATCTGTCCATGTTTCTACAAAGGAAGGAGCGCCATAAAAGTGTGCCATTAACTAAACCTTGATGAATGCCTTTGAGAGCTAGAAGCTTCAAACGGACTAAAGCATGACATACTATATTCAAAGGAGCGCTTGAGATAACTGAGAAAGCAATAGCTTATCTGTAACTACAAGAGTGATATCATCAGATTAACTATTAACTTTCTAAGCACCTACAGCTTAGGTTAGCTTGAGCTACGCAACTTACTTTGTTGATCAAGGTCTTGACAGAGAGTGCTTCAGAAAGCTATAGCTACTAACTACAGCTCTATTAGCAGCTGCATTGGCAGGGTTTCATTTAAGGGCGGAGGGCAAGGGGGTGGTGGCTGCCGCCCCTTGGAACCTTTCCCCCTCCCCCCCTGGAAATTGTATTACTAAAATTAATTAGAAACCTTGTCACATCTTTAACCATCATGCCCCCCCCCCCCCCCCTTAAAATCCAGATTCCTCCAGTTGCCCTCCCAGCCCCTTGAACAATTTTCTAAATCAAACACTGATTGGTCAAGGCTAGGACCAAAGAAGGAAGTCTACTGATAAAACCGAGTTTTGGAAAAAAAAGAGCGAGAGAAGCACTGCAGCCCGCGATGATCCTTAGGCTCACTCAGGGGAAGTCGACTTGGCCACTCAATTCATCAACACACTCTAGCTATGGATAATTTGCTAAGATGGAAATGATCGTCATTGACATGTTCTAAAATGGCATTAAAAAAATGAAAAATGAGCTCAGTAGCATAAGCTATTTAGAGCTTTACATACATGATTATATGATAATGTAGCTAGGAGGGGAAAAAATAACAAAAAAGGTTGGAATTAGGCAATGAGTTTGAAGAAAGAGAGTGAGGAAGAGGAGGTTGGGAGTGAGTTTCCAGAGAGCTGTGGCAGAGGGAACGAAGAAAGACTGCATGGCTACAGTGCGGGAGAATGGGATTATGATGTTTGATGGATGGTATTGGCCAGAAGACATGAGTGGAGTAGGAGCTAATTGGATGGTGTCTGGAGGAAAGTGGATGTAACTGTTTTATATTAGAAGGTGCTTGGCCTGAGCACATATATTTGATAGTATAGGAAGTTTAAGGGTGGAGAGGAGGGATGGTCAGAAGTCCATTGGTGGGTACAGAGTCTGAGTGCAAAGTGCTGAACATGTTCTATATAAGAATTTGGAATTACAAGAAGAGGAAGGTGACCACACAGAGGAACAGTAACTTAGATGAGGGAGAACTAATGAAGTGTAAAGTTTAATTAGCGTACGAGAGGATAATTGATGGTAAAGTTTGCGATAACTATTGTTTTCCTTGATTTAGTGCTAATGTGCAGGTTCCAGGAGCGGTTAGAGGTGAATGTAACTCCTAAACACGTAAATGAAGTGATGTGATCAAGGGGAGTACTATTGAGGACTAATCCAGTGGAGGATGATGAGGATTTGAGGGTTTTACGAGAGTATTTGCTTTTATTAGGGTTAATTATTAGGAGATGGGAAGATAGCCATGATGATATAATGTCAATGTCTGATTGCACTAAATCTAAGGAAGAGGTGGAAGAGAAGGGATGGGAGAGGAGGATGTTGTCTGCACAGCATTTTGAGAGTGGGAGCTTTGCAATGTCATTAATGTAAATAACAAAGAGAAGAGGAAGAATAGATCCTTGAGATACTCCAGAGGATGCATGACATGAAGAAGAGTGAACACCAGAGATAGCAACACTCTGTGACTGGGCCATAAGGTTAGGAAGTGAGCCAACAGAGGAGGCGAGAAGGAATGTTGAGTGAGGACAGAGTGTTTAAGAGTGGTCTATGCGGCACAGAGTCTATATTTTTTCCGTTTTCCCCCTTAGAAGCACAGAAAGATCATCAATACATGATAGATAGAACAACAACAATATAAGCAAGGTTGTGGTTGCAATTATGCGTGATTCTTATGCATGTGGTACTCGGATGAGAAGACTACAGGATGACCGTGCCCCTCTTATAGCCTGAATTGGAGAGAGAATCATAACAAACAACTTTGCCAGCTCATTGTACTCATGCACTGCTATATGGATGGTTCCATTTTGAAGAAAGCTTGGAGGCTAGCCTTTGCGGTTGCTTCTTTGGCAAAACTGCCTTTGCCTGTAAATTTTGCATGTTCTATCTCCTGGACATGCTGCTTATAAGCTCGCTTCTTGGCCCTTTTGTGTTTTTGTAGCATGAGGACATTTGACTGTCTATTTTATGGAGCATAGGGGTTAAAGACCCAACATCAAAGTAAGTTCTTTCAAAGGAGTCTCGCCAGAAGCCGCTTGCTGCTATGTCCAGGCATGCTCCATCTTGAGAGTTGGCAGTTGCACCTCACAGTACTTTATTCATCACTGGTTGTAGCTGTGGCTCAGTACACATGCCATGACAAATCTCTGTGAGAAGGGTGGCAGTGAGGTCTCGGATTTTGTTCTGTCGTATAGAAGGGAATCCTCCTTTTGCACAAGATTGGGCATGCTCATTTGAGAACTTGCAGCCACAGGTACATGTTGATGGTGTATTTGAGGGAGGCCATCCATATATCTGAGGGCCACCGCATCATGGAACACACTCTTATACAGAGTGAAGCCATGTTCTTGTAGTGGTAAAGCTGTCAACCATGTGGAAGATCCCTTCTCTTTGGCCCTTTCCATTGCCCACTTTTGGGTGTCAGTTAGTTGTTCAGCGAGTTCATCTGCTTTTGATGTGTTTCTCCATTGTATTTGTTTATGAGTGCATGCATGCTTTGGATTCCATCGGTCAGCAATAATTTCATAGCTTTAATTCTGGTCTTGTGATATGATCGCATTTAATAGTTGAATGGAGGCAGAGAACTCATCATCAGTGCATTGGAGGATGGCATGTCAATCTCAACCACCCACCCCTCATCCCCCCCCCCCCCCCCCCCCGAGGGCAGTACAAACAGGCCACATTCCAAATTATTTGAAGGTGGCCTGCCGGTCAAGGCTGGAATGAGTTCAGAACTCAAAATGTCATCCAAAAGTTGTAAGTGTGTTCCAATCCTTGGGATGGTATGACACATGTAAGTCCACTTGCTTGTCAGCACGTGAGTGAGTGCGAGCAAATGCTGCATGGGTTCAATCTTGGCAATTGAAATCAGGCGCATCAAGATAGATTGCCCTTCATGGACCTTGGACTTCACATAAAAGATGACAAAATCATGCGAGCCGATGGCTGCACAGAGGTAATGTCTATCTTATACAGTGATGTTCACTTCCCTGTCAGCAAATGTGTTGGTGTGATGGTTCTCTTTTACAGCCAGCCATGTTTTTTAAGCATTGGCTGAATAATCAAAACCAGGCCCAGAAGCAATTAACTTGTCCCACCATTGTGCTTAGGTCAGCAATTTCCCCCAGAGGTGCAGCATCTGCATACCATACTTGCATGCTGTTTCCTTTAGTCTTCTTGATGAGGGGGATAGTTGCTAGGGCATACATGAGCATAGTAAGATTTCCCTGAGAAGTTAGTTCTTCCTGTAAGAAGCACCTCACCATCCATGAATAGCTCGGTGTGCCCCCAGTATGTGTTGATTAGGACGGTGGTAAGGGGCAGGGCAGAGTCTCCTGATGTTGTGGAGGCTACTTGGCGGTTCACCAAAGCATTAATCAACCAATAATGCTGCTTCACTGCCCTCTCTTTCAAATGATGAACAACGCACAGCATGAACGGCAGCCTCCATGTCTGATATCTGTCCCACATATAACTGACCCAGCTGCATCCAGGATATCACTTCTAGTAACTAGAGAGCAGCTTTGGCAGTGACCTCACAGTATCTCCAATGCCTATTGGGCACTATCCTGAATTTTTACTCAGGGTTATCAGACAACTTGAAAGAAGTGGAGAAATACATTGTGGATCCATACGAAGTACATATCATTTTTGCAGACAGGGCTAATGATGAACACAAGTCGTGAGATGCAGATTTGGATGCAGTACATAACTTTCTCAGCCAATGATTCAAATACAACAGGGTGTATATCAGAAGGGTCCATGTAAAAGATGCACTCAGGATCTGACCCAGTGGATGCTTGCTCTTCAGTAATTCCCTCACTTTAGGGGGTGAATCATCAGAGCTGTTTGAGTCACATAATATGTTTTCCCCATAAAGATGAGGTAAGCAAATGAGTGGGCAAGACGTTCCTTCCTGCGTAAGTGATCACTGTTTTTGGAGATGATTCTGAATAGCTCTGCCCTCCAAACATGCTCATTTAGATTGACCTCCTTCCACATTTTCATTCTTCTCTCTAAACACGCAATGTGATTTTTCATTTTTGAAGTGCAGTGAGTCTTTTAGAATAGTAATATAAGCAGTACTGTGGCTGCTTGAGCGAGATGGATTCCATAGAAGATGCTGCTGCAAAGGAGATGAAGAGCCTCCATAGCTCACAATAATGCTTTTCCTGCCTTCCCTTCGGGAATTGTGAAGTTATTTGTCGTCCAATGAACAACCTCATAATAGGTGCCATTCAGCACTTGAGTAAAAACATCACCATTAAGGGCCACCAAAGAGAAAATGGGATCATTGTATGTTGGCAGAGTCATGAGTGGTGGTGATAGTGATGATGGAGACATGTTCTGCTCAACATCTACAATAGCAGCACTGATGGTAAAGTCTGATTTGGCATGATCCCATTGGATTGCATGTGCAGGCTGAGGCGTAGTTAAAGCACAGTTAGGTGTCAATGGCTGAGAGTCAGTCAAGTTTGGCAATGAGACATACACACACAGTGGTAGTTTGTTGAAGGTGATTGGAGCACCAATCCAGGCGACTTGATAGGCAACTTTGACAACATTTTCCAGCCTTTACATAGGCACATTGTGACAGGATCCTGTTTGGTTACACTAACAACAGACCACCATCTATCTTCTACCACGTCTTCTACACCAGGACGCCACATACTTACATACATACCAACAGATCATCCAACCTGGTCTAATATTACTCAGGGAGCTGCAAACACAGATGGAGCAGCTCTTTGTAAGCTGTGAAGAGGACTTCTATTTGGAGTTCATTGGTAAAGTGTCTATTATGTTTGTTGGCAAACTAGGTGAGCCCTCACAGGGGAGTTGGATAGAAAACTTGATACTGCCGAGCTTGTTGTATGTATGTATACAATGCTGCAAACTCAATGTTGCCTTAAAGTCGGCCCCTCCTGTCGGGGAATAATCATTATAGGCAACACTGCAGGATTGGCATCCCATCATATGTGGCTGGCACTGAAGGACTGGTGCTCTATTGAGGCTGGCACTGCAGGACTTGTGCTCCATTATATGTGGTTGACACTGCAGGACTGGTGCTCCATTTTATGTGGCTGGCACTGCAGGACTGTCCATTACATGTGGTTGACACTGCAGGACTGGTGCTCCATCATAAGTGGCTGGCACTGCAGTAACTGTTGCTCCTGCAGCACATATAATGGAGCACCAGTTCTGCAGTGTTTTTCTGGGTCAGTTTGTACACGAGTGACAGTAACCTGTATGCAGGTTATTCTGGCAGTCATTGATATCTAAAAGTTCAATAAAGTATTTTGGGAATCTGAAAGAGACGAAGGAACCCTAAGGCATATAAGAACCAAAAATGACCTGGATGCAGCAGTAGCCATATTGACACTCATAGCTTCATTCATTTCCCCTCCTCCCCTCTATTGTTGTTATCTCCCTCCCCAATCTTTGTCTCATATTTTCAAACTTCCATCTCATATCTTGCGACACAAAACTTGTCTTCTTGGGTGGCTTTAACCTCCCAGACATAAACTGGCCTTCTCTGTCTTCTTACCACTGGATCTCTCACTTGCAACTTGATGTTTAATCTGAACTTGGTTACAGTCCCTACACATAGCTACCCATGGTGGTGACATTCTTGACTAATAATTACAAACGACCCGAGTTAATTAGTGATATCATCATAGATTGTTCTTGCCATAATGTGTCGGCAAAGCTGTGATATAGATTCTATGCACACTGCTAAGACTATCATTGTGTTAAGTCTTAACATACCAGGACATTTATAGTATTTTTTCATAGACTAAATTCTCAGTAACGGTTCACTTTTTTTTGTAAGATAAATAAATTAAAGTTCGATATTTATAATTTTGATCTTTACTCACCCTATTTCAGAACAAGGTACAGATTTGACTTTGGGTTATTTTGATACCAAAGTTGTACCATAATTATGGTATAAAAGCCATCTTATGGGAAGGCAAGAACTATTAAGACAAATCAGAATGGTTTTTATTATTATTAAGCAAAGGCACGCTGGATGTGTTTTTTGAGTTTCAACTGCTCAATACACAGGCAATTATGAAGCATGTTATTTTGCATTTTGGGCACCACCATTTTGAAAATGCAGGTGAAGCGAGTACGAGAGTGCTATTGCTCTCTTAGAATTGGCAGGGAAGGCAAGGCATATTCTCGATGTACAATGATCAGGAAAGTTCACAGGACACAATATATTATTATTAAATAGTGGAAAATCATGATAAACCAGCCTGTCAACAATGCCAATGGTTTCCACAATAATATCTCAAGAATAATATGAAGAAAAGTCTCCAATTGTTGCCCTATATTCTAAAGACAATATACTGCATCAACATACTATATAGTACTGTGAGATTGTAGGATTTAAAAAATGAACACAAACATTTTTTGTTTGTTCTTTCCTAAACTTTGTGAGTGATGTTTATAAACTCTTCTGGGTACATGTCATAATAGAAATCCAGCTCCTTAGCTAAATACTTGACTCTTGACCTTCGGAGGCACTTGCTGGTAGTATTCTTTCAGAAGATCTCTAGTAATTGATGACTTGAAAATACCAGGGAAGTAATGAAAGGTAATCCTCATATATTCCATTAGGGCAAAAATGTCATAGTTCAGGCTCTTTAGGTTTAAGAAAAGGTCATACTTTATCGCACATGGATGGCAGAGTTTCACCCGTGTATAATCAAGAGGCTTCTCTAGTTTTTTCCGGTAGGCACTCAGTAGCTGTTCCATTGGATTGCGAATAATGGAAAACTTAAAGTAGTTTTCTAGCCTGTAAATGATCCCTTCTCTGCTCAACTTGCAAAAAGAATGAACCTGTTAGATACAAATAATAACGTAGTGCTGGTAATAATAATAATAATAATTATTTTAAGTCCATAGATAGTATTTCTCACCATGCCAAGCACAGATTCAGGCAGCCGTCTCCCACCGACTAGAATTTGCAGGGATAACACCATTCAGAATAATAAGCATCATTCTCTTCATGTTGGAGCAACCAATTTTAGGAACATAACAAAACACAATCTTCTTGCTGTCATCGTAGAGAAGGTGCTTGAATAGAGTGTCCCTTTCCATGAAATTCCCAGGCAAAGATGCACACATATTCTCAGATTTACAATATCTTTAGATTTGCTCATGCTGATGCTAAACAATATCAAATGAGTTTTCAATTATAATATGCACAATTTCAATTTACCTTGCCTCTCTCCAAAAGGTTAGTATTGAGAGAAACTCTTGCCTTGTCTCTCTGGAGCTCACTAGCTCCTTCTAAAGCAGCAGTGATGTACTTCCTTCTCCGCAACAGCTCAGGTGAGTTAAAAATATAATCTGTGCGAAAACCTCTTGCCAAGAGACTCTTGTTTCCTTTAATCATGAATTCCTCTAGTTTAGGAATGCTAATAACAACCGAATGAGCCTTTACTCGCTTAAATATCTTGAAATTGGAACTAGAATTCTGTAGTTCTTGAATTTTAATCCTTGCAGTACGATCAGGAGGTGATTGTGTTAAGTGCCTCTCTTGTGCCATTTGAGGTTGTTCCTGAACATTGTGTGACTTTTGTTCATTGTTATTTCGGCCAGCATTGTTGAACGCTGCTATGTCTCTTTGTGCTGAGTTGGTGGGAATTCTTGGGGAGATAAGAGCTGGTGGTGTCATATGATGAAGGGGCACAGATTCAGAGGACATAACATTACCTAGGCTAGGATTTGGACCATTTATTACTTCTTTCCCCTTTAATTGATGTCTATTCAATCTTATAAACAGTAGGTTACTGACAACTGTTGTGATATTTCTTCCATCTCGACACTGGCTTCTTTCGTATTGACATTATCACTCGCCAACTCATTTAGAATATATTTAAGAACAAGTAACTTCAAGGGTCCTTTTGACACTCTTTTTGCATCAAACTATTTCATCAGAAGACTGGTATATACTGATGCAAATTTGTAACACTCTATCTTCAAGTTGACTGTGACCACTACTTTCATTCACCCAGCAATCAAGCTTTACTTTAAGAGGAAGCCGGTCGAGATTCCCCCGAGATGACACCATATTGTCAACATAACTTGAATAAGCTCAAATATGTGACCTTACCCACCACGATTTAAATAACCCTCACTGTTTCTTCGTTGAATATACCATCCTCATTTCCCTTTCTAGATATATAATCTTGCTTATACTTTGATTGGTTAACTATTACTAAATGGCTCAAGCCAAACGTCGATCACTTGTCCTGGACAAATTTTTCCCCTACATAGCTCAACTTATGTTGATGATGAGTTTCACTCTGTTGGAAGTTTTGCAGGAGAGTGAAGTTGAAGGTAAGATTTATTTGGTTAGAAAGAACAGCAATTAACAGTAGCGCACAGATGCATATCAGTTTCAGTCTCCATCGCTTCACCATCTCTCCTGATAGGTGTGTATAATACTATCTGTGTGTGTGTTTTATTTTTATATAACAAACTTCGGATTCGATTAGCTCATGGATCAATAATATTACAACACCTAACCAAACTGGACATACTGATGAAGAATTAAATTTAACTAATTAAGATGATAACCATAGTAAATCACCACAAATATTAACATACTCGCCACTTATACCGTGTAATCTTTTTAATGAACCAAGTGAAGATATCAGCTCTAATGCCTCCTTAATGTATATAGGTGGGTATGTAATACTGTAGGGACCTCTCACATAACTAGTAAATTCAAAACACTCCTTAGCTCTGCTTAAATGATCTTGCAACAACTTGATCTGGCCACGCATATTTTATCGCCACACTAAGTTAGAATACTGTCAAAATATCCTAAACTAGATAAGGAGCCAGAGCATTTATATTGTGATATGGTGCCAAAAGAGTTGACCTCATTAACAGATGTTACCGCCCCACAACAACACAAAAAGTTGTCAGTGCCAGGATACAGCGATGGCTTGCTCCTGAATTTACCCTCTTATTAAGTGAAAATGTGGTATTTATGTGACCTATGATGACATAGTTAAAAATAGTTATCAATATTCCCTTAGGGTTTCCCGAATATGGAATAATCAATGCATGCGTTTTAAGTTAGACTTCCCCCTTGCCAGCAAAGAAAGGCTTATAATAAGGTCATGTACATAACAATGTTAAAGGTGTACATTAAATTTATGGATTGACCAGTGCCCATTTTAGGCGTAACTTCAACCCTGCCAGCACCCTGCCTGCAAAGATTACTTTGAACCGTTGGCTCTCCTGCTTTCTGCATCTGCTTTAGTAATTGTATATGCATCATGTATATACCTAATTTATTTTTAGAAAACAAAAAAACACCTCTTGCTGCATCTTTACTCTTCTCCACTATCGTTACAAAATCTATTTTTAGAAAACAAAAAAGCTATTGTTGCATCTTTACAATCATTGTCACAAAATATATTTTAAGAAAAAGAACAAATTATCTTCACAGTTCTTCTCCATCATTGTCACCAAATCTATTTTTAGAAACAAAATTGTTGCATCTTTACAATTTTTCGCTATCATTGTCACCAAATCTATTTTTAGAATCTTTTTTGCTGCATCTTCATGGTTCTTCTCCATCATTATTACAACTGTTGTTGCTACATTCACTGTCTGAATCTGACAACATTGATATTTTTAATACAACTCTTTAATAAAATATAATACAGGAAACAGAAACATGGGTTTGCCTGAGAGCTACACTAACTTCAAACTAAGTCATGAATTTCAGGGCATGGATTGATTGGTGACAGGGTCAGAGTGAATAGTCCCGCTCTGTAAATAATGTCCAGCCCTCTCTGTAAATATAATGTCAGCCTATGTTGTTGACCACTGTACAAGTGCGATGATGAGGCTTGCAATCCTGAGCCAAAACTAAAAAGAAAATCATGAGGGAGCTCGGAGGAAAAAGTGCAGTGATCACTTATGGTTGGCTATATATGGACTCATTAGTCTTCCCATAGTATGAGATAACTAATTTGCTGGTTTCCTGAGTAAAGCAGTGGAAGGTACAGAGAGTGGAGACAGGTTCTAAAGTCTGACGGAGATAGTGATTTCCTCTAGATGCCATGTCCATTTTTAGTACATATACTGTATCAGAACCAATCTTTCCAATGAAATGAAACTACATGTAGCTCCAGGTAAGGAGACAAGTGAAGGCTTCAAGAGGGTGATCACTAAACCCAAGAATCCTGTATGCACAGGATGAGCGTCATTAGGGCCAATACATTTGCAGAAGCAAGGGATGTGTGTGTGTGTGTGTGTTGTGTGTACACAATGCAATAATGACTATGACCTCACAGTGGACCCATCACGAATAACCAATACAGGAACAATTGGAGATGAATGATGAACCACAAGTTCTTGCAGTACACACCAAGATAATAAACTCAAGTGCTACTCAGCAAACAGGAGACCTGCTTTACAGCAACACAGGTGTCAAACAATAGAGCATTGTACTTTTGGGAAGTCCAGGATACTACGCAAAACAACTTTTAACTTCTTCCTTCCTCCTAACTTTCTAACAGCCTAATCGCTAATCGCTGTGTGGTAAAACCTTTTGTACAAAAAAAAAACTATGTCAGATTTTGCTGCACTTGTTCTTGGATAAAGAAATAGTTGCTAGAATTTTAACAGGCTATTTTTCAAAGTTGATTTAACAGTTTGAGCTTCCTATTGTCTTTGCAATTGACTGTAATGGTGAGCAACTCTGTGGCAAGACCTCTAGTTATTTGGGGGTGATCTACATGTGGGAATAGGGTAGAGAACATATATAGCTACTAATTAACTCTCTGCAAACTTTATGGTTGCTGCGTAAATGCAATCCACATATGCAAATTCTGCAAAAATTCCCTAATATGCTTTAAAAAAATGGCTTAAGCATCTAGCCAAAACGTCAAGCGAGTAAATTAAAGTTGCAAGTCATTGTATGCGTTACAAACTGTTGGTACAATGTGAAAGTATTCAACCACACACTGACTGTAGAACACTCCACCCTCAAAAAGGTGTGCTCAAAATAGTAAATTTATTATGCACTTTTTTATCTCGCAAAGCTTCTGATTAAGTATATACAAAATTTTAAAATTTTACTGCAAAGGAATTTCCCCTCTTCAATTGTAGTGTGTATTAATGCCAACTTCATCTCATATATATACCAGTAGCCACATAGAATATTCTGTAGTCCTGGTATTATAGATATACACTTTTTCGATTTTGTTATGGAGCTTTTGTTTGGCATGTTCTGATCAATAGGTAGGCTTGCATCTTGGCCCTTATCCAGCTGCACCATCAAATATCATGGGCTTCTCCACTAACTTGGAACAACTGCTTGATGTTGAACTTTACCTTTGCATTGCTTTTCTAAAGGATTTTCAGAGAGAAAGCACAAATAATATTATTATAAAGTACGGCAGAAGCATTAGGAGTAGGGATCGTGGCAAAACAGCTTTTGGACAAGATCTTCCAAAAAGAGTAAAAAGATTGGTAGAGAATGGTGACACTCGAGTCAATAAGGCGTGAAACGTCAGCACTGACTTACAGGAAAGTGAATTAAGAAAAGGGAAAAAACCCTGTCATAATCTGGTATCATCTGAGGAAATGGTTTAGCCTTTCTCAAGACACTTCCACCCAAACAACAGTATTGATGCATACTTTGGGTAGTTGCCCCTAAGAATGAGAGTGGCTTTGGGTAGATGGTTAATGGTGACAATAAAGATTTGTGACACACTGTAATCAGTGGGAAAAGCACATGCTTACAAGATTTTTCTTCTGAGCCAAATAAAATATGCCTCTACCTTGCAGCTGCAGTATTAGATCATGTGCCGAGGATTCTGAAACTGCCTTGATGAGTATAGATACTGGTAACTAAACAGCCAACAGAGCATTTAAATAACACACCTGCATCCATAATCATCTTCATGGGTTCTCCCTGATATTATGTTCATGTCACATGATTTTGTAAATGGGGGCGGTTATTATTATTATTCACTGATAATACAGTGAGTTATCATTATTCACTATATTAGTGATAGTATAATGACTTATTATTATTCACTATATTAGTGATAGTATAGTGAGTTATTATTATTCACTATATTAGTGATAGTACAGTGAGTTATTATATTAGTGATTGATAGTAGAGTGAGTTATTATATTAGTGATAGTACAGTGATTTATTATTATTCACTATATTAGTGATATAGTACAGTGGGTTATAATTATATGCTATATTAGTGATAGTACAGTGGGTTATTATTATTCAGTTTTAGTACAGTGGGTTATTATTATTCACTATATTAGTGACAGTACAGTGAGTTATTATTATACACTATATTAGTGATAGTACAGTGAGTTATTATTATTCACTATAATTATTAGTGATAATACAGGGAGTTATTATTATTCTCTATATTAGTGATAGTACAGTGAGTTATTATTATTCACTATATTAGTGATAGTACAGTGAGTTATTATTATTCACTATATTAATGATAGTACAGTGAGTTATTATTATTAGTGGTAGTACAGTGAGTTATTATTATTCACTATATTAGTGACAGTACAGTGGGTTATTAATATACACTATATTAGTGATAGTACAGTTATTATTCACTATATCAGTGATAGTACAGCGAGTTATTATTATTCTCTATATTAGTGATAGTAGAGTGGGTTATTTTTATTCACTATATTAGTGATAGTACAGTGAGTTATTATTATTCACTATATTGTTGATAGTACAGTAGGTTATTATTATACACTATATTAATGATACTAGAGTGAGTTATTATTATTCACTATATTAGTGATAGTACAACGAGTTATTATTATTCACTCTATTAGTGATAGTACAGTGGGTTATTGATAATACAGTGAATTATTATTATTCACTATTATTATTAGTGATAGTACAGTAGGTTAGTACAGTGGGTTATTATTATTCACTATATTAGTGATAGTACAGTGAGTTATTATTATTTACTATATTAGTGATAGTACAGTGTGTTATTATTATTCTGATATATAGTAGTACAGTCAGTTCACTATATTAGTGACAGTACAGTGAGTTATTATTATTCACTATATTAGTGATAATAGTAACAATGGGTTATTTATTCACTATATTAGTAATAGTACAGAGGGTGATTATTATTCACTATATTAGTGATAGTACAGTTATTATTCACTATATTAGTGACAGTACAGTGAGTTATTATTATACACTATATTAGTGATATATAGTACAGTGAGTTATTATTAATCACTATAATTATTAGTGATAGTACAGTGGGTTATTTTTATTCACTATATTAGTGATAGTACAGTGAGTTATTATTATCACTATATTAGTGATAGTACAGTGAGTTATTATTATACATGACAGTACACTGAGTTATTATTATTCACTATATTAGTGATAGTACAGTGGGTTATTATTATTCACTATATTAGTGACAGTACAGCGAGTTATTCTTCTTCTCTATATTAGTGATAGTACAGTGATTTATTATTATTCTCTATATTAGTGATAGTGGTGAATAGAAAAATGGTTAGTTATAGTTTTCTCACAAGCAGGAGAGAAGGCAGGCTTAATTTTGCTAGCATTGATCATTCCATACACTCAGGAATCCCTAAGTGAATATTTGATCCATCCATCCATGATGCACGTACACAATGCAACATTCAAGACATTTAATTCATTTATGAGGTAATTAGATTACTACATTAGTTTTATCCTTAACCTCTATGTACCCTCATCCATTATTTGAATCACATACTGTGTCATAACACTCGCTGGAAGTGGACAAAAGACTGTCGGGAGGTTTTCTGTTCAGCCAAGGCGAGACTGCTATATGTAATCAGATGTAGCAGCAAGGTGACTGGAAATTCCTTTGCTTATAGCACTAGAGCCATCATCTCCCATGTGATGTACACATTATGGAACCAGATGCCTTCGTGTCAAAGATGCTGTCATCGAGTGAATGTATGCTATGCTCAGACTGAGAAAGAGGCTCTCACCTTAATTTTTGGGGGTGATATTAATTTTTTTGTATTGTTGTCCATTTATACTAGAGACTGTTACATGCCTCTACATTACATCCATAACCTTAAGAATAAGGTGTCACTCATGAGAGTGGCATATCTACAAAAATGGGCTCTGTATTTGCTGCTTATTGGTATGCCAAAGACTTTGTACATGCCAAAAGGCCATGCTATTGCAGATGGATCTCAAGACTACTTTGACCACCAACCAGGGCCGTATTATCCATAAGGCTGACTAGGCTGAAGCCTAGGGGCCCACCAAGAGCAGGGGCCCACCAAAAACAGGGCAACCCGTACCTGTTAACTCTTAGACCGCCGGTGGCGTCTATACACGCCAATTGAAATCTACTCTCACACGCCGGTGGCGTATATACACGCTCCTAAATTTGTAAGTGTTTATTAGCGTTTGTTGCGTAGCTGCTTATTCTTAAAGCTGCACTTTGTATTTTATCTGAGAGATCTGTTCTTGTTCTTTTGAGAAAGTATACCGATAGCTAGCTGGCTGTTGTGTGTTTTTTAAAGATATTTTTTTAAGTAGGCAAGTACATTGAAGTGCGTTATAATTGAATTCATTAGCGTTTATTGGTTTATTGCGCAGCTGCTTATTCTTACAGCTGCACTTCGTAGTTGATCTGAGAGATCTGTTATTCTTCTTTTGACATAGGATACAGACAGCTAGTAGGCTGTTGTGTTTTTTTTATAGATATTCTTTGAAGTAGGCAAGTACACTGAAGTGAGTTACAAATGATGGAGAGATATAACACATTATAAGATTATTAGATGCTGAAGACAGTGATGAAGATTTTGATGGATATGATGAAGAAGGTTATAGTGGTAGTGATGATGATGCTATTGGTGCTGTGGATGGTGGTGTTGATAGTGGTGGTGTTGGTTGTGTTAGGGTTTGTAGTGCCGCTAGCAGTATCTCTTCCAGTTCCAGCAGTGCAACTGTCAGCCAGACCTCTTCCAGCTCCAGCAGTCTAACTGTCAGCCAGACCTCTTCCAGCTCCAGCAGTCTAATCAGACTATATCTTCATCACTATAATGATATCCACAAAGTATAATGAAGTAATAATGATAGGTTAGTTCATGAGCTAAACTATGATATCCACAAAGTATAATGAAGTAATAATGATAGGTTAGTTCATGAGCTAAACTATGATCTGGCAGTTTCCTAGCTCCTGCTGGTATTTAGCGGTGCTAGAGCACTAAATATCAGTAGGAGATACCAGCGCTTAGTGTTTCTCTCTAGTAAAACAGACCAGAGGAGCTAACATACAGCCAGCCCTTAGTGTATCTAGCTTAGCGTAGCTATCTACACTACACAGCAGCTGTAACTAGGAACCTTTAGTTCATCCCAGAGATAGCGCTAATACTCCATAGCTATCTAGCTAGTTGGCAGAAGCTATAATTAGCGTGTCTAGCTTAGCATAGCTACACAGTATCTGTAACTAGGAACCTTTAGTTCATCCCAGAGATAGCGCTAATTCTCCATAGCTAGCTAGCTAGTTGGCAGAAGCCTATACACAAGCTAAACTGACCCAATAACTAATATCAAAGTACTCTACTTACTTTGGAGAAGCTTTACTTCTTTAGGCCTTCGCGTTCTGTAAATGGTAATGATCGCCTTGCATCCTGCCTAGATCTGGTGATAAATCAGCCGACCGACAAAAAAAGGCGTTGATTAAAAATCGGTGGTTTTTTGATTAATTAAAAAAAAACGGTTATTGGGGAGGAAACAGCCACGGCGTCTGGGGTATTTTTAACAATAACAGCTAATGCGGTCTAAGGGCTAATTGAAAAGTAAACGTGAGATTGGTACGCGCATCTATTATAGGGTGTGTTTATCGGTGGGCAATATTTAGTTGTTCTCCTCGTGTCCGAAGAACTGGAGGCTTGATAGAGGAGTTCTACTCTAGGTGCTACTCCTCTCTAGGATTACTTACTGGTACTTCATTACTCAAATCTCAAAAGGTTTTCAAGTATATGAGCTGATAATAATTAAAAAAAGTAAAGCGAAGAACTCTAGTTACCAAGGTGAGGAACTAACTTTACTTCAGCTAACCTAGTAGTTTATTTTATGACTTGTTAGATCAAACTAAATAGTGTAGGAATAGTAAATAGTTTAGCTAGCGCATCTAAATAGTGTAGGAATAGTAAATAATTTAGCTAGCGTAGCTAAATAGCTAGCCAAGTAGCTAACCAGCTAGCGCACCCATATAGCTAGCTGGCTAAAGCACCCAAGTAGCTAGCAAGCTAGCGCACCCATATAGCTAGTTAGCAGTTAAATAGCTATCTAGCTTAGCTAAATAGCCATCTAGCTTAGCTAAATAGCCATCTAGCTTAGCTAAATAGCCTTTTCTTTCCTGAGAACACTGTAATAATTGTAGTCCTTGCTCTCCTTGCTCACATTCAGTTGTTCATTTATTAATATATTTTACATATAGGATTGCAGCAACATCTGTGATGAAGCAACATCTGTCATGTAATCATAACCATGAGACTAAGATGAAGGTATACTAATATAGATTCAGTTTTATACGTCCTCTGTGAGTGGTAGGTCTGGAAGCTGACGGCTAGCCACGGTACATATATACAGGGTGAGGTGTCTGGTGCCATCCTGCCATTGCAGAAAGCACAGTCACACCTCTGACTTCCTCACACTTGGTAATGGTCTCCTTTGCCATTCAGCCTGTTAGGGTACTTTTCAGATTTTGGCAACCTATGCTCAGCATGTGCATTGGTCCTGCCAATGGTAAACTTTAGCGTGGTGGGTCCAAAGAATAGCGGAAAACAATCTTCTGCATTTGGTAGGATGGAGGAAGATTAGGTCCTGGTTGAAGGATGAATGGGGTACTCTGTGGAGCAATGTCATCTAGAATTTGAAATGTATATGTAAAGTTTGCTTGATATAAAAACATTTGTCTGTGTAGTATATAGCTACTAATATTAGTTGTTATTATTCTTATTGCAGGAATATCATACCTTCCCCAGCAGTTGTCCAGATATATTGGCTAGCATCCACACGGCTGGTTCCACTTACATCTGATCTTCCTCTACTCTGCTATCCTGCTCTTCCCTTCCTCTGCTGTCCTTTACCTGCAGCTCTTCCCCTATTACCACTACCTCCCATTGACGTCTGCTGACTTAGACCTCTCACTGTATCTCTTTCCCTATTTCAACTTGCTCCAACATCCATACTTGCACTCTCATTCTTGATCTCTTCAAAATTGCTAGTCATATCTATTTCTCATCATCACTACAACTATTTGAGTCACAGTATATACAATCACCAATGCTATTATCATCAGATAAACATCTCTAGAGTAGAGTCTTGCTATCATAACCACAGGCCACTCAGTAACAACCAAGCAGTAACTGAACAGGGTAACTAACCGCAGTGAAATAAAATATCCATTGAGCGGTCAAATTAAAGTGGCTGCGAATACAATGGTCTTATAGATTGCCTGGGCGTGTCACGAATTCGTGACAATGTCGTCTAAACTATATTAATTTTTTTAAATTATTATTATTATTATAAAACGATGTATCTTAGAAATTATGGTTCAATTTATGTGAAGCACAGTCAGGGTGGGGTCACCCCCTCCCCAATCTTAATTTTTCAGTTGGTCAAAAATGATGTAAACAATGGAATGTACTGACCTCTGCTCTTGCGCCAGACTAGGCGGCCGCGGAACACGTGAAGATACTGTCAGGCAGCGGCATTTAGCTGGGTGTGACTAGAGTCCCTGTATATATATACAGGGACTCTAGGTGTTACCACTGCCAGAGGGACAAGGAGTGCGTTTCGGGGGGGGGGGGGGGGGGGGGGGGGGGTGCCGAGGGGTCTGAGGGGCCCAAAGAAGCTCGAAGCCTAGGGGCCCCGTCTTGGGTTAATACGGCACTGCCACCAACATTACAGAAAGTCTTACAACTGGATCCAAATCCTTACTCATTATGCAATTTGCAGTTTAACCAAATGATAGAAGCTGCATAACTACAAGCTGCTGTCAAGGAAATTTGTTATCCTCGGTGATTTGGCACCGATGCAGCTTTTCAACCTGCCTGATTCTCGAATTGGTTTATTCACTATGATGGCTGATGAGGTAAAAGCATTAACCACGTTGGTGATACCAAGCATGAATGAATGTCACTAGGTAAAATATGGCTATGCCCGACTAAGAAATATAAGACATGTGTAACTGGTGTAAGATCTATGTGGTGGAGAAAGTAGATGGTGATCTCGAAATGATTGCATGTAGCTATATACATTACATCTAGGAGTGAAGACAATGTACAAGGTTGAAATGATGACCATTAGCTGATGATTTAGCAGTTAAAATTCAGTTCAGAAATTAATTTTTTTAACAGACATTTCAACCAATATGCTCTGGCCTTGTTCAGGGTGACAGTAGGCTGACTACACAGGGTGAGGTGTTTAGCTACACCAGACAAATGGTGATGGTATGGATACATGCTCTAGCCCTACACTCTTATTGAACCACACCCTCGGGTGTGAGGTGAATATGCAATGCTTCCTTCCCTAGTTCTCTTCATCAGCTGGCTCTGCACTGAGGTAACCTTTCACAAGGTGAGGTCCATGCATCTTGCAGAGGTAACTATGCATTTATCATATGTGTATGACATAGTGTTTATTACAGCAGAAGTCATCTAACTACATTTACTGTCATTATTTTTATTTATACTGCACTGGGGTGCGATGGTCCAAGCCGTGGATTGATAATTGACCCTTGCTTGACCACGTACTTGAAAATACTTATTTTGTAGAGTAGGGCTTCTCTAACCAGACAATAATTCTAGAACCAGGTGCTAGAACGGCAGAAAATTTGAGCATGCAGGTTTTGAAATCCCCAACTTTGACTGCCTTTAACTTTGGCATGGTTATGCCTATGATAGCACTAGTCAAAAGAGAGCACACACGAAAGAGTTATCTTTTGAGCTAGTTCATAGAGTGAACTGTGCAGAATCTATGGAGCTCAAAAGTCGGAACCACAAGTTTTTTAATTTAACACATTGTAAAAAATGATGCCCTCCTCCCACTCCCGTTGCACCTAATGTTCCCTGTTTTGACAAAGCACTTCACATCATATTACTAGTTTCCCTCCACGCGGAAGACGATTCCAAAGCATGTTGCTCACATTTGGTAAAATATGATTGTTGAAAAAGTCGCAATGGTATGAAGATGCTTATATAAATTATACCCACTTATTCCAAAGTGAGAACTGGTGGTTTTTATGATTGGGGAGAGAGTTGCAATAAAACATATATTATAATTGGGGTAGATCTAGGATTTTGGGAAGGGTGGGGGTGGGGGGGGGGGGGGAGAGGGTGGCAGTTAAACCTATCTCGGGGGGAAGGGGCAGATTTCCAGTAATAATAATAATAACAAAGTTGCAATAAGACGTACCAAAACCTACGAAAAAAACTACTAACAAGTACACTTGAGTTTTGTCTATTTCCACACAAAGATCAGGAGCATGGTATATACATGTGTAACTGCCAACATCATCGAGGAAATTTGAGCTCACCATTTGCAAATACACATATACACATCAGGGGTGTATCTAGGAATTAAGGTGGGGGGGTTTCCATCTCATGTATGTGAAACTTGTATAAAAAAATCACCTGACCACAACCACTTTTATTTTACTGGGCCCCACAATAGTTTATAGTTACAAATGATAATTATTTTTGCTGGAGTAATAATCTTCGAGTATGTTGACAAGAAAAATTACCAAGAATAGCACCTAGGTAAAAGTTTAAGCTGTGCATCAGTGCCAGTCCTGATAATCATTGCTGCCCCATAGTACGCAAGTAGGTTTTGAGTCTTCTAAGTACACTGACACTATGTTCACATTCACAGCTGGTTACGGGTAGAACAAACAATACGGAGTAAGCAGTAAATATTCGGAAACATGCTCTCATTTGCACAGTTTAAGGCCTGGGATGGCAATGCTGATGAGAAACTCCTCCATTTAGATCTCCACAAATGGAGTTCCTGTTCAAAATATGAAGGACTTGGCATATCATCTTCATAGATATCCAAAAGTTCATTTATCAAATTAGACTAACTCTGAGTTACTCCATTGGCCATGAATACAGATGGAACTATGCTCAAAGCTCGTACTGCTTTCTTTTGTGTTTCAGAAAAATGAGTGTGAATATGTGGTATCATCTCATCCAGAAATGGAACAGAAATATATCTTCTGTAATAATCTTCAGCAGAGTCAGCAGGTACATTGCTTCTACTTGTTTGCCTTGCACATCGATGCGGAAGAGATGGCTGTGATGCATTGATTTTTTGTGCTAGAGCGACTGCAGAATAAAACCATTTCTTGTGATGAGAATCAATGCTGTCTCGACTAAATTTACTTCAGTATAAGCATTGCAAATATCTTGCAAACGGCTCTGTAGAGACACTGTTAAGCCTTTTATGTAGCCTAGGCCATGGTACAGCTCCACAAGAGTTACTTGCATATTTCGAATAGCTTGGATGTTACATGCTGCTATATACAACAGTGTATGAACTGCACAGTGAACATAGACTGCTTTTGGATATTTTTTCTTGATTAGAGCAGCAACCCCATGAATCTTGCCAGCCATGTTGCTGGCATCATAGCCCTGTCCATGTAAATTATTTGGGTCTAAGGCATAATTTTGTATTGCATTTAGGATGGTTTTAGAAACAGCTATATACTCCAGTGTTGCCATCTTTTGCAAAGAATTAATTCAACAAACTGTTCTCTCACCACATCTTCCAAGTCAACATATCGCAGGACTAGAGGAAGCTGCTCTTTATTAGATGCATCAGCAGCCTCATCAGCACACACAGAAAAGTACTTTGATAGCCTAACTTCCTGTAGAATTTTCTCTCTTATCCATTCACCAATGGCTGCAATCAGTTCATTTTGAATGATTGGGGCATGATATTGGGCATTTCTGGCTGCAGAAGCAAAGTGGTCTGTCAGAACTGCATTACCTGCAAGGCTAAAAAAATTCCAGGATTTGCATCACTCCAAAGAGCCTCTCGAAAAATTCCAGGATTTGCATCACTCCAAAGAGCCTCTCGGTGGGCCAAGAAGAGCTATGTTTTGCTTACCACAAAAAATGATCGTCTTGAGAATAGCCTTAAGAACTTCCCGATTCTTCTGAACTTGAGCAGATGCTTGACTATGAAACTGTTGCTGTATGGAAAGCTGGCCTCCTTCCATTTGCCAGTAAATGTAACAGTATCATCCATAGCTGCTCTGTGAGATTTCTGCAAGCTGTGTTCCTCGAGTGTTTGCTTTGCTCGAGTCAAATTAATCATTGGAACGGTGACCAGCTGTCCAAGAACAGATCGATTCTTGGTGAAGAGTAAACAAGCTCACATGGAAGCCACCATTGCATGAAACAGAGTAGCTCAACCAAGAGTACTCTTTCAACCAGGAGTTCTGGAAGGATCTAGAATTTGAGTACTCAATTTTAGTAGGGAACTTGCCTTGTCTAAAGGCATTCTTCAGATGCCAAACTGATGTCCTCAAGTTTATAGTTTCCTAAGTCAGCCCCAGGAGGACATGCATGCACCCTAGCAGCTGATACACACCCTTGACCTGACACAATTCCCAGATCATCAGGAGATAGAGACTGATTAGTACTTGGTGACTTCCTTCCCTTTGATCTTAAACTCTGACTTTCTTAGGATCAATAGCAGTGCTACTGTCAGACTCACTGCTTGACACTGACACCCCAAATGACAGAATGGATATTTGGCTCTTGGCCATGTCACAGCTTTACTACAATCTCAAATACAGACCCTCCTGGAATAGGGGCTGGGCTAAGGTAATCATCATCCTATAAGGTATTAGCACAAACTCACTAATATTCATAGGCTAGCTAGTTCCAAGCAAATAGTTTTCTACAAGAAAACAGCTGCTTGAGTACTGTACTTAAAGTTTTGTGGTTTGTAGAAGTAAATTTATGAACGTCTAAGGGCTTAAATTTGCAATACAAGAGTACACTATAGTACAAATTTATATGTAGGATTAGCTAGCTGCAGCTGTCAAATGCATGGCTTGTACTCAGGGGGGGGTTTCAGAGCAACAGGAAACCCCCTGAAATACGCCCCTACACATTATAAAATCTCCGTAGACTTTTCCCTTTTTTATTTTGTTTGGTTATTTTGTTTAATTTTTAATTTTTTAAATATATTTTTTTATTACTCTCAACAAACTCTCAGTTGACATAACGAAATTACAATGATGAAGGCTAGAGCATCTTGTCGAAATGTCAAGAGAGCAAAATCCATGTTGATTATTGAGAAGGTCATTGTGTATTATTTCACTTGGTATAAAATGTTCAAAACAGCACTGAGAAACTCAAAAGGTACTGAACCATGAAAAATCTACCTATAGCTACAACCTACACTATAGCCATAGCTGCTACTGGTCTAGGTTTGCCAAAGAAGGAAATCCACAAATGAAAATTTACTTGAATAGATACTAAGTTTTTAGGGTACACTTACTTGCATATAAATGTGGTTTTGAATAGAGAGCTTGGGTTCTGTGAGAAAGCTATAGCTAGAACATTCACCTGTAGCTAATTTAACCAGGTTAGCAAAGTTTCTAAGGGTCACAGCTTAGGCTAGTTAGGTTTTCAATATAGAGCACTGGAGTGCTGTGAGAAAGCTATAGCTACAAACCAAGGCTGTATCAATATCAGCTGCACTGATCTAGGCTTGGATCAGAGAAAACTACAAAGCTAACCACTAGTTTTCTAAGTAGCCTCTACCTAACGTCCGTACTTTCTGTCGAACACATTCTATAGAATGCGCTATGCCCAAAATTATCTTGCTGCTCATTTTAAGAATTTCTTTCCAAGTCTGAGAACCTTAATAAACAAGATGCATTTTTCATAGATATGCATACATATTCAGTATGCCGTTATAAATCCATAAATAGTATATAACTGATACTAAGTTAAGTTTCTATCTTTTAATGATTAGTATAAGAATATCTTTATGCCAGTGCATGTCATTGATTACAGAAGTACATTATTTAATAATAGAATGTCGAATAGTGTAGAGATTTTGGCAGTCTTACAAAAATAGTATATATAAAAAATATATGCGTAAGTGATGTACTCACTGATAATACATTTTAATGTTAAAGTTGATCTATACTTTATAATAACCTTTTCAATAATCAACTTCAAATTTTATTCACTCGATGTTTCGACTAGATGCTCTAGCATGCACCAGGAATATTCCTGATGAAGGCTAGAGCATCTAATCCCATTCTCCTGCACTGCAGCCATGCAGTCTTCCTTCGTTCCCTCTGTCACAGCACTTTGGAACTCATTCCCAGCCTCCATTAGATCCTCATCCTCACTGTCTTCCTTCAAACAATTTACTTCAACCTTTTCTCCCCTATCTACATTATCATATTATCATGTATGTAAAGCTCTAACTAGCTTTTGCTACTGATCTCATTTTTCAGGGGAAAAAAAAGGAATAAAAAGTTATTGTCAACTGAGAGTTTATTAGGAAGATATATTATTAGAAGATATATTATTATATTGTCAACATTGAGCCACACCCCTCGGCTACTGGATCCATAAGGGAACTGGCCCTTCGGAACATTAAGGAACTGAAAAAGGAACGGTCTGCATATGCAAAAGGTGACTTCAAAGATGTTGTGAGGGGCTCAAAATATCAGCCAAGAAATCAAAGATTTTGATTTGAAGTCAGATTGGCCTCCAAATCCATCTGAAATCACTGCAGAGAATGTACGGATTCCACCAATTCTGTACCTGTTTCTTATCACTGTCTTGACTGGAGTAAAATCAGATTCAAACATGTCCAAACGAATTGGTACAATATTGGCTTCCATTGCACAGGACTTCATGTTTAAAATTCATCACGGGTCTCAGCACCACCAAAGCATATTCTACTCTCATATGCCATCAAAATATTGACAGGAAATGTACAACTGATACAAATACTCAACAGACTTGGGCATGCTATTGCATATACACAGTTTCAAGAAATTGATACAGCATTGTTCTAAAATTATCCAAATGTACAGATGGTGAAGTTCTAACTTGTGGGAACATATTCTGACAACACTTGGATGAGATAACATTGACCATTTGGAAGAAACCCTATCAGGAGCAGGTACATCACATAGGGTAAATGGCATCGCTGATCAACCAGTGGTACAGGGACCATTGCCAATGGAAAACAAATTTACTGTCTACGGATACAGAAAGATGAAGTAATTGTGAAATCTATCGCAGAGCTTGTATCAAACAGTTGGATCAACCCATTTCAGCTGAAAGAGCAGGCACTTGTGAGCATTTCTTCAGGAATAGCTGCCCCAGAAGCCATTAGACAAGATCTGTTACATGCATTTAACATTGGTGCACATGCTTAATGCTTTCAAAGGGAGACTGTCCAGATTGTCTCAAATTCACTGACCCACTCACAAGTTGCAAGTTAAAGACCTTTAAAGCACATTGCTAAAACTACCACCATCGAAGTCAAAAATGCAGAGAAGATAAAATGGGCAGACAGAAACCTCTTCGCACAAATGGTACTGATGGGGCAGAGAACAGGAAACTTCAAATGGAGGTGGTGCTACGGCATCCACTAGGACCATTGCCTTGGTCTCTTGCTACAAGTGATGAGAAAAACCAACAAAGCTAACCACATTGTGACAAACATCAGTGCCATTGCAAATATCCCACAGCCACATGCATCTCTGATATCATTATGGAATGGCTCTTGTGCAGAAAATGAACTGTGACAACAAAACATTTACAGAGATAGCTCTAGCAATTCTTGACCTGATTCTTAGAGTTGGAGATCAAAGTAAAATATGTGAGAAATACATTGGTCTGATGCCAGTCATTCAGACAAATGCAGATACATTTGTCGCTTGCATAAGAGATGTGCTGTAGTGTATGAATCTCAGAATTCAAGATGCCCATA
Organism: Cladorhizidae sp. MBARI D1340-BT2; assembly: GCA_028752905.1. Taxonomy (NCBI): domain Eukaryota; kingdom Metazoa; phylum Porifera; class Demospongiae; order Poecilosclerida; family Cladorhizidae; species Cladorhizidae sp. MBARI D1340-BT2. The sequence continues at coordinate 8,126,592 of JAQNBH010000018.1, read as the reverse complement.
GGCAGTGCTATGTCAGATGTTTGCCCATGACTGAAACCAAAAATGGCGTTGGTGCACAAATCAAGAAACTGAAAGAAAAATGTCTGCTGACACACTGTTGCTGCCACTCACTTAACCTTGCTGTCGAGAATAAATATTCCTCTGCTGAAAGACACACTTTAGCTATACTGCTTATGAAATCACTAAATTAGTAAAGAAGAGTCCTAAAAGAGAGGCAGAATTCTGCAGAAAACAAGCAGAAATTCTGGGACATGATCTCTATGTTGTATACGATATTGATTCACCGACTCTGAAAATCCTCTGCCCAACAAGGAGCTGCATCATTAAGTGCCATTCTGAAAAACTATAGAATTTTGATGAAGTTATTCGACTCACTGGGCATGAGATGATGCCAGTGACTGGAGGTCATGTTAAAATGTTTCTTCTATGGACTTCAGCTTCCCATTGTATCACTCAGATAACCTCAGCACTAGACTTCATAGGGCAGAGCTATGTGCTGTGGATGCTCAATAGAATGCCAAGCTTTCTGTCACTGTTCTTCGAAGTATATGATCAGACAGGGATGCAAGCCTCGATTGGACCAAGGTCACTCGAGCGGCCGTGAAATTGGAGTTGCAGCACTTTCACTTTCACGTCAGCCATAAGGTGCCATCGTATTTTGAAAGTGATGCTCAAACTGAGCACCATTCCAATGTAGAGGACTTTTACCTCCAGATCTACGTAGACTATTGACACTATAAAACCAGCTGCATTGCGAATTACAGCATTTATGTAAACTGTGAGCTGGTTCTTGTGAAAGGAGTATTGGGTGAACTTGTCTCACAAAACGTTGGCAATCTGTGTGAGTTCTACATTAAGTTTACCATAATACCCTATAACTATAATAGCAGAGTCATACAGTCTCAGTCAAGGTGAAGGAAGAGAGATACATTGGATGTCATAGAGGTCCTCAAAGAATCTGGTCAACATTATTCTAGTTATTTCAGAACAGATGCCAACTCCGAGGCCTTCAATGCACTTAAAAGGATTAAATCTTACTTCCATTCAACTATGTTAATGCCTCAATCATTTTATCATATGCACAGTGCATAAGGAGCTGGGACCTCAAGCAAGTCACCATTGACTTTGTGTGGATAGAGTAGAGTGGTACTCAGGCTCCTTCTACATAAGAGTAATTGTATGGTGAGCTGAGGAAAGATCTTTGGTCCCCTCCCGTCCCCCCCTCCTTGAGCAGCAGGACACTCGTAACTTAATATTGTGGATAATTTTATTAATTAAGTAGTTGATTTTTTTTTAAATATAGATTGTTATTGGGCTAAATAGTTCCACACTGTGCTGTAATATATATGTGAGGCCTTAACAGGCTCAGTAATATCAAGATTAAATCATAGATGTGGATGAGTGCCTTTCTACTCTAGATCTCTCTCATGCCAATTGGCTATATTATAGATTACTATTACTATGGGAGATCGCACCCCCATAATAGGGAGGGCCCACCCTTGTGTAAACCAAATCCTCCCTCTCATTCCTCAACCATTTATTTCAAACATGAGTAATAGTTGTAACGTCTTTGTGTAGTTCTTCAATGTCTCCAAAGTCCGTCTCTGAATCTTGACCCTTATGAGAGGGAAAAAATTCTTCCTATATACGTATAAACATACTCCTACAAGGGCGTAGCCAGGATTTAAAGAGGGGGGTGCTCTCTCAAGGAAGTGAGGGTATGTTTTTGCATTATATACTAATAATAAAATTTTAAGACAATGCAAGTTTGCAAAAAAATATAATACACACACATAACAAAAAAACACACACAACACGACTAATCACCACAAAGTGGATCGAGCAGTAACATTCTGAAAATCTGTTTATAACGTTGTCAATATTTAAGACACTGGAAATGTCTTTGTGGCAAAAGAGCAGAAGAAGGGCATTAAGGCGATCCTCTGTCATAGAATTTCTTCTTGCAGACTTGACAAATCCTAAAGCAGAATTTGCCCGCTCCACAGAGGCTGAGGTCACTGGGAGCAGCAGCAGCAGCTTAAGTATCCACACAATGTTAGGATAGTACATCTTCCTAACCTGGAGAATGCCAGATTTGAGGGTACCTTCTATGATGCTTGGCTTAATGGACTCATTATCCCACAAAAGCCTCCAGCGCTCCACTTCTTCACCGAAGGTCGAAGGATTGGGCAGATCGTCAGCATAATGGGTGACCAGACTAGCCACAGCTCCTTCATCCAGCCATTTTCCCATGTTCTGTGGTAGGAGAGCCAAACCAAGTGTAGAAATCTTAGAAATCGTACCAAACCTGAAATATAATTTACAACTGATTTAAACCACTTTTTTAAAAATATAACAAAGCAGTGTATTTGTATATGTACCTTTGATCTAACTCTGCAATTATATCAGTCAGATAAGGCTGAAACACTGACACCCTATAATACATCTCTGGTGTTGATGCCTTATAGTTTTGGCGCTGTGTTTGCCGTACACATACTCGGGGCATGCAGATATCGTTGTTGCTGATATTTGCTTTGGCGACCATGTGGCAGTAGACTTTTTGATTGAAGGTGGTCTCACAATCACATAAAACCTTCTCTAGCTGCAATTTCTTCTTCATTACTTCTTCATATGCAGATAATATGTCCAATGAAGAACCCTGCAACATCTTGGACATGTCGTGTGTAAATCTAAAAGCAAAAAGTTTAAGAGGAATAATATAAACTTCTTTTGACAGGTACTTAGTACGTCGAGTGGATATAATTAATTAAGCTATTCTTCTTAGCAACACTTGGGTTTGTAATCTGTGAAATACATTACTTAGGTAGTATGTTACATTAACTCACAAAAAAACAATGTCGCACAGTCTCGAAGGCAGCAATGAAGTCAGAACTGGTAAGTTTTGAAACATGGCCGTGTGCTTTGCTTAGAGTTTCTCTATCCCATACAGATGTTCCAGCTATACACATGTTGTCCAAACAGTTCAACAGTGGCTCGTACATTTCGATCCTAAAAAAAGTATTCCATATATCACATATATCACTAGTCGCTGTCAAATTATCATGTTGATTTGCACTTGTCATCATTACTAGCAATATTATTGTTCATAAAAAAATCAGGCATAGGTAATCATTATTGAATATGAGAAGTTAAAGTTTCATACCATGAATATCTGGTGCTTTTCCACCCAACGGGTCTGGCACAGAGCCTTCAGTTTAATTTTTTTAATTTTGGATTCCTTAGGCTGCCTGGTGTTAAAATCCCTCACCTCAGCCTCGAAAGCTCTTTCACTGAAATGCAATGGCCAAATATGAAGGATGAGAACTGGACTGACACGCAACATGTATTGAAATAATAATGATAGTGAACGTGGTACCATTTAGGTGAGTTATTGAAGAATCTCCCGATAGAAGCTTGTGAGCTGCTTACTCCCACACCAACTCAGCTTCTTAGCTATGCAAGCTGTGTAGAGATGGCTCTCTCGTCCAAGCCTGCTGATACTAGTAGCAACCCTTCTTGGACAGAACTCAGTCACTCTACTCTAGTGACTGGTTTAACCCTCCCTGCAGTTCCTTGACTGCAAGGGACTAGCTTTAGCTAGTTCAGTGAGAAATAGATCAGTGATACTTGGCACAAATGAGGTGTGCCGCCTTTTACAAAATTACAACAATGTCAATAACTCAAGTTCACTTCCTATCCTAACATTAATAACAGTTCTGTTCTTTTTATATTTGCAGGCTGTTTCGTCACAGCTGGTCATGAGGTGTTTCATTATTCGGAAGAAACCTCAGAGTTCCTGTTGACAGCTTCTTTGCCAGCTGGTCCCATAGTACTCTCACCGTCTAGACATCCTGTGGATAGTGGTCCTTGATCTTTGTACACACATTCCTCATTCTCATTACATTCATCAATCTCACTCTTATTATTTAATGTTGACTGTTCGAATGTAAGTTGCTCTTCTTTAGGTAGGTCCTGTGAGTGGTCCTCTGACAAAGCTAAGTTCTCCATCATTATATACACAGTTGGAGACTTTGCAGCATGGCACAGAGTTAAATTCAAGTCATGGCTTGCACAGTGTATATATGGTGCTTTCGGATTGATCGCAGAAATCCTTGCAGCACACCCTCTACGGGCTCTGGCCATATTGCCTGTACGATACCATATTTTCCTTAAAAAAAAGAAACAAGCAAAATAATAAATGCTAGTACATACCTGCCCCATCATAATTCTGACCATGCATGTCTGCTATGTCCAGGCCTTTGGCATCCAAGAATGCCATGATAGCACTGCTGATGGCCTCGCCGGTGATGCTTTCACATTTGTGGAAGCCTAAAAGTCTCTCCACTGGATCATCATTTGCATTCAGGTAGCGAACAGCGATGCCTACAACGAACAAGTTAATTCTAAGTATTGCACTTAATAATTACACTGAACTATAAGAATTACCAAGTTGCTCACAATTGGAAATATCTGTCACTTCATCGGCCATTATGCAGTATTTGGGACCAATGTCCTGCATCCTGATATCCTTGACGATGGTTTCTTCCACTTCCATGCGAAGACACTGAAGGATTTCATTTTGTATCATTGGTGACAAATGATACAGGTAGGTGGCATTATTCTTTGCAAGTGCCAGCTGGTCTTCCAAATGCTTATTTCCCGTGGCCACAAGCAAATGTAAAAGTCCACGAAAAACTCCACTAGCGACATTCTCTCCAGTTAGCACGTCTCCATGGTCTCTCTTGCCACGGAGAGCTAAACCGTACTGGGCACAAAAGAAGTTAGGCATCAAAATGGACCTCAATTTATTTTTGTTCTTTTTGATGGTGAGCTGCTGTTGCACATTCATTCTTAAGTCAATACGGCGACTGGGTTCATGGTATGTTTCCTGAAGAGCAGAAAACTGTGCCGTAGCATCTTTGTGGCTCTGGGAGGATTCATGAGCCTTAGCATCCATATTTGTTTTCCTGAAGTTGGTGTGAGGCCGAGTTACAAAAACTTCAGTTTGACGAGACATATATTTACAATCCTTGGCAAATAAAATGCAAGCTAGACAAGCTACACCATTGCTCAGGAGAAATCATCAAGGTACCGTGGGTTAAACTGCCTCCTAGTAATACCATTTTTCCCCTTCACATCACCAAATTCCCGACCGAGGAACCTAAATGATAACCCTGGTTTCCTCTGCTGGACTAACCGAATCTTCATATCATCAGTGACTCTCTCTGGCAAAGCAAAAATGTTCACTGCATTTTCCTGTGGAGCACTAGATGGTTGATTCACAGAATTTAATGGAATCTTGGTCTGATTATCAGATACTGAAAAAGTAAATTGAGGTCATAATAAAGACAAGTGAGCATTTATATTTTTCATCAAATCTCTAGCAGGATAAGCCTGGATCCCCTAGTCTTAGTTACCTGCACACTGGATCTTAGATACTACAGAACAAGTAGTTTCACAGACACTGGCAGAATCCAAAGAAGCTGAGGGAGGAGATGAGGAAGATGACGGGTTGCCATCCAATTCTGTAATAAATTATAGTTGCAAAAGTAAGCCCTGGACTCCTTGGCCTGTAATAAATCTGACTCAATGGATCAAACTAGGGATATCATACCAAAGAGCAAATTGCTAAAAGAGAGAGAGGGGGGATTCTCCCCAGGAGAGAAAAAATAATACTGCCCTAGCAAAACTCAGCTGAAATTTGCTAGCTAAGCAGCTACTCACCTGGCAGTGCAGCTTTACGGAAGTCAAAAAGAGTGATACACTTGTGCTTCTTTTTCGGAGGCTTGCTATCCATGACTCCTACAGATCTCTAGGTTTTTCTTCTCTATCAGAACTAGAGCTAGCCGAGCCCTGATGTTTGATCACGAGGTCACTTTAACCAGCGTTTTTTTTTTTTAGTGGGGGAGGGGGGTACGGTAGATAGTCCTTGTCCTAGCAGTGGAGTGAATGGCTTCCAAAGAACAATCTAGCACACTAAAGAACACAGGCTGACCCCACAGATGAGGAACTAATTTCTGTGTCATAGATAGATCCAAGCATTGGGTGGCGGATCGCTGGCTCCGAGTGGCCGCTGTTGATTGCTTGCTCTGAGTATCCGCTGTGCTCTGAGTGGCTGCTGTTGATCCTTGCTCTGAGTGGCCGCTGTTGATCGCTCACTCCGTGGAGGTCCATAGCAAAATGTGAGTGCGAATACCTCTAGATACTTTTTGGCCGAATGTGGTGGTCCAAGAAATTATCCTCATCTAGTTAATTTTCAATAAAATCCTGTAATCTGAATACATTCGTTTCCTGGTTTCTTATGTCCTGAAGCAATTTTTCTCTCTGTGATTATCCCAACCTAGAGATTGCTTTCAATATCTCCTATCTGAGCTATTTGGCAAGCAGTAATTGTAGATAGCCAGTCTGTGAAATATTATTATTAACATCATAACATTGCCTATAAATAACATAATAACAAGATGTGAGCATCTTTCTTCATGAGAATGTTCAGGAATGTCTGGAGACTTTAAAAAAGTCAAGCAAGACAGTTTGTGCTATAAGTCTTTATCCTATAGCCAAGCTGGTCCTCAAATCTCCACTATGGGTATTTGTGACTATTACAGGTATTTCTAATAGTCCACTATGGGTATTGGTGACTATTTTCTAATAGTCCACTATGGGTTTTGGTGACTATTACACTGGCGGAGCGACTGGTCCGGTTGGTCCGGTTTTAACCGGACCACTTTTTGGGCCATTAAATTCGTTTATGGTAATATTTAGCTTTATAGTACATGTGTACATCTAGGATTCTACCCCAAACTAGTGAACTCTTGCTACTTTGGTTTTTATCACTGGCTTGATCCTGACCTTCCCCCCCCCCCCTCCCCCCCCCAGTACCTGAACTCCAAGTAGTTCAACCACATTGGTATTACAATAACATGTATGTATAGGACAGTGGGTCATGAATGTAGCTATATCCTGTGACTTCCTTGTCTTCTGTATTGCTGAGCTTTGTAGCACATGGCATTGTGGCAAACAGTTCTAACTTTCACAGGATGGCTGTCCAGGATTTAACTTCATTACCTGATCTACCAGAGCCAACCTCACCACCCTCCCTCTATCTTTAGCTTTCCCAAGAGGGATTATGGGAAAAAGAGTACTACTTCTTGTAGTTTTAAGCATCATTGGTTTGCAGCATGGCCTACTATAATGAGGCCCAGGATGTAGTTTTTTGTCACACCTGTGTGAAGGCTTTCAGTACCAAGAGGATCAAAACCAGTCACAATACAGCAGCTGCCTTTGTAAGTGTGTAGAACCGTTTAAATCCCATTTTATATGACTGTTCTTCTTATAATATTTATTAGGTCGTCAAAGGTTACTGCAATTGGAAGGATGCGACCAGATCTTTCAAGAAACACAGAGAATCGAAAACACATGGTGAGGCAGTGGAGGCAATAATTACCTTACCGAAAACCACACCAGATGTTGGTGAAGTCTTGAGTTCTGTTCACAAACATGAACAGCAAGTAGCAAGAGACATTTTGAGGATCATTATTTCAAGTGTACGCTTTTTAGCTAGACAAGATCTTGCTCTACGAGGCCATGATGAAGCAAACTCCAATCTTGTCCAGCTGCTTCGTCTTAGGCCTGAAGATAACCCACACCTTGGTAAATGGTTAGAGCGTAATTGGAGGAAGTTTACTTCACATGAGAATCAGAATGAATTCCTAGAAGTAATGTCCCATAGTATCTTGAGAAAACTGCTTGGTGACATCCATAATTCCCCCTTTTTAACTGTCATGGCAGACGAAACCACCGATGTATCCAACAAGATGCAACTTACTTTGGTGATCAGGTGGGTAGATGAAAACTTTAAGAGTTTCTTGGGTTGTACAACCTTCTCTCCACTACTGCTGACAGCATCGTATCATCTATCAAAGATGTTCTTTTGATACCCACTGCTAAGTTACGTGGTCAGTGCTATGATGGCAATGGCTGGAGCCAAAGGTGGTGTAGCTGCTAAGGTGAAGAAAATTGAGCCCAAGGCAGTGTTTAATCACTCATGGCCATGCCCTTAATTTGAGTGTAAATGATACAATTAAAGGGTCTGCTGCTATGAAAGACTGCCTTGATACCTGTTTTGAACTTGTAAAACTTATTAAGCGAGAGGCTATGCTGAGTAGAATCAAAGAGGAAACAGGAAGTGAATTGCCGTCTATTCGAACAATATGTCCCACAAGGTGGACTGTTCGAGCTGGTGCTTTAGCCAGCATTATGTTAAATTATCAAAATATTCTGAATTTGTGGGAAGAGGCACTCAGAGGCACCACTGACACCGAAATGAAGGCTAGAATTCAGGGTGTTTCGAGTCAAATGGGTATTTTCCCATTTCTCTTCAACCTGATGTTATCAGAAATGATCCTTAGGCACACAGATAGGCTTAGTTAGACCCTCCAAAATCCTGAAATGTCTAGTGTTGAAGGACATGAGGTAGCCATGCTTACAGTTAAGACTCTTCAAGGGATGCGTTCAGATAGAGATTTTGATTGCACTCGTACCTGGTGGACATATATATATGTCCGTAAAGGACTAATGCTTTATTGACTCGCAGTAAGGTGCTGCTTATCGGTACAGCCACTCACGAAGCATCTGCCTATAGGCTGCTTATTGGTACAGCTGCTCAAGGACTAATGCTTTATTGCTTATCGGTACAGCCACTCACGCAGCATCTGCCTATCGGCTGCTTATTGGTACAGCTGCTCACAGTGTTTAATTCACTTGTATATACTGACCTGGAATTATCAACTATCTTTGGACAAAGCGTGGTTATGTAAGGTGGTTATGTACCTTCACTCTAGATGCTTGATAGAGTATTGTGCTGAATACAAGTGATGGATAGATAATTATTATAATAGAGCTGAAGTGCTGTGTATGTTAAAAAGAGATGACAGTGATAATGATTTTGGTGGATATATTGATGAGAATTATTGTGAAGGTGTGGAGGATGGTAAAGAGGGTGTGGAGGATGGTGAAGATGTTGTGGATAGTGTAACGATGAAGAAGGTCCTAGGAGTAGCTCCAGTGAAAGTTCAAGCAGCTCCAGTTCAAGCAGCTCCAGTTCAAGCAGCTCCAGTGTCATCAGCTCCAGTGGCCATCAGCTCCAGTGCCAGCAGCTCCAGTGGTAATATCTCATTCAGTCAGACATCTGGTTGCACAGTTGATATGGAAGGAAAAGCGCCCATTGACTTTGCTCAGCTTTTCCTCGATGACACTATCCTAAGGAGAATTGTGGAGGAAACAAATTTGTAAGCAGACCAATTTATAGCTTTGAATCAAGACCTACCTCCTCAATCTAGAATGAGAGGTTGGAAAGCTTGGCACAGTTAGCGAGATAGAGAGCCCTCATTATAGCCATTAGCGTGGACAATCATACCAGCTTGGAAGAGAAATTGCTGTCGATGAATCAATTGGATTCAAGGGGAAGGTTTGGTTCATGTCCATGAAGCCCACAAAGTGGGGTACGAAAGCTTATGTCCTGGCAGACAGCTCTAGTGGATATACCTATAGTTGGAAGCTGTATGTAGGTGAGGAGACTTTAGTATACTCACAATAATAATTATGATATATACACTTGTACCATCTCTAAAAAGTAGTGGCTTTGGTGCATTTGGTAGAGTTCAGGTGAACAGGTTGCATGTATCAAGGCCAAAGACAAAATGAAAAAGAATCTGTAAGTACAAATGGTGTCCATGCCTTGAAATGGATGGACAAGAGAGCTGTGACCATTCTGAGTACTATCCATGATGATAGCACAGTTGGTAGATCATCCAAAGCTAGCTGAGCTACATACTAGCACTAGCTATAGAACATCTTGGTTTGCTTGGTAGTCTACTAGCTACCTCCAATGCTAGATATTGCTGGCTATATATCAGCTACAACTGCCTTCTTCAAGCGCTAGCTAATTTGCTAGCATCATCTAAAACTGCCAACTTCAACGCTAGCTAATTTGCCAGCTATAAAGATCAGCTCAAACTGCCTATACACTTCAAGCGCTAGCTACTTGGCTATCTAAAACTGCCAACTTCAAGCGCTAGCTAATTTGCTAGCTATAAAGATAAGCTCAAACTGCCTATACACTTCAACCGCCATCTAATTTGCTAGCTATAATGATCGTCTAAACTGCCAACTTCAAGCGCTAGCTAATTTGCCATCTATAAAGATCAGCTCAAACTGCCTATACACTTCAACCGCTAGCTACTTGGCTATCTAAAACTGCCAAGTTCAAGCGCTAGCTAATTTGCTAGCTATAAATATCAGCTAAAACTGCCTATACACTTCAAGCGCCATCTAATTTGCTAGCTATAATGATCATCTATGTAACAAACTGGTTAGCTTATCCACATAATAATACTTACTTGGAGTCTAGCTTCACTTGTCTTGCCATCTCAAAAGGTTCTTCTAGCCTGGTGTTGGGTAGAAAGTTAGGAGATAGTCAGAATATCACAAAAGTGGTATGGCATTCCTCTTCTAGCCACTCTCTTGGATAGTGACATGCACATACAGTAGACCCTCACATATCCGAACAGCTTGGGACCAGAGGCTATTCGGATATGCAAAAAACCACAAATATTAATTATAAATTCATGAATGTAATTAAAATGCTGGGAACTATTTTCAATATCCTTTTAACTGCAGGTTCTTGGGATTAAGAAGCTCACTTCCTGGTACTAGAAGGATTTAGGTCCTCAGTAACTGGCATGTTGTTTTACATATATTATACATATTTTTTCATATTACTGTATATATATATTCATAATGTTGTATTTTCTCTGAGCAATAGTGCCTTGGGGCTTTCTCCTTTTTCTGAACGAACCACAGATATAAAGCATTTTCTAGTTGTTCGTCTTTAGCAAGGCGCATGACTTTTTGCGAGCTGAACTTAGCCCCCGACAGTCCAGGTTGCCTGCGAACTCTCGAAGTTTGGCTTCGTTCATTTTTATCTCCGTTATTGTCAACTTCCCTACGCCTGACTCTTCCGCTAGTCCGGCTTGACTGGCTCCATTTGATATCTTGCTTAGAATGGCTATCTTTGACTCGATCGACAAAACTTTTTTCTGGCCAAAGCGAACGAACTAATTTCCACGTGCAAACGAAGTTTGGCAGATCGACGACCGTTACCAGGTTTATTATTTAATCAGGAGTTCGGATAATCCGAGCGTTCGGATAATCGAGGGTCGGATATGCGAGGGTCTACTGTACTTGCAATCTGATCTCAGCTCCATCACCTGGATGAATGTATATATACCTAAAGCAGCTGCTGCCTGGTGGTGGTTGAGTTGGCTGGTTGTAGTACTGGAATGTGTTGCTGTTATCAGATAGCAAATGCTCAGGCAGTTCCAGGCCAGTTGTTTGAGTTCTGAGGAACTACCCTTGTTATTATTGGTTAGCTAAGGATGGCCAGTTTGGAGAAACCCTTGGCAGTGTGCTGGTGAGTCCCAACTCCTTCCACTGTTTGTTTCTCACAGGCTTTTCAAGCGTAGGTACTTACCTGATATTCTCTCTTGGTATGGGGTGACATAATAATACTTACTTGGAGTCTAACTTCAATTGTCTTGCCATCTCAAAAGGTTCTTCTAGCCTCGTGTTGGGTAGACAGTTAGGTGATAGTCTGAATATCACTCGTATGCTCACCGCAACAAGCCTAAAAAACAAATTAAAAAACATAACAATTAAAAATCAGGGGATTTCAAAAATGCGTGATTCCAATAAACAGCCTCCCGTACAGGGGAAATTACCTGGGTAACTCCCTTCGCAGCCAAAGAGTTAATTATTTATATTCCATCTCAGTTAGCTAGGTTATATCCTAATAAAGAATACCACAGTTATATATGGTGTTGTAGCGAGTGCTATATTATATAAGCGAGTAAAGTATATAAGCGAGTAAAGGTATTTATTTCAACACAGACAAATCAATAGTGCAACTCTCTAGGTCCAAAGTACAATAGGTAAAGATCGTTACTCCTCGCTGATTACTAAGTTAAAGGTTAGGTCTCAGCATGTGGAAATGGTCGCCACATCCCCCCCCCCCCCCCCCAAGAACCTTGAGTGCAGAAGATCAGCAGTAACCGGCAGGAGGTCGGACTGCTCGTCTGGGATGACTGTTGGCGGGTGGTGGCTGTTGCTGAGCCGGAGGTTGCGGTGGGAAGGAGGGCTATTGTTTGGCTGGGACCAGTGCTGCTTGGTAGCAAGGGGGATGCCCACGGCGACGTTGGGAAGGAACCTGGACTGGTTGATCCAAATCCTGATGTGCTGGTTTGAGTCGATCGATGGTGATCAACGCTGGCCGACCACCCCTGTCAACTGTGAAATATTTGGGGCCTGCACTCAGTACCTTGAAAGGGCCCTCGTAAGGCCTCTGCAAGGGCAGTGGGCATCTCGATGGATGAAGACAAAAGGGCTGTCAGTCAAGTCTGAGGGAACTGAGGAATGGGGAAGTCCATGACGAGAAGTGGGGATTGGTGCGAAGTTCTGGACCCTGGCCCGGAGTGCAGTCAGGAGTTGATTTGGTCCTTGGGCTGCTGCGGAAGAGGAAAGAAGTCGCCCGGCACTGTGAGGGTAGTTGCATAGACCAACTCAGCGGAAGAGCTGGCCGAGTCTTCTTTGGGGGCTGTCCGGGGCTGTCCGGATGCCCAACAGCACCCATGGCAGTTCGTCGATCCGCGGGCCCTGAGAGCGGATTTCAGGTGCCTGTGGAAGCGTTCCACTAATCCATTGGCTTGCGGATGGTACGCTGTGGTCCGGTTGATTTGTACTCCTAGGAGTCTGGCAATGGCTGACCAAAGTTCAGATGTAAACTGGGATCCACGGTCGGATGTTAACTCAAGCAGAATGCCGAACTGGGTGATCCAATGGCTGATGAGAGCACGTGCACAGGTAGAAGTGGTCATGTCTGCCAAGTGGATGGCTTCTGGCCACAGGGTGAAGCAATCCATGATTGTGAACAGGTAAGTATGCCCTTAGGATGGTGGTAGTGGCCCAACCAAGTCCACTTGTATGTGGTCGAAACGGCGATGGGGCACCTTGAAGGTTGAGAGGGGAGCCTTGGTGTGGCGCTGGACCTTTGCCATCTGGCATGGAATGCATTTGCGGGACCACAACCCCACTTGTTTGCTTATGCTGTGCCACACAAACTTGCTTGTGATAAATGTGCATGTGGCTCGGATCGATGGATGTAACAGGTTATGTATGGTTTTGAAGACCCGTCGGCGCCAGCTTGCTGGGACGATCGGTCGGGGCTGTTCCGTTGACGTGTCACACAGGAGCTTGGTATCAGAGGGGCCGAAAGGTACGTCTTCAAGAGTCATACCAGTGATGGCCGTGCGGTAGGCTGTCATCTCGGGGTCGGCCTTTTGAGCTGCTGCCATCTGGAAGTAATCAATCCCGAGCAGTGCCGTGATGGAGCTAATGACTGTACGGGAGAGGGCGTCTGCCACCTGGTTGTCCTTGCCGGCAATGTGGCGGACATCCGTATAAATTCTGAGATGCGGGCCAGGTGCCTAAAGCTGTCTCAGGGACCATGGTTCTGAAACTTTGGCAAAGCAGAAAGTAAGTGGTTTGTGGTCTGTGTAGGCCATGAATGGTCGGCCCTCGAGGAAGTAGCGGAAGTGGCTAATTGTGAGGTGTAGGCCCAAGAGCTCGCGGTCAAAGGCACTGTACTTGCGTTCTGGAGAAACGCCGTGTTTGTCAACCCTGTGGCCCAGGAAGTCAATCTCAGTGAGGCCGAAATGGCATTTTCCCAAGTTGATGACGAGGTCATGCTCTTGGAGTCGTTGAAAAAGCTGGCGTAGGTGACTTCTGTGTTCTGCAGCCGACCGGCTGAAGACGAGAATATCATCAAGGTAGACGAAGATGCCATCCAGATCTCTGCAGACGGTGTCCATGAGTCGTTGGAAGGCTTGAGCTGAATTCGAAAGCCCGAAAGGTGTAATGATGGCAGTCTTGGCAATGTCATCGGCATGGACGGGAATCCGGTGGTAGTCCATGACCAGATCGATTTTGGAGAAAAGTCTTGCTCCTGCCAGGTTGACAGCAAAGTCCTGGATGTGGGGGACGGGGTATCAGTCTGGAACTGTTGCTTCATTCAGTCTGCGGTAGTCACCGCAGGGTCTCCATCCTCCGGATGGCTTAGGAGTCATGTGCAGCGGAGTTGCCCACTGGCTATCGGATCTGCGGATGATGCCCATGGCCTCCATGTTGCAAAACTCTTCCTTCGCTATTGCAAGCTTGTCCGGTGGTAAGCGACAGGCATGCCTGTGAATAGGGGGGCCTTCAGTCTGGATGAAGTGTTCTACCCCATGACGTGTGCGAGGTTCAGTGAACTTTGGCTCTAGAATTTCGGAGAACTCGGTGAGAAGGTAGACATATGGTCCAGCAACTGAGATATTGCAGATGTATGGGGCTTGGCCGTTGATGCGCTCCAGGGTGAGTGAGGAATAGGTAGTTAAGTCAACCAACCTCTGACCTTTCAGATCCGCTGCAAGGTTGTTTGCACAGAGGAAGTCAGCCCCGAGTAGTGGCTGGGTTACCTCCACGATGATGAACTCCCACTGGAATTGTCTGCCATTGATGGAGAGTGGTATTATGCGGGTGCCAAAGGATTTGATGGTCGTGCCATTAGCTGCTCATAGCAGATTGGTGCTGTAGTGGCTTGAACGAGTGTCCAGGCCCGAGGCTGGGAACACGCTGACTCGTGCTCCGGTGTCTACCAGGAAACGGCGTCCGGACTTACGATCCCAGAGAAAAAGCAGCGGTGTGTCTGCCTGGCCGGCTGCCAACAGCTGCTTTTGGCGACCGGCCTGGTCGTTTCCCGGAAATGTGCAGGGAGATTTGCACCTTCTGGCCTCATTTCCGAATTTGGTGTGGTAGAAACACCATCCCTTTGTTGGTGTGAATGTGGCAGAGGAATTTTGTCCGGCCTTGGGCGTCGAGGAAATTTTGTTGATGCTGGAAAGGCTCTGCCCCTTCGCTTGCCACAGCACATCTGCCCTCAGGGCGAGTGCCCGTGGGTCTCTGAAGTCTTCGTTGGCGAGCTGGAGGCGAATGTCCTCTGGCATCTGCTCCAGGTAGATTTGTTCGAATAGGAGGCAGGGTGTGTGGCCATTCAGCAGGGAAAGCATTTCATCCATGAGCATGGATGGTTTGAACTTGTCTCCCAGGCCTTGCATATGGAGGAGTTTGGCTGCCCTGTCTCTGCGACTGAGGCCAAATGTGTTTAGCAGACGTTTTTTGAGCCCTCATATTTGTTGGCAGCTGGTGGGTCTGCCAGGGTATCAAGCAAGCGGCTGGCTGTAGTCTGGTCCAGCGAGGTAACTACGTAGTAATACTTCGTGGCATCATCCGTAACGTGGCGGATGTGAAACTGGGCCTCCGCTTGGGTAAACCAAACAGCTGGCTCTGCTGCCCAGAAGGTTGGCAATTTGAGCGAAACTGCACTGATGCTGTCTTCCGCAACGGACATCTTGAACTTGTTTAGTGAGAATACGTCTCGCTCAGGTTGGGGTCACCACTGTAGCGAGTGCTATATTATATAAGCGAGTAAAGGTATTTAATTCAACACAGACAAATCAATAGTGCCAACTCTCTAGGTCCAAAGTACAATAGGTAAAGATCGTTACTCCTCGCTGATTACTAAGTTAAAGGTTTGGTCTCAGCGTGTGGAAATGGTCGCCACAGTGTATTTATTATATTTATCCTACATAGAGTTGTACCGACTGCTATTGCTGGCACTAGCACTCTTGACCAAGATAATAGTACGCAATCATTTTCAGCCTCGATTAGCAATGCTGGCACCACTGAACAGGACACACCATCATCTTCAGCTGCTAACTATCACGTCATGGCCACTGATACCACACCATTACTCTCCGGTAGTGCTACTGCCCCCCATTTCCCTAATGAATATTTCACCCACTCAAGCACAGACATAGGAATGTTGCTGCATCAAGGCCACAATTTTGTGTGTGAGTTGCCTGATGATCAAAAAATGAAAATTATACGCTTCATTTCTGGCCGTATTAATTATCCCACTACATTCATGAATGGGTGCAACATAAAATTTAGTATTCAGTGGGTGCAAAACCACCCATGGCTAATCTATAGTCCAAGTGAAGATGGTGCCTATTGCAGGGCATGTGCTCTGTTTTCTCCTGATACAGCAGGCCATCAAAGACTAGGGATACTTGTAACTGAGCCATTCCGTCTGTGGACTTCACAATCTTCTGTCTTTCATCATGAAAAGAATGCATACCACCTGGATTCTATGTCTAAAATGTCTGAGTTTATACTAATTCATTCCACATTTTCATCAAATGTTGGAAGTTTAATTAACAAGGAACAAGAAGAAAGAATGAAGCACAACTCTGAAGTAATTAAATCATTAATAGAGTGTACCATGTTTTGTGGACTACAAGGCCTTTCCTTGAGAGGTCACAGAGAAGTTTCCATGGAGTCTAAATGTCATAATACATGTAGTGGGAACTTTATTGAGATTGTACATTTCAGGGAGTTTCTGGATTTTATTATCATGGAGCGTATCACAGGAGGTGCACTAGCAATAACTATTATGACCCTCCTTCAGACATGGGGGATTGATTTGGCTAACTGTAGAGGGCCAGGCTATGATGTGTATCCAACATCTCATCTAGCAGACGTGGTGTTCAAGGATTAATCAGAGTGAGTGCTCCACTTGCATTTTATAGTCGTTGTCAATGCCATTAACTTAACTTCTGCATTCTGCATAGTCAAAGCCTGCTCACTCTCACAAATCAGGAATGCAAGTGATACTTTATCTGAGGTATCCAAGTTTTTTTTGATACTCGCAACGCTTCTTTGAGAAAATTATTCAAGAGTATGGTGATGGCCAAAAAAACCTTAAGCTGAAAGATGCTGTAAAACGTACTGGGTTCATCGCATAGACTCTTACTCTACTTTCATTGAATTGTACCCTTGTGTTAATAAAACAATGGACTGTTGTAGTGTGAACACTAGTGAATGGTCATGGGATTCTGAAACTGTTACAAAGGGAAGTTATATCAGCTTTGATCTTTCCAGTTTCTTGTATCTTCATCCATTACCATGATGTTACTCAGTTACCTTCGGTAGTGTGACAGCTAAATTGCAGAAACGATCTACAGCTGTCATAACAGCATAATTATGAACAAGTGTCTGCAGTGCTGCATGAATTCCAGCTACTGAAGTTAGACTGTGAGTGTACATTTCATATTTGGTTGAAGAAATGACTCAGGATTTACTTATCTCCATTTCAGTTTTGACGTACCATAGGCTTTAGAATCTTCGTTCTATTTCGTCAACCTGGGTCTACCTACTAGCTTCGTAACTTCCTTAATTCTTGCTCAAACTAGCACAATAACTGTTCTCTTTCTATAGCAAAGTTGGATATATGCCCTTTTTTTAGTCTTACGTGCAACTTTCTAACCACAGCACAGAGTATACGGAATAGACCTGGTTGAAGTAAACTGTCATTAAAAACGTCGTTTTTCTATGCTTGGGCATTTCTTCCTGGATGTGCATATCCTGGCAACAGGCATCATTTTGAACTAAAATTTGATAATCCACTTCAAGTGGGCTGTTTTCTCAGATCCTGTCACATATAGCTCCCCCACTTTCATTATCACACTGTACACAGTTTCAAGATCTTCTGTTAACAACACTGATGGTACCAAGTATAGACCTTGAAAAGCAATTTTTTGATGTGAACTAAACCACTTGTCAAGCTCAGCAAGAATATGGTCCAAAATTGGAACTGTGATAGTTCTTCTAAAGTATTCAGAGGGATTAGATGCAGGTATGCGCTTGCTCTGTGTTGCTGACGACCACTGGCATTGATGGTGTAGTCCCCACCTCATTACACATTTCAGAGATCAGAGTTTCAAACCATCTACTGAGGTAGGAGTCAACATTTTCTCTGACTTGCTTGAGGGATGATGTCAAAGTCTTGATCTCGGACACTGCCTGAACTATGTCCTTAGCCTCCTCTTGTAGGCTCGTTGTGACCCCCTAAGGTACTGTACACACTCATTGGTAATCACAAGAGCACTGATGAATTCTGTTGTTGTTATAGCCAGCAAGAGAGTACTGGCATCTGTCACAGAGTCAGGAGACCACATGCGAGAACCTTCAGCTGAAATGCTATCAAAACAAGCAACAATGGAGGAGTGAAGTTTCTTAATACGATCAAGAGCATCGATGTATTCAATCCATCTTGTTCTGCAGAGATCTTTGAGCTTCACCACATTCGATTCTGGCTGGGTGATCTTTATAGCTTCTTCCAACTTCTTCTGATGCTTAGAGTGTGCAAAAAAGAAGATGAACAATCGCTTCACAATACCAATCATGTTACGGATGCTCACTTCTTCGAATGAAGCAACAACTGCCAAGTTCAAACAATAAGAAACACAATGGGTGTAAAGGGTGAGGGGGTACTGAGAAATTATTCTAGCTGCAGCTCCGTTTGTCTTTCCGGACATGTTGCTAGCTCCGTCATAGGCCTGACCACGCATCTTTGATGGATCTAGGTGATTTGTGATAAAACCAAGCAGCCAATGCTTTGCCAATAATGCCACTGTCACATTCTAGAAATGTAATGAGATCCTCTCTGATAGAAGCAGTTTCAGGCTCAACATGTCTTATGACAATGCAGAGTCGTTCTTTGTTGGATGTATCAATGATCTCATCTGCAATCAAAGTATAGGAAAGACTGTTACAAACCTTTCTTAAGATTGCATTACGAATGTGGTCACCAAGTATGCTGATCAACTGATTCTGAATATCAGGGGATGTGTATGTGGCATTTCTAGCTTCACTCTGAATGTGATCCCTCAAGATCGTGTCTCCAGCTGAGATACGGAAGTTGAGCAAAGCACAAAAGTTTCCATGGTTTGTGCTTGTTGCTTGTGCACCTTCCATATCAGTGCCACTATCACGATGATCATGGAGAGCAATGTTCTGCCGACCACACAGGACAATTATCTCTATGATAGAGCAGAGCTATTTTCTGTTGTTCTGGATGGTTTCTCTTGTTCCTTCTCTCAGTTGAATTAACACACTCTCTCGCTTACCACTCATCCTCTCTACGAAAGCATCACAGACAGCAATGGCATCTTTGTGGGACTCTCTAGCTGCATGGAGATCATACACTTCATACATGTTCCTGAAGTTGGTAAATGCTGTTTCAACAAACACTCCTTTACCTTTCCATACATCTATGCTCCTAGCAAAGAGCACACAAGGAAGACAGTACCAACCATTTTCTTTCCAACTGTAAGTCAACCAGCTGTACTTTCTTAAATACCAATGTAAGCCAAGACCACCTTCACGTGGAAACTTGCAATCGATATTAGGAGTGAAGTGGTTACAGTAGAAGTTGTACTTTTCATGTTCGGTCAAAGAACTTCTTCTCTTGGCCGAGTAAGCTATATCTATATTAACTACTGATATCTCGGCTCCTGCTCAATACGAGGATGCTTTGCGGATGGTGGAAGAGAATCAGTGCTCTGATCAGATTCCGAGTCTTATTCAAGGAATGGTATAATAGAGGAGGTGGCTGTGGTCTCTACTTCAGAAGTTGAGGGACTGGGTGATTCAGGGACCATTGTATTACTCTATGTGTACATGCAAATATTTTTGTTCATAATCTTTATTGTAGCTATTGTGAATGCATTTTTATTATAATCATCATTCAAGTTTATTTACCTTGAGTTTGCAGGTGGTCTTGAAACTTTCTTGAAGAATCTATATACAGTGTTTGGGACATCTTTCATGTAGGCTTCTTTGCCAGCTGTCAGCTCCACATGGTTGCAATAATAGCATAGCTGTATATAGTCAAATTGGAACAGCCACACCCAACCTTTTTGCAATTGACCTCAGAACTCAAAAGTATATGAGCTCGAAGATTAAGAGCTTTAAGTTAGTGAAGTAAAACTTGTTGAGAAAGAAGCAGCTTTAAAATCAGCTTTTCTACAATCTTTGGCAGCATTAAGAACGCTAAAACATCTATGGTAAGCAGTCATCAATACAATTTTCTGTATAAACAATAATTTAGCTAACTCATAATTTTTTGTCTTTCTTTTTCTGGGAAAAGGGGGGGGGGCATTTCCCCCTTTGCCCCCCCTGGCTACACCCATGAGTAGTGGCTAGGATTGGTCCAGGGCAATTGATGACTATAGTTGCAGCAGGTAGTGGCTAGGGTTAAGGGCCAGTTCAATGGGAGACTATAGTTACAGCAAGTAGTGGCTATGGTTGAGCCAGGGCAATGGGTGACTATAGAAGCTCATTCTCTTCAGTTAAAAAAAATCAGAAAATTATTATTAAGCAACACCTTGGTTGTTACATGCTGGGACTCCAGAGTCACTCACCACAACTATATGGTCACTTACATTCAAGTAGTATGAGGCAAGGTATGAAGAGACAGCATCAGTCAGCAGATATTAGATCCTTCTTTAGTAAAAGGAAAGCCCAAGAAGAGAGTGGTAAGCATATAGTTGGCTTCTCCTACAAGTGAAAGATTGATTTCAGGAAACCAGATTGCCAGCAATGTACCATCAGAAAAAGATCGTCCAGCAACACGCAACACAGGCTGATTCCCTGAAGCAATGTTGTCCACAGACTCTTCCTAACATCTTCACTCTGCAAAGCTTTTTTTAATAGATTCATATAGGAAAACATCTACTCGCAAGTAATTAACAATTAATTACTTCCAGTGCATTCACACAGAAGTCCTTCAGTCTTAATTCATAGGAACTATGAAACTGAAATGAGTGCACATAATATTTGTAAGTTATTTCCTCAAAAGGGCTCACATAAAACGGAGAAAAACTTGTTATGTGATTGACATTTTAAGTTAAGTAGTAGGATTAAGTAATTTGCTGATGGGCCAAAAATACTCACACTTTAATCCACATTGATTATTGCATCTTCTTGAAAGATTGCCTAATAATTAATTAATAATAAAATAGAGTCATCTAGAAAGACTTCCTAATAATAATAATAATAAAATTAATCTACTCACCTAAAATTAAAATAGGATCATCTTGAAAGATTTCCCAATAATAATTATATAATAATTAAATTTATGTACTCCCCTAAAATTAATTTAGAAAGATCCCCTAAGTGTAAACAGAACTATCTAGCATTCTCTTGCTGTTTACTTTTTGTTTTGTCGACCCCAATTTTAAAAGTGTGTCTATGGGGCTGTAGTAGTTATGGCATGTAGTGGTTAAGGTTAGGGAAATGGCTAGAACAATCTGAGAATACGATGTCATTGTGATGATGTAATTGTAGGATTCTCAGATGAAGAAGTAACCTTAAACACAGAGCTAACTATCCCACCCTTATACAGTGGACAGCAGCATGCATAAACACACAACTTACATGCATGTAATGATCCTGCAGCCTGGTGACTTTATAATATGGGTGTATCACAGGTCTAATCCTGTCTGGTTGTGAATGACCTTAGCTAATGCTCAGGTGCACATTAATACATTATTCATAGCAGATCAATCAAAACATAGTTAGCTGGCCTTTACTCCATCAAAGGCAAGCTTCTTGGTCCTGCTTTTCAGTAGCCACTGACTAATGACTTTACCATTGATAGCAAGATGTAAGCTCAAAAGAGGCACTGACATTTAGTTCATCAAAATGAATGGTCTTGTTTGAAATTTAGTAGACTCTATTGATAATAAGCTGTGTATATATATATATATATATAACATAAGGCCCGTTGACAGTATGGATGGTCATCTGTTCCATTGAATCCATTTCTGTTGCATACGTTGCGCAATCTATTCTGTTCCACTTGCATTGTTCACAATATCTGTGTATGTACACTGCGTTTGAACTGTACTATGGACAGCAGTACTAGCAGTGAGGAAGATAGATTTTTCTATTGGCTAGCAGGAGGAAGCGCAGAAAGAGGAATTACTCTAATCCTAATATTGTGAACCAGTAACACAAAGAACTATGGATCTAACGGATGGCAACGATTATGAAAACCTTGAGTAGGAATTCTTGCATCCTATCCGTTGTGTCATAATAAGGAAGTGGCTATCCAGGTAACTAGCTAGCTATTAACAGCTATAAAAATATTTCAGCCAGGAAAGACTGACAGCGAGTGAGCAGTTTTATTTTCTCCACAACCTATTTAAGAGTGTGTCTCAGACTTTTGTTCAACACTGAGACTCTTAACTTCAGTTAAAGTTTGGCCAGGACAGTAGGTGACTATAGTAATAGTGCTATGGTAGAGCCATGGCAATGGGTGACTATAGTTACAGCAAGTAGTATCTAGGGTTGTGCCAGGGCAATGGGTGACTATAGTTACAGCAAGTAGTATCTAGGGTTGTGCCATGGCAAAGGATAGCTATAGTTACAGCAGTGATATTGTGCTGGATGCTGCTAGATGCTTCACATCCTGCAAGGCTGTGTACAGGATGGTTGAGCTGTGGCTACTGGTATGACTGAGCGAGCCTTTCTAGTGAAGGGCTTTACAAACTGGAAGGATGGCATACCTAGGCATGAAAGCTGTGACTTCCATAAGGTCTGTGCTGCTGCCCTCGCTTCTTCGAATGTTATGTTTGCATACTATTATTACAGTATATTTCAAAACATAAACAATCTCCAGCTAGTTTAAGTTTCATTCATTGCACTTCCCTTTCAGGATGGTAATTTAAACATGCATGTCCAAGCAGTAACATATGAGAGAAAGAGAGTCAAGGATTAGTTAAATGAGAGTTCAAAGATCTGAGTGGCCAGTCTTCTCTTCCATCTTCCAGTCTTCACTTCCATCTTCCAGTCTTCACTTCCATCTTCCAGTCTTCACTTCCATCTTCCAGTCTTCATTTCCATCTTCCAGTCTTCACAGCTATCTTCCAGCCATCTTCCAATGTGGGGGAAAGCAGGTTATCAAAATTCAAGTGACAGATGTTCAATGAGTGTTTGAAATAGGCTGTCACAGTGAGGACACATCCGATCCTTGAACAGAGTTCAACAATGTTTTGAAGAGACAATAGGTTTATGTAAGGAATGGATTCAGAGTAGGCAGTGTGCTTGAGAGATGACTGTTGCTTGGCTAATTTGCCAAGTCATGAAATAACATCCCACAAGGGTAGCCAACAGATATTGGCCACAATGGGTGACTATAGTTACAGCAAGTAGTGGCTAGGGTTAGGGCGAGGCAATGGGAGAATATAGTTATAGCAAGTAGTGGCTAGGGTTGAGTTACTGAAAGAAGTGGCTAGGGTTAGTGCTAGGGCAATGCGAGATTATAGTTATAGCAAGTAGTAGCTAGGATTAGGGCCAAGTCAATGAGAGACTATAGTTACAGCAAGTAGTGGCTAGGGTTGGGCCAGGGCAATAAGTGACTGTAGAGGCCCATTCTAAATATGATAAAAAAATTATTTATAAGCAACACCTTGGTTGTCATTTACATTCTGGGACTCCAGAGTCACTCACCACAACCACATGGTCATTGACATTCAAATTAGTATGACGTAAGGTATGAAGAGACAGCATCAATAAGCAGACACTAGATCCTTCTTTAGTAAAAGGAAAGCTCAAGAAGAGCATATAGTTAGCTTCTCCTACAAGTGAAAGATTGATGTCAGAAAACCAGATTGCCAGCAATGCTACATCAGAACCATCAGAAAAAGATCGTCCAGCAACACAGGCTGATTGCCTGAAGCAATGTTGTCCACGGACTCTTCCTAACATCTTCACTCTGCAAAGCTTTTTTTACTAGTCTTCATCTAATTTCATATAGGACAACATCTACTCGCAAGTAATTAACAATTAATTACTTCCAGTGCATTCACACAGAGGAACACTTAATTCCTTCAGCCTTGATTCACAGCAACTATGAAACTTAATGAGTGCACATAATGTATCAAGTTATTTCCTCAAAAGGGCTCACATAAAACGGAGAAGGGAAACTTGTTATGTGATTAACATTCTAAGACATATCCACTAGTAGGATTAAGTAATTTGCGAGTGGGCCAAAAGTACTCACAACACGTTGATAAAAATTCTATAATTATTATTGCGTAAATTATCAATTTAGCATCATCTTGAAAGATTTCCCATTAATGTACTAACTTAAAATTAATTTAGCGTCATCTTGAAAGACTTCCTAATAATTAATTAATACACTCTCCTAAAATTAATTTAGCAAAAGACTTCCTAAATGTAAACAGCACTATCTATGCTGTTTACTTTTTGTTTTGTCGACCCCATTTTTAAAAGTCTTGTCTCTGTGGCTGAAGTAGTTATAGCATGTAGTGGTTAGGTTAGTGTAGCAATCTGAGAATACGATGTCATTGTGATGATGTAATTGTAGGATTCTGAGATGAAGAAGTAACCTATATTAATTATAAACACATAGCTAATTATCCCACCCTATACAGTTGACAGCAGCATGCATAAACACACAACTTACATGCATGTAATGATCCTGCAGCCTGGTGACTTTATAATATGGGTGTTTCACAGGTCTAGTCCTCTCTGGTTGTGAATGACCTTAGCTAATGCTCAGGTCTATATTTATTGACATTAACACATTATTCATAGCAGATCAATCAAAACATAGTTAGCCGGCCTTTAGCTACTCCATCAAAGTTAAGCTTCTTGGTCCTGCTTTTCAGCAGCCACTGACTAATGACTTCACCATTGATAGCAAGATGCAAGCTCAAAAGAGGCACTGACATTTAGTTCATCAAAATGAACCCTTGATGGTCTTGTTTGAAATTTAGCAGACTCCATTGACGACAAGATGTATATATATATATAGCTATATAACATGCAGTATCATTGGATCAGGCATAGTCAACTTTTAGCCTATCAAAATCAACCTTTCTTGAGATTTTGTAATCACTGACTGATAGCTTATGGCTGGTGTAGCTACACACTCTAGCATTAGCAGATAACATCCAGATAGCCAGCTGTTTATTACAAAGCTATAGCAGTTCCAATACCTAACTTATGAGCTTTGTTTAGAATCACAGGTAACCAAGTAACGATGTGATCATGTGTATTGCAAACTTAATGAAAGGTACCCCTAAAATTTGGTGTGTATGACACACCGTAACATCAATGTGTGTGGCAATAGGTAGCACACCTTGTGTGTGCTAGGCTTTTGTTGTATCCTGTACATCATTTTTTTAGTGTTTTATCAATTATATTGCTTTCAGCCACGAGCCATTGCTAAATATGCTAGGCTATAAAATTAGTGAAGATCACAATGCTTTGTGGTGATGGTGACCCAAGCAATTTGGTGATACTATGCTCCACTTGAGAAAATAGGAACGTTTATCAAATTCTCAGCCATTCATCTTCCTCCCCTCCACAGCAGTGTAGATTCTAACAGCTTCTGTAATGACATTGAACAAATGGATTATGGATATCTCTTTTTTGTTTAGTCCCCTCCTCCTTAAATAGAGACCTAATAATCATGGTGCCTACCATGTTACATTATACCAGATTACATTGACAGTAGATAAGTTTGTGGTGGTGATGGTCAGGGAAGGGGTGGAGGAGACACCATTCCTTATGCTTCTGCAAAACAACTGACTCTCCCTTTTCAACATACCAATCTGTGTGAATCACTACTAATCGTGTCTGTATCAAAAAAGTCATATTGTGAATTCCTACTGATCGTGTCTGTATCAGCAAAG
This sequence comes from Cladorhizidae sp. MBARI D1340-BT2, assembly GCA_028752905.1. Classification (NCBI taxonomy): domain Eukaryota; kingdom Metazoa; phylum Porifera; class Demospongiae; order Poecilosclerida; family Cladorhizidae; species Cladorhizidae sp. MBARI D1340-BT2. The sequence continues at coordinate 8,100,874 of JAQNBH010000018.1, read as the reverse complement.
TAATATTGTGAATTCCCAACTGTATCAACAAAGTCATATTGTGAACTCCTACTAATCATGTCTGTATCAGAAAGTCACAGCTACTCTGCTTCTCTCAAAACATACACAAAAATTTACCATTATTAGTAAATGGATATATATGACTAGAAGTCTTTTGTTGCTATGTCGAGAGAAGCAGAGACTGTCAAAACCTGACTTCCATCTTCTTCAACTGCCAGCATATTATAGTGAATTTTTTTAATGCATATTCTATAAAGCAGTAGTATTATATTGTTGTATATGATCTTAAATGATCTTAAATGCTAAAAGGGTCCCACTGTTGTTTAAATGATGTTTCCTTTCTTTTTGGACAAATAAATTCTATGTAATTGTTTGTTTTAAATAATTATGTTTTGTTTGTAATTTAGTTTGGAATTATAAATAATATTATGGCATGGAAGAACTACTTTGTCCAGCTTTGGTGTATGCTACGTAACTCAGCACATATCATATCCTGTTCTTTTCTGTTTTTGTTTTGTGTTTTGAGTCAGTCAGCCAAGATTAGTTACAGCCTCTTTCAAGGGTTCGGTCACAATTCTACAGGAGAAATAACCAGAGATGATGTATGTTATTATATACAATGCTTATTGTTAAAGTGTATGGTGGCTTGCTGTCACTTTTCTTTTTGTTTGAAGAGGAATGTTCTCAGCAGTAAATCAACGCTCGTTCAAACAAAATTCTATATGAGATGGCTTGATCGTGTCAATTAACTTACACAACTGACTTGGGCAGGGGGGAGGGAGGAGGATTATGAAATGACAAAATAAAGTGGTGTCATGGTCATGCATCTAGCTTGTTGGACAACCACCAGAAACTGGAAAATGTATTATTTTGTGACATCAGACCCATGGGGATTGTAAACCAAATTATTTTTAGAAACCATTGTTTATTTGCAATTTGTAATGTGGTATTGTAAAATGGTTGATGCATATCTACACATACACACTATCAGAGAAATGGTGTTGATATGGAGGCTGAAAGTGGCTGGCATATTTTTGCTACTGGCAATTGGTAGTCTCCTCCATTACTACTTTAACTACATTCCCAATGAAAATGTCCTCTCTATGATGAACTCCGATGCTGTAAGAGATTATCACAATAAATTGAGTGGCATCGATAAAATGGCTACCCAAGAGAGGAGGTTGAAGATCGGCTTGAGCCGTTCAACAGTAGTCAACCAATCAAAGTATGAGCAAATTCATGAGTCTAGAAAGAATGATGGTGAGGAAGTTGAACGTGGCAGCAGTGAAGATTATTCAAAGATTGGTGACAAGAATGTATATAAACACGAGTTTGAGCATACAAAGAATTCAACTCCTAGTACACATTCTGTGGGCTCTTTGAGCCTTCTCCCCTCTCAACGTGAACCTGCTCCTCATATGCCACAACCAGCTCTTGCCTCTCAGAGATCACTCACCAACCCAGCACAAAGAGACGTAGCAGTGGATAACAGTGGTGGCCAAAATAACAATGAACAAAGGTCCCACAAGGTTGATAAACACATTTCTCAAACAGCAAAAGAAGTGAACTTGACACCATCACATGAAACTACTAATCAACACACTAAAACTCAAGGACTACAGACTTCTCATTCCAATTTCAACAAAGATGAAGGAAACGATCGCTTGTTGGGATTTATGATTAAAAGTCTTTTGGCAAGAGGTTTTCATATGGATTATGGTTTTGACTCACCTGAGCTCTTGCAGAGAAGGAAGTACATCACTGCTGCTTTAGAAGGAGCTAGTGAGCTCCAGAGATATGTGGCAAAAGTGTCTCTCAACACTAATCTTTTGGAGAGAGGGAAGGTAAATGAAATTATATTCAAAACTCATTGTAAAATATTTATAATAATGCTTTATGTTACATTAATATTGTTTTAGCATCAGCATGGGCAAATCCAAAAATACTGTAAATCTGAGAATATGTCTGCATCTTTGCCTGGGAATCTCATGGAACTGAAGATTCTATTCAAGCACCTTCTCTATGATGACAGCAAGAAGATTGTGTTTTGTTATGTTCCTAAAAATAGTTGCTCCAACATGAAGAGAATGATGCTTATTCTGAATGGTATCATCCCTACAAATTCTAGTCAGGGGAAACGGCCACCTGAACCTGTGTTTGATATGGTGAGAAATATTATGTTTGTGCTTAAAAAAATAATACTAATGATTACCAGTATTACCAATTATGGGATTAACTTATTGTTTGGTATATATATATTTTGTATGTAACAGGTTCATTCTTTTCTCAATTTGAGCAGAGAAGGGATCATTTACAGGCTAGAAAACTACTTTAAGTTTTCCATTCTTCGCAATCCAATGGAACGGCTACTGAGTGCCTACCGGAACAAACTAGAGAAACCTCTGAACTATACGAATGTGAAAACATTTCCTGATAAATTGAAAGCCTCTATACTTGAACTCATGAACAAGTCTGCTTTCCAAGAGTGGATTGCACTAAAAAACTATAGCAAAGACATTCATCCATCGTTCTCGAATAGTCTTGATTATATGACAAAGGTTCCTCTTCGAACACTCAATGAGCATTTTCTTCCCTTCATGAATCTTTGCCATCCATGTGCGATAAAGTATGACTTTTTCTTAAATGTAAAGAGCCTGAACTATGACATCTTTGCCTTAATGGAATATATGAGGATTCCCCTTCATTACTTCCCTGATGTGTTCCGGTCATCAGTTACTAGAGATCTTGTGGAAGAATACTTCCATCAAGTGCCTCAGAGACTCAATGCTCGTATCTTTGATATCTTTGCTAAGGAGGTAGAATTTTACCATGATATGTTCCCAGAAGAGCTTGTTCAGTGTGTTGGTCCAGATTGTGATATCTTTCAATAAATCTATATTAGATGGATATTTTTGATATTTAATTGTGGTGTTGACATTCATATTGATTGTGTTATTCTTACACTTGAGTATACAATACTGGCAGTTCCTGCCTTCTGGGTAGATACTCCTGAGCCAACTCCCTAAATGAACCATAAAATACAGCATTGAATTACACTGCCGACCCTGTATCTGTCTAGTTCAGCCATTAAAATTGTTTTGAGTGCATGGTTAAAGTCCCAAAAATGGCTCCAAAACCTTCCTGTGGTTAACTGGTTATAGATTTCCCAATCATGTGGTTAGGCCCAAAGTATCCAGTTTGGATACTGATTGACAAATGATGGTTTTATTCTTCAGCAACATATGATAATTGGATATACTGCTCTTTGGTTAGCTCCAAGGTTTTTATATTGAGGTGACGTTTCCCTTTCCCAATAACATGGTACTTCAGTCCCAACTCAGTCGACCTAATTATTTGGCTGCTTAGCTTTGGGACATATTATATAGCTAGAGAGCATCAAATAAAGTCCCCAAATGGGTCAAATCCCCTAAATTGTCACCCTAATCTCCATTGCACTTCAGTTCCAACCCTATATGTGTTTTAATTTGGCCATTTTTAAAGCTCGGGGATGGTATGGCCAAGTGCCATCGCTTAAAAGTTCCAAATCTGGTCCAAAACCTTCTGGTTTAAACGTTTTCCATTGATGTGGTGGCAGAGACAGATCACCCCCTCCATCCAATTAGTATCATTATAATTATAATTTGGCACAATATCTCATCATTACTGACAAGGTTAATTGTTGAACCATCACTACAAGTCAAATTTAGGTCAAGTTCAAACAAACCTACAAACCATCAAGTGTTAAGAAACCACCAAACCACATTATGAAAAGGAACTTGCCAATTGCTAGATGAGCAAAGGAAATGACTTCCTACCCAAAGACGGTCTGATTATTATTATTGTTGTTATTATTTTATTTAAAACCATGAATGATATCCTTAAATAATCTTCTAATAGCAAACAAAGCATGAGAATGTATCTTTTATGAGACAAAGATCAGGTTTTGACTGCCTCCTCCAATAAAACTGGAAACAACACCTTAATTATTTTAAACAAAGGATTTTGAAGTGTGGCTATATAGGTTCCAAGCTTATGGCATCAGGTCCAAATATACACCCGGATTCAACATCTACAGGTTGGAAAAAATGGAACTGTCCATATTTTCATCCTTTCCTCCACTGGAATTGCACCAGCTGTGGTACAGAACAAGAAGCACTTGTCAACATCAGGGGCTGAGCTTAGATTCTTGTTGTCCTCCTTGTAGATAATTTTGAAATAATGGACCAATTTTTTATTATTTGTAAATGAACCACAATTCACATCCCAAAGCTGCAGCTAGAAAAATTTTGAGACAAAACAACAACACTGCTAGTTACTGTGGAAGACTAAGTGACATTCACTCATGCCATGACCACAGTACAGAGACTTAAAGTCTAGAGCCATCTCAAAGGAATGGAACATAGCCTAACATTTTTACCCTCATTGGCTCTATTTAGCCCAAACCAGGTGTGGCACCACCATCTACTAACCTGTCTCTTTCACAACCTGGTTTGACTGGCCCAGCTAAATCTTCAGGCTAAAACTGCCCAGAGCAAGAAGAGACAGTCACTTCTGTCTATCCTCCTCAGAATGTGGACAGTTTTACTTCTTTGAAACATCGTATTGTCTTATCTTATAGAAACAAGCTTGTGGTGATATGTGTGGCGCATGAAATGTTTTTGAAATCCCTGGTGACTAGAAATCCATCTTCAACAATCTATTGCTTTTCCCTCCACCCATATATAACTTGCATACAATAGATCCCTTCATTAAGTGACGGTTCAGAAGACACAAAACCTTCCAACGTATGTCAAGAACTCATTGGTTCCTTGATTGCAGTAAAAATGGTTCCTTGATTGCAGTAAAAAGGAGCAGGTAGTGGCACTTGTGATAACAACATCAAGCTAGCTCACGTGCTGTTTTATAGGTAAAGCAAAGCAAAAAGTGCATATACAAAATGAGCAACTCCTCTCAGCCTTATAAGAATATGTGATACGATCTGAGAAAAGGGCCCACTTCGCCCAAAAACTGAATTTGCACTAGGACCTGAAATAGCTACCAAGGTTATGATTCATGATATCTCAATAAATTACCTCAGAGGCATCTTGGGTCATTGCTCTATCTTTGTGCAAAGTTTTAAGGCCAAGAAGCGCTTCCTTCCATTCAAGCTAGCAGATAGAAAAAGTTAAAAAAATAAAGAAGCCACGCGAAGCAACCGCGTGCACGGAATGAAATTACGGGCACGCGGAATTTCCCTTCAGTTTTCGTTCTTCTGAAGCAGTAAACTCTATTTGCACTTCAGCCATGAAGACCAGCAACCCCTCTTGGAAGTATTGGAAGAGTATTTCTGTACACCTAATGACCATGCAGATGATAGTGACATAGAAGATGACAGTGAGCTAAATGCATGTGTATACAAATAAAACATCATGCTTACAAAAAAATGGTGATTTCATTTCAATCAGATATTGTGTGTGTGTTTGATGTCAAATAGGAGTTGAAGCAGAAGTGATGTGAATTGATCACCATCATTCCTTGCTTCAATTGGACAGACTTCTTTGCTTCGCATTTGAAGAAGTTCTCAGGAATAAAGCGTTTCCACCAATTCATATTCAGTTCATCCGATCCAGGCACAGTGACAGCAAAGGAGCGTTCAGACACTGTATAACACCGGTTTGTGCTTGCCAAACATTGCTGGACACCAACAGTCACAGATATGCCACACATCATCATCACTCCCGCCAAAGGTTTGTCTCCAGAACGACAGTGGTACTTATTTGACAGCATCCGACAGTTCTGTCCCGAGAAGGACAAAGACATAACATGCCCCAAACCATCATCTTTTCTAAAGCCATCCAGTCGAGCTGCTCACCAGTGGTTAACGAGGAAGTGGAGAACTCGGCACCACCGACAAAAAGGGTCCGCACGTGCACGACCTGCAAGAAAGTAGGATACAATAGCAGGTCATGCCCAGAACCATGATGTCAGCATTCTTTCACTTAGCTACTCACTACCTTCTCCTTGCTAATTTTATCCTTGCTAATTTTATTTTTATGTCCTTGCTATAACCATTATCAAAGATAACCAGGATTATCTACAGCTGTAAGCACTAGCTACTCAATCAAACTATACTTTCTACTAATCCAAAACCAAAGGTAAAATAAAGTAGTGAAGGTGCAAAAACTCACTTGGACCCCTATAACTTGAAGATACTAGCTCTCAAAACAAACCAAAAATCTGACTTGTGTAGCTAGGGTGTAATTTAGTTTAAACAAAGTAGTAAAGGTGCAAAAACTCAGTTGGACCCTATGGACCCTATAGAGATGACGATAAAACTATAGATAGCTAAGCCTATAACTTGAAGATGTAGTCCTCAAAACAATAAACAAAATTCTAAACAGTTAACTTGTAGCTAGCCAGGGTGTAGCTAATAACAAACTAAGACTAACTAAGACTACACCATACCTTTCACAAGATGCCAAGAAGTTCTTCTCCCTTTGTCCCAGCTATTTAACAGGGTAGCGCCATGGCCTAGCGTTGCCTAGATCGCCCCCCTTGCCAAAAAGTACTTCCGGTACGGGTCGTCATGATTAAAAACGTGACGTCATCAAACGTGACGCGGAGTTTCGCGTATAACAACACAAGGGAAATTTCTAAACGCGTTTTCTCGTTTGACAGTGTAGTGAAGAATGGAAGCAAAACTGTGTATAACTTTGGAATGGCATTAGATCAAGGCACAATTCCAGTACCATTCTACTTAGCTATCCTTGAACTTTAACCTCATGACAATAACGCAGATATATATTTTTTGCCGAAGTGGGCCCTTTTCTCAGATCGTATCACATATATTAATCAAGTGATTTCTGAAATCTTGTCAAGCCATTCAGTTTCTCCTATGAACAATGGAGAATATTTATAACTGCCTGTCAAGCATTTCATGAATACCGATTGTAACTTTCAGCATGACTTTTTTTCAATTAAATATCACAACTGAGAGTTTATAAAGAGTGTCTCTTGCTTGCTTTTGATCACCTAAGGCCCTGGAAGTCTGATGGCTCTGATTTTGATTCTGTCATTTCCTCAAGGCTTTGCCTGATCTCCAAATTTGTAAGTAATCTTTCCACTCTAATGCTTAAGCACTGTTATCTACCAGAATATCTGAGAGACTGCATACATGTTCTTGTAATTAAAGATGATAGGAACCTCGCCTCTATAGGCTTGTGCTGTTGCCTGAACCATAAGTATGCCCATGAAACAGCTTGTCCTTTTCAAGGTTCTGAAGTGGAACTTGCCGAGAGGCATCACAATTTGTCATCCTCAGATTTAAATATAAAAACAGCATAATATATACCAAGCATAATAACTCAGCATTTCAATGAACAAACATACCAGAAAACAAGCATAACTGGCTTTCCAGCTTTATTAGAGGAGATGTATATAGCTATATAGTTGTTTTGTAGAACTACATCCTCCATTAGCTGGAAGGGGGCATGGGGAGGTTTAATGATTCCATTATTCTATATATATGAGTTTGAACAAGGGATAAAGGATAACACAATTTAAAGGTTATTGTAAATTAATAAGTAGTTATTTATACTTGTGCCAAAATAAATACAAAGATGCAATAACTTATGAGGGGGGTGGAGGGGGTTCCTTACCCACCAAATGCCCCCTCCTCTCTTCTCCCCCCCCCCCCCCCCATTTTGTCGCTGAATTCCCCTTTGTCCTTCTTTGCTGGAGGAAGGAAGTTACATTCTGGTGCTGATCAATTTCAGGAGTAGATAGAAGTAGAAGTGAGTCATAATTAAGTTAGACAAGCATCCAGGAATATGTGCAGCTGTTATTTATACTCATCACTGTTTGGGATAGGATTTCCCGAACCAACTGGGTAAGAAAATTTGACACAACCAAAACAACCACCTTCATTAATTTGTCCTACCTGTCTTGCAGTGAGTCATTACTTCTTTGCATGTATTACCTGCCGAGGCACTGTAGAGTTTCTTGAAGCATCAAAATTCTCTGGTAAAGGTGTTGGCAGATCTTTATCAAAATTGGAACATTTGACAGCGTATTATTTTTCATATATGACTCATAAGAATGTCAATCACTCCCAGCTGACATGGGTACACTGTAAAAAATAGTGTACAAAATCACTGTCGCTATAAACAAACTTATTTGAGTGTATTATACACACCCAATATTGTAGTGTGAAGAACATGCATGTTAATGCACATTATTAGTGTGTATTATTAGTGTGTATGGAACACCAATATCAAATATCACAACACCCACAATAGAGTGAAAGGTGTCAAAGAAAACTGGGCAAAGCTCTTTCACAAACTAAAACGAGTGACCCAAATTATAATTATAGTCACACCAGTGTGGCCATCAAGTGTTAAACAATTATTGATGCCTTTCATAAAGGGATGAGTGTGGGGGTCGAGACTGAAGTAATGACCCCTTTTGGTGCTGCTGCCACCAGTCTTAGATGTCTCCTACTGTCGTAACTAACCCTGGAAGCCAGAGAAGTTTAGGCTTTTAATTTCAGTGTTGATTAGGATTTCGGATTGTGAGTCTAAGCAATAGATAGTCCTGGCAGCTGGGCTTAAATACCCATACTGCCAGGAAGTAATTAAGGTGAATTCCAAGTGGGTGGTCAACATACACAGACAAGACACAAATTTATTGCATACAGGTAGGTTCAGGTAAGTCAATATAAATAGATAATTAAGCGTCAGGCAGATAGGTTCTAATGTGTTAACTATTAACGCTCTATCATTATCTCCTTATTAGGTCTTCTCCATCGGGGTGCTGGTGAACCTTGCTAGGTGTGCGTCCTGCGTGGGATGGCTCTGCTGGTGCTGTATGTGGAGGGTGGACCTCTACAATGAGCACTTCCATATAGGCATAAAAATCTATTGAATATTGAATATTAAAAAATAAGCAGACATTAAAGAAATATTCTCAAAACATAAAACCTCTGAAATGATTTTCTTTTCTGCAACGATGGAGGCTTGCATAGCACTCCCAATCCTTCTCAACCAAGTTAATATAGTGCATTCCTGAAGTAGAGAAGAAAGTTACCATGGTGAAACAATTTTGTTAGCAAGGAAAACTGCCATACAGTAACACTGTGTCCCTGCACAGGGCAATTAACAAGCCCTCAAGACACAAAGTACCAGTTGCTATACAAATATTATTACCATGGTAATGATCATGGAAGTTCTAATACACAAAAGATGAGCTCAGTAAAAAAAAAATCATTTTGTTGGGATATGAACTACTTCATATATCGAAGAAGAACTCCTATACCAAACTTAATCCATTATGTAATTCTCACCTCCTTTTTTTTTTATACATTCATCACTCTGCAAATCATATAGCATATTGAAAAGGCATTTCATGTGTGGCATCGATCTTGGCTTGGTCTATGGTGGCATGAGTTTGAGATGTCGAACACTCTTTTGCAGTTTGTCATCCATAATCAGCTGCATTTCCACTACTAGCTATATACAAAAGTATCATGCTCTTAGCTATGAGTGAGCAGAAGAGTGAGTACTGCCAAATTAGCAACCGAGTACACACAGACTGCCCAGAATCAAGTGAAATACGTGCTTGGAATAATTGTCAATGTCTTGCTCCCTTCTCAAATCAGAACAGCATTCCTGGACAATAGCTGTATACACCAGAAACAATATCTTGACTTTTCCCTCGAAGTCTGATAACAGATGCTTTAAAGTACAGGAGGGAAGAGCGAAGTAATTCAAGGACTTTCATGTGTACCAATGCATTTTTCTTATCGTATGCAGCCTAACCACTTTCAAATAGTGGGGGAAAAACCATCTCCATAGAGGATCACCTCACACATTTTGATAAGAAAGGAATGGCACGAAGAAAATCTTTACCACCCATCAATGTTGTCAACCCATCAAGTTACACACACATTCAGACCTGTTTGTCCTACTTTGAGAGCCCAAGGCTTTGAGGATAACTTCTCTTTTGGCAGAATAATTAATCAATAGTTGATTTCGGCAATGCAATTCCTGATGGGAGGAACACCACAAGAACTGAGCATTACAAAATTCATAGAATGACGAGCACAATGAGTGTAAATGCTTTGGACTCCCTATCTCAGATTATCTTTTGGATATGGCACTCATTGTTAATGCACCATCATACCCCTGACCTCGTATTTGACTTAGTGACAAACCAAACTTTTCAATAGAGTCAATAATAACGTTGGCAATATCACTAGCCCAGACTCTTTCTAGTTTAATAACCGTCAAAAAAATCTTCTCAAATGTTACAATTTAAATCTACATTTCGGATACATGTGGGTAGATGGGATGAATTATGCTTATTTTTCCACTTATAATTCTATTCTAAAATTCTCATGCACAGCTAATTCTTTGAAATCTACCTATTATTCTAATGATCGAACCTATTATTCTAATTCACAAAATTCATTTCCTATAATTGTACTGGTGCATAATAGATGTTTCAATGTAGTCTTCCATAGATGTTTGTAGATCAGTAAAAGTACTGGATAAAAGTGAAAAAAACGCGCTGCTGATGAGGGCTGTACAAGCAAAACTGTTTCGCATGCTCTTGACCACCGTGGAAGTTCACTTTCATGGTTCAAATCCAATTTGTTCATGTCTGGAGAAACTCCATTTGATTTAGTTATATAAATAGGCAGTTCAAACTTTAACTCATCCAGCTGATTATCAGAACTGAAGAAAGGAAATACTTTTAATGGTCAATGTCATAGGATGGTTTTAACTCATAAATCTTTGCCGGGTCAAACAATTTAGCATACTTAAAAGCTTCAACAGTGTGCTTGAGATCATCTCCAAATTTTTCATTGAAGTATCTGTATGCAGGTTCAACACATGCTTTAGCATAGTCAATCAGTTGCTGTTCACAAACAGGGTTGGAGAACAGCTTGCTGGCAACTGCTCTGACATTTGGTGGATAATACCAAGTGGAAATAGAAGTAGAAAGTACATTTATTTCTTCATATGCCTTGAATATAAGTGCCTTAAGTGGCCCATCCACTTCCAGGCAATATGTCGCTTTAACAAAAGGAATATGTCATTGCAAGTTCCATCGGTAACTTACGATTCTTAGGAGGGTCATAAAGAATCTGCCTCTCAAGCCTCAACATTGAGAGTGGAAGATCAACATTTTGAAGAAATCAACAAACAACACCAAATGCTTTAAGCAAGTGGTTCATTACTTCCCACTTGGACCACCACCGAGTGGCTGAATATGTTGGTACATGTACTGGTAAACCTGTAGCTGTCTTCCAGGCTAATTTCGTCTTTGGACTTCTTGAAAAAAGCCCTACCCAACCCTTCATAAATTTGTCAAGCACAGGTGTCTTGATACTCTCCCCCACGTGATCCAAGGTGTGAGAAAAGCACCCTGCATCTAAAATGTGTGGGAAGACGATACTCAATGTGCATATTGCAACATTGTTCACTGATGCACGATCCCGCATATATAGCAGCTACTAACAGATTGTTCTGCATCTTCTATGCTCTTACAGAGATACTGAAGCCGAGAATGGTTGCTCAATAAGCTTTAACCCAATTAGAAAATGGACTGTTGACAAAACTCCTTTATCCTTCCTCTTCTGGCTTGGAAGAAGAAGAGCACATGGTCCACTAAATAATTACTAAATAATTACAGACGGTATATATAATACCCAAGGTTATTTTTTAAGCCAAGCCAAGTTGAACCTTCAGTTAAAACTGTTTAAAACTGTTAAAAAACTGGTTAGTAATACATTAGTGGTCTTTCAATAATATATACTCGTCTCAATTAGATTACTGAACCACAGATTTCATCAATATACATAGTTGGTGTTATGAGATTACCAATATCATTGGTTGGTTAGGAAGCACTTGGTATTACTGTAGCACATTCTCCTTCACTAGTATGATGGCCAGAATTATGTGTTTCTCTGTCACAACCCTGAGAATGACAATCAGACTTCAGAAGGGGAATTGGGAATTACCATCTAAGTGGCTGTATAATCTGAACTATCTACTTCAGTCAATTTACCATTCTCCCTGGTTATTGCTTGTCTTTTAGAGAAATAAGATATGTCCTTTGAGCTTCTTTGCCTCTTCATTTTGAACATCATGCAACTGGACCAAGGTTAAACTAACAACATCTGCTCATAACAAACAGAAAGGTCAAACTAGCTCATAATAAAGTGCTGATTAGACAACACAGATTACAGTGGTTTGAATTATAATTATGCATCACACACACACTTCTGCAGATCTTAGCATTTAGATTTGACTCAGTCAGAAATGAATAATTGATAGTTCTATGGCCAATTGTATGGTCGCAAAATTGGTATATGAATATCATGATTAACTCGATAGCAGTCAGCACCCAAATAATTATTGTGTCTCTGTGGTAGGTTGAAAATTAAGAAGCTTATGACCCTAAGGCATACTAGGGAGTATATCTGCCAGTCTAAGTGGTACTAAGGCCCAGAAGCAATTCTACAGCCTTCAGCACTAAGTAAGTTTGCCATAGAAACAGTTAGGTATAAACTGAAAAGAAATAGCTAACTAGTTAACAAGATCAATGGCACTTTTAAGTTTTGACTACTTACCTTAGCTTCGAAATGGTAGTTTATCATCAGACAGAACAGCAAATCTAGTGTCAATTCCAAGTTAATACTTCTGTAAATAAGTATTGTAGGCGATGCAGTACTTATTAGGATCATCACACCCACTCTTTGTCAGCAACATTTCCAGCTAGGTGCGGTGTCGGAAACTCACCTTTGATGACCTTCTCTGGTCAATCAATAGTTCACCGATGACGCCCGTACTCTTGTCTTGCAACCCTAGGTGACTCTCACTAGTCAAACCTCTTAGTTCCAGACCTAGCAGGACCAAATAAAACCACTACTCACTTAGGCTAACCACAAGCTGTAAGATGACAGTAGTAACAACAATGAATTCTTCATACAATCACAATAACATAATACAGTGGTGACTAGGTTGTGTTCCGTAGTCTATTACAATTCCATGTAATTCTCCATGAATACGCATGTGCAAAGAAGGGATAGTCTTAGCATGTTAAGCGCTGTCTACTTATCCACTCTCTCTCTCTTTTCTCTCTCTACTCTCTGTCTTTATATACACAATTCATGTCTACACCACACTCCCTAACAATTCCTTATACGGTATGTTCGGGTGGTGTGGTGACTTCTCATCCTGTGGTTGCTCTGTCCAATCAGGAGACTTGTAGATTCCTTCTAGAAGGTTGTGGTTGTGTACAACCTCATCCATAGACTGCAGTGGTTTTGGTTGAGAGTCATAGAGACTTCCTTCCTGTTGAACTTCTTGTCCTCTTGTGTTTAGGGGTGTTTCCGACATGCAGTTACTAACCAAGGCAGTGGTGTTGAAGTTCTTGCTTCATCTTGCTCTACAAATCTAAACCACCCTGGAAGGAAAGATGATCTAGCTGTTTAGCGATTAGATAGCTAACTGATCAAACTACCGACTAAAAATGTGGCTATCAACTGCCCAAACTATCATCTCTTAGAAGCCCAGAATGCAAGTTACTTTGTCTTTCGTGACAAATCATGTCACAAGCTAGCTACCTAGCCAGCTTTAATAGAATGCTAGCTATTACTTTTACTTGAGCTGACATAGCTAGCTAACCGTTCTTGATGCCTCCTTCAACCTATAATTATTTTCCACCATTATTCCACATTGTCATATGGTTATGTAAAGCTTATACTAAGGTAATAGTATGTTATGCCAGACCACAGTGGTTTAGCTACAGCATGTTCCACAGGATATCTGACAGCTTTAAGTATTTCTACACGCCTATCTGTAGCCTTTAGCACTAAGTAAGTTTGCCATAGAAACAGTTTAGCTATACAAGAAATACATTGCTAGCTAGGTATTGACTAACAGAGGAACAGATCGATGGTAGTTTAGGTATATGCCCTAGCATTGATGTGATAGTTTTTTATAGCGAATAGCAACTCTAGGCCGTGCTAGTTCCAAATACTAGCTTGTAGACAACTTAGTGCATATTAGGGTCACGCCTATTCTTCTGTCAGAGTAAATTTATAATTAGCTAGTGCCCAGAAGATAGTGGTAATTAACACAATCTTCTTGTTGCATCCTGCTTTCTAAGAAACAGAGCTATCACAGAAGGTAAGGTGATCTAGTGGTTCAATGTTAGATAACCAACTAAAAGCTAGGCTGTGAACTGCCAATGATTCCTTCTAGAAGCTCAGATTGCAAGCCTTAAGTTACTTTGTTCTTCACGAAATTATTACCTTGACCTAGCTAGCTCTAATAGATGGTGCAGCGGGTTGGATTCCAGGAGATGCACAATATTGTGAAGGGGTTGAAAAGGGGCAAGGCTTTTAGTCCTGATGGAATAATTAACGAGATGTGGAAGTATGGTGGGAACAGGATGGTGGAAGTGTTATGTTCTCTAGTTAAATTGGTGATGGAGTCGAAGTTTTGGCCAGATGATTGTAGACAGAGTTATATTGTGCCACTTTTTGAAGCTGGAGATGAGGAGGTGGCTAGTAATTACAGAGGATTAGCTCTGAGGAGTTGGTAGCAAAAGTGATGGCAAGAGTGTTGTTGCAGAGAAGTAAAAACTAACAGAGGGTCAGGGTGGATTTAGACCAGGGAGAGGATGTGCTGGTGTTGAGGTGTGTGTCTGGGTGTGACATAATGAGGTCACAGGGGCATTTGTGGCATTTTTGGATGTAGCAAAGCATATGATACTGTGTGGAGGGAAGGATTGTATATGAAGATGAGAGGGTATGGAGTTCAGGAAGAATTTGTCAATGTGTGCAAATGCTTGTATGAATGAATTCAGTCAAGTGTGTTGTTAGGTGGAAAGGGGAGGCAGGACTGAGACATGGTTGTCTTTTGTCACCAGTTCTCTATAGTGTGTATGTCATGGGATTGTTGAAGGATTTGGAGGAGAAAAGGTTAGGGATTGGGATTGAAGTGGAAGGTACATGGTGTGGTGGGTTGTTGTATGCAGATGATATTCTACTGTTAGAGAAAGATCAGGCAGAGTTACAAGTGATGTTGGATGTGGTGGGGGAGTATGCAATGAAATGGAGATTTAGGTTTAATAGCGAGAAGAGAAAGTCAATGACAATTGGCGGAAAGTGTAATGGAGGAGAGTGGAAGATTAATGAGGAGAGAATGGAGAATGTGAAGGCCTTCAAATATAATGGTGTGTGGTTTGATAGGGAGATGGGAGGAAATGTTAATTTGGAGAAGATGAAGGATAAGGCAGAGAAATGGAGGGCAAGAATTGGTTATATGAGCAGGGTAAATGAAGAAATGGAGACGTACAGAGGTAAACGAATATGGCAGTTGCTAGCTAGGCCATGTCTAGAGCATGCATCTGAAGTATAGTGGACAGAAGGGAAGACAGCCTGCAAGAATTTGGAAAGAATTCAAGAGAGTGTTGGGATGAAACTGGTTGGAGGGAGTAATACAGTTGCAATGGTTGCAGTAAGAGGGAACCTGGGCTGGAGGAGGCTGGAGCAGCGAAGGGAAGAAAAGAAAGTGTTATTTGGATGGAGGTTGTATGAGTGAAGATGGGCTAGTGAAAAAAGTTGTGGCACTGTTAAGTGATTGTCCAAGTTGGTGGGCAGAGTTTTGTGAGCTGAAAAGGAAGTTTGGGGGGGAAGGAGCATTGGAGATAGTAGGCTCAAGTGCGACATGGAGGAATTGTGTAAGGGATGTTCATAAGGAAGAGTGGCGGGAGTGAAATCAAGTCTCAAGTGGTATAAGTTAGCTAAAGAAGAGTTTGGAAAAGAAAGATATTTAAGAGAATTCAGTAACACAGGAGAAGTGGCTGAGATTTAGGTAAAGGATAGCATCAGCGGGACAGTTGGGTGACAAGGTGAGGTATGGTATGTGCCGGGATGGTATAAGCTATGTGATGAAGGTGTGGTGGAAGATGTTGTGCATTTCTTGTTGTACTGTAGGAAGTTTGCTGGTGATCGAGAAAGATTATTGGATATGGTTGAGGGCATTGATGAGTCTGAAAAGTGGGTGATATAATTATAGCAAAACGAAAATGAAGAAGTGAGAGCAGGCCTAATGTTGGGTAGCAGGGTTGAAGGAAGAGGTGTTGGATGGAGTAGACAGAATTGTAATGGGGTCAAATGGTTGGAGAAGAGGAAATACTTAATGTTTGGGAACAATTAAATTTTTATTATAGAATGCTAGCTTTTCTAGAGCTAATGTAGCTATAAAATTATTGTTTTTTTAATATAAACTGAGTTTATTGAGAGTAATAGATATGAACTATGATAATTTTCATCTTGTCTCCAAATGCAGGTGGATGTTCTGAACGAGGAAACTGTAAAAGCCAGTTCTGTTATAAACTCTCAGTTGACCTGAGCTTGTTATAATATAGTCTTAAGACTCAACACTATTCCTGATGAAGGCTAGAGTATCTAGTCGAGGTTATATAAAACCAGGGAAATCGGGAACAAATCTAGAGGGAGGAGGAGCTGGAAGTGAGTTTGTGGGAGTGGCTTGAGAACTGTGCCCGGGGGGGTTAGGTGAAAACTTGTTCTTTAGAAGGTGAAAGAAGCTTTACTGCCTACCACTGGTAGACACAAATACCAAGCACCGGCTGTTCATGTGTTCTTCCACAAAAATTCCCTCTTCCAGATGCCCTAGAATTCGTTGTCAGAGTCGTCACTTGGGGGCCTGTCTAGTATTCCTGCCAAAAATCTGGGCCAAAAGGTAAATACTACTTTAACTACATTCCCAATGAAAATGTCCTCTCTATGATGAATTCTGAGCTTGCAAAAGATCACCACAATCAATCGAATGGCATTAATGAAATGACTGCCCAAGAGAGGAGGTTGAAGGTCGGTTTGAGCCATTCAACAGTAGTCAACCAATCAAAGTATGAGCAAATTCATAGTCTAGAGAGAATGACGGTGAGGAAGTTGAATGATGCAACAGTTAAAATTATTCAAGTGACAAGAATCAAGTGACAAGAATATAATATATATAAACATGAGTTTGAGCATACAAAGAATGCAACTCCTAGTACACATTCTGTGGACTCTTTGAGCCTACATAATAATCTAACCTCTCAACCTTACCTGCTATCATATGCCACAACCAGGTCTTGTCCATCAGAGATCACTCACCAACCCAGCACAAAGAGACTTAGCAGTGGATAACAATGTTGGCTCAAATAACAATGAACAAAGGTCTCATAAGGTTGATAAACACATTTCTCAAACAGCAAAAGAAGTGAACGCTGATCAACACATTGCACAGACTAAAACTACTGACTTCTCGTTCCAATCTCACAAAAAAATGGAGGAAATGATCGCTCAGTTCTTCAAAGGGAGTTATGATTAAAAGTAATAAAAGTCTCTTGGAAAGAGGCTTTCGTATGGATTGTGGTTTTGACTCACCTGAGTTGTAGCAGAGAAGGAAGTATATCGTGATGCTTTAGAAGGAGCTAGAGCTACAGAAATATATGACAAAAGTGTCTCTCAACACTAATCTTTTGGAGAGAAGGAAGGTAAATGAACTTATGTACACTATTATTCAAAATTAATTGTAAAACTTTTTACCTTAATATTGTTTTAGCATCAGCATGAGCAAATCCAAAAATACAATAAATCTGAGGATATATCCGCATCTTTACCTGGGAATCTCATGGAACTCTATCCAGGCACCTTCTCTATGACAGCAAGAAGATTGTATTTTGTTATGTTCCTAAAAATAGTTGCTCCAACATGAAGAGAATGATGCTTATTCTGAATGGTATTGTCCCCCTACAAATTCTAGTCAGGGGAAATGGCCACCAGAACCTGTGCTTAGCATATACTATGTAAATACTTATGATTACCAGTATTAACAATTATGGGGTTAACTTCTTGTTTGTTATTATATTTTGTATGTAACAGGTTCATTCTTTTCTCAATTTGAGCAGAGAAGGGGGCCATTTACAGGCTAGAAAACTACTTTATTCTTCGCAATCCAATGGAACGGCTACCGAGTGCCCATCGGAGCAAACTAGATATACCTCTGAACTATAGAAATGTGAAAAAATTTCCGGAAAACTTGAAAGCATCTGTACTTGAACTCATGAACAAGTCTGCTTTCCAAGAGTGGGTTGCACTCAAAAACTATAGCAAAGACATTCATCCATCGTTCTCTAATAGTCTTGATTATATGACAAAGTTGCCTCTTGGAACAATGAGAATTTTCCTCCCTTCATGAATCTTTGCCATCCATGTGTGATAAAATATGCCCTTTTCTTAAATGTAAAGATCCTGAACTATGACATCTTTGCCCTAATGGAATATATGAGGATTCCCCTTCATTACTTCCCTGCTGTTCCGGTCATCAGTTACTAGAGATCTTATGGAAGAATACTTCCATCAAGTGTCTTAGAGACTCAACGCTCATATTTTTGATACCTTTGCTAATGAGGTAGAATTTTACCATGATATGTTCCCAGAAGAGCTTTAAAATATTGTTCAGTGTGTCTGTCGTGAACTCTGAACTCTATTATTATGAATATGGTGATTATCACGTGATTCGTACTCTGACTCGTGTTTGACTATCTGTGTGTTGTTAAACCTTCCTGTGGTTAAGAGAATTCCAATTATGTACGACCTGTGGGTAGGCCCAAAGTATCCAGTTTGGATATTGTGGTATCCTAGCGGATGCGCTAGGTGGTACACGCAATTGAATTGTGAATAAAAATCATAACACTTGCCCAAGCACTTGTACAAAACAGACAATTGCACAAAACAGGAGATGAGTTTGCTTAAAAGAGCTAGTTACACAATAAACTAAAATCATGAATATACTTATACAATTGTTACACTACCTAAACAAGGTCCAAAGTACAGATATCAGAGATACTGATTGACAAATTATGGTTTTATCCTTCGAAAATATATGATAATTGGATGTACTGCTCACAGGTTGACTCTAAAGTGCATTTTGAGGTAACCTACTCCCCTTCCCAAATTGACATAATAACATGACACTTCAGTCCCGACTCAGATCACCTAGTTTGGCTGTTATGCTGTATTAAAGGTTTGGGACATACATAGCTAGAGAACCTGGACTAAGGTCCCAAAAATGGGTCCAACCCCCCAAACCTCTAAACTGAGACCGTGACCGCAATGCTCTTTATCCTATATCTGCCCTAATTTGGCTAGCACTAGCCCTAGCCCTAGCCCTAGCCCCAGCCCCAGCCCTAGTCCTAGCCCTAGCCCGCTATTTTTAAAGCTTTTGTGGCCTGGTATAACCATCTAAAAGCCCCAAACCAGGTCTGAAACCTTCCTGGTTAAATTATGTGCTAAATATGTGGCAGTGGGCTGATCCAGGAAGGGGCAAGGGTTGTGGGTGGAAGTGGTGGAGGGCTTATGCGAACCAACCCCCCTCCCTCCCTCTAATTCCCATCATTATAAATTTGGGGTGATATCCCATTTGCACAAACAATTGAAACATTACCACAGTGTCAGAGGGCCACTCACAGGACCTACCTAAAGAAGAGCAACTTACATTCGAACAGTCGACATTAAATAATAAGAGTGAGATTGATGAATGTAATGAGAATGAGGAATGTGTGTACAAAGATCAAGGACCACGATACAAAGATCAAGGACCACTATCCACAGGATGTCTAGACAGTGAGAGTACTATGGGACCAGCTGGCAAAGAAGTTGTCAACAGGAACTCTTGAGGTTTCTTCCGAATAATGAAACACCTCATGCCAGCTGTGATGAAACGGCCTGCAAATATAAAAAGAACAGAACTGTTATTAATGTTAGAATAGGTTGTATAGCAAGTGAACTTGAGTTATTGACATTGTTGTAATTTTATAAAAGGCGGCACACCTCATTTGTGCCAAGTATCACTGATCTATTTCTCACTGAACTAGCTAAAGCTAGTCCCTTGCAGTCAAGGAACTGCAGGGAGGGTTAAACCAGTCACTAGAGTAGAGTGACTGAGTTCTGTCCAAGAAGGGTTGCTAGTAGGCAGACTAGTATCAGCAGGCTTGGACGAGAGAGCCATCTCTACACAGCTTGCATAGCTAAGAAGCTGAATTGGTGTGGGAGTAAGCAGCTCACAGTGGTGGCAGTGGTGGGATTCTCAGAGAAGGAGTCTCCCAGACAAACATTCAACAGGAGTGTTTTGTTGTGCTTGAGTAGCTGACAAGGAGTTAGCTAGTACTAAATTGATTGGTTTCTGGCATTGTTCTCTGAAGGAGAAAGTGCTAGCTTCTCTAGGGTTGAACTAGAAGCTGAAAAGAGAGCTACTGAGTGTTCAGACCTAGTCGACACAGTGTTGCATTTTTTGGTTTTTGTTGATTTTTGTAATCAGCTAGAGGAGCACGGTTCAGGCGGCAAGCCTAGGGAACCTGAAAACCCTCTCCTACCAAGCTAGGTTGCAATTAATTTGCTGTAGTGTGCATATTACAATTGACTAAAACCTTGTTTTATCATATTTTTCCATTCTTCTCAGTCTTAGTTTGTCAATTGATCAGATGACCTTCCGATCTCAACCAGGAGAAAACCGACAACTACGGAGTGGAAGTCTCTTCCAAACTCCGGGGGACATGGAGCATGAGCCCGCAGAACTCGAACATGCCTCTGACGCTCCCATGTCTCTAACTGCAGTGATGACAGGATTCATCCAAGCCGAGGAGAGACGAGTCCAGCGAGCAGCAGAAGAAAGACAACAGGCCATGGAGCAGCGTGCTCTGGACAGGAAAATGGATGAGGAACAACGACTTCTGGACTGACAACAGGCGACTGAGCAACAGGAGAGATGGTTCCGAGCCCTGACAGTGGTCATCGCACCACAACCACTGGTTCCACCAGTGGCACCTCCTCCCAGATTGACCCTTCAAAAATTTGTAGAGGAAGTGGACGATATGAACGCCTATCTAGAAACGTTTGAAGCAACCGCCACAGCGGGAGCCTGGCCAGCACACCAATGGAGTATCTACCTGAGAAGCTCCCTATCTGGCCGAGGACTCGTAACAGTTTCGTCACTATCAGCCGCAGACCAAGCTGACTATGTTACAGTACGGAGAACTCTACTACAGACCTACCACATATCGCAGGAGTCGTACCGCCGGAAAGCGTTTGAACAGCCATTCACCACGAACAATCCAGAACTATGGTTTAGAGCATATAAACAAGCGTTCACTCAGTGGGTGGACTCCACTGGCAAAACAGCGTTCGATGCTGTCCTGTATGAACTTGCTCTCAAAAGATTACCGGGTTGGCTGGAAAACCAGATGAGGAATCTACAACCGGAAACGTTTGAAGAATTGATTGAGACCTTAACCAGATATCTCGGGAACCAGAAGAAGAGAGAAGACAGACCATCAGGCAATGAGAGGGATCGAGGAAACCCTATGAACTCTTCCTCCCGCCCTTTCAGACAGGATTCACGAGGGACTCCTCTCACTGCAACTCCCAGATGGACTCCTCCAAACCAACAGAGATGACAAGACCATACACCATCACGACAGACACCCCAGACTAACCAGGAATGGAATGCTACAAGTGTGGGAAACTCGGGCATTTTCAGCGGGACTGCCGTGTGAAGATAGAACAAGCAAGGTGTAGCATTCAGATGATCCCCCAACGTCAACAAAAACTACCAGAGTGGACCAAAATGGTGAAAATAAACGGAAGGAAGATGGAAGCCCTACTAGACACAGGGTGCACGAAAACACTTGTTGTCCACCCCAGGTGCATCAAAGAGAACGATTACCTGGGATGGAACATTCCTTACAACACAGCCTCATCAAAGGAGACGTGTTTCCCGGCAGCAAATGTGACCCTTGAGGTGGAAGGAAAGAGCATGGTGATGATTGTAGGAGTTTCAAAACACCTCAATGTAGATATGTGCATGGGAGGAGATGTTCCCCACTTTAGGAGGTATCTGCAGAAGGCTCTCACCACCAAAGGACCAACGCGTGAAGAGCTAAACACCTCATCTACTTCCATCATGACCGAGTCAGGCATGGTAGTGACCCGTGCTCATAAGCTGAAGCTGGACAACCTCGAGGAGGAGGAGCGGCGGCAACAGGAGCAAGACGGGCCTATCATGTCTGCACTCTACCCGGTCGGTGATGAAAGGGAGACAGAGGGAGAGACGCCGGAGACGGAGATAGAGACGACCTCTTCGGAGCTGCTAATGGCAGGGAGTGAAACGACCCCTCCTGAGATGACTACAATGACAGACGAGACCTCTGGTAACACAGCGGAACCACTAGATGGCATCCTCTCAAGAGAAGAACTGAGCTCCGCTCAGAGGTATGATGCAAGTTTAAAATGGGTACGAGAAAAAGCCAAAAAGAGCAGTGACCCTTATTATTGGAAAGAGGGTTTTTTAATGCGGAAACCTTACCATGCATTAGGCAAATACCTAGTGGTGATACCAAGGGTAGCACGGGACAAAGTACTTAGCATGGCTCACAACACCCCCATATCAGGTCACTATGCACATGAGAGAACTCTCCAGGCTATTAGAGCTCGCATGGATTGGCCGGGAATCACTAAAGATGTTAAAGAGATGTGTACCTCTTGTCCCATCTGCCAGAAGGCTGGCCCTGCAGTCATAGCTAAGGCCCCCTTACATCCCTTGCCAGTGATGAAAGCCCCCTTTGTGAGAATAGCCATGGATGTATTTGGCCCCCTAACCAGAACCAAGGATGGCAATAAGTACATTTTAGTCCTGATGGATTACCTCACAAAATGGCCGGAAGCCTATGCCCTCAGGAATGTGACCACAGAAACTGTGGTTAAATGCTTAGTGGATGTTACTGCACAAATTGGTGTCCCCGAAGAGTTGTTAATGGACAATGGGTCAAATTTCATGTCTAAAGTCACGAGAGAATATTGCAGTCTAACCGGCATCAAACAGATCAGGACCTCCCCATACCACCCCCAAACGGATGGTATGGTGGAGCATTTTAACGCCACCCTGAAGAGGTTACTACGGAAACTCACACAGAACCCGAAAGTAGAATGGGACCGTTGCCTGCCCTATATATTGTGGTCCTGCCGTGGCACAGTCCATAAGACCACTGGGTTTACCCCTTACCAATTACTGTTTGGTAGGCAAATGAGAATGCCCCTCGACCAGATGGTAAGGTACCAACAGGGAAAGGAGGAACTGAATGAGAGCAGCATGACTGAGTATGTGGCTACCTTAAAAGCCAATATAGAAGTTGTAAGAGACTTAGCATTCGAAAGAGAGAACACTGAAAAAGAAAAGCCAAAAAAATACCATGACCAGGGTGCCAAAGAAAGATCCTTTGTGGTTGGGGATTTTGTCTTAGTATTTAGACCAATGAAACAGAACAAACTAAACAACCAATGGCAGGGACCTTTTCCCATATCCCAGAAATTGACAGATGTTACCTACAAAGTTGACCTGGGTGGTAGTGTGAAAACGTATCGGACCTTTCATGTAAATTGCATGTAGAAGTGGACCTCCCCAGCGGCTGCTGTCTTCATAGCTGGCGAAGTTGACCCCGAGGACTTAGAAGAACAACCCTCACAGGCCCTATCAGTATCCCATCAACAAGAACTAGCAAGGTTTAAGGAGAAGTATCAGGAGGTCCTACAGGATAAGCCTGGTAGAACTGCCTTAGTACAGCATGCAATCCCAACAAAAGATGTGGCCCCTATCTGGTAACCCCCTTACCGGTTGGCCCACCATTCCCAGGAGATACTAAGGGAAGAGATCAAAACCCTTCTAGACCAAAACATCATAAGGGCCTCACGCAGCCCATGGGCGGCGCCCATAGTGCTAGTGAAGAAAAAAGACGGTACCCAACGAATGTGTGTTGATTATCGGAAACTAAATAATGTCACCATTAACGACCCATACCCATTGCCCAATATTGAAGAGCTCATTGCAGATATTGGCCCCTCCAAGTATATTACCACCTTAGACTCGTCGAAGGGGTACTATCAAGTCCCAGTCACCCCCAAAGATAGAGAGAAGACGGCGTTCGTCACTCCGTATGGCAAATACGAGTTTTTAACTATGCCTTTCGGTCTGATTTCAGCACCATCGACGTTCCAAAGGCTGATGGACGAAGTTCTAAATGGGTTACATACATTTGCCGTGGCTTACTTAGACGACATTCTCATTCACAGCCCAACATGGGAAGATCACATGAACCATTTGGACGTAGTATTCAATAGGCTCCAAGAGGCTGGATTAAGTGTTAAACAGAGAAAATGTACATTTGCAAGTAACAGCTGTGTGTACTTGGGACAAGTTGTGGGTAGTGGGAGAGTACAAGCTATGGAATGCAAAGTGTCAGCAGTTAAAAATTTCCAAATACCACAAACAAAGAGGGATGTCCGATCCTTCCTTGGGTTATGTGGCTACTGTAGGAAATTCATACCAGGATTTGCTACTTTAGCCACACCCATGTCGAACCTGACCCATAAGATCATGCCCAAAAAGGTTGTATGGACAAACATTTGTAACCAGTCCTTTTTAAGTTTGAAGGAGGCTTTGACTCCAGATTGGTCTAGACCTTTCATACTTCAAACGGATGCGTCAGCATCCGGGTTGGGGTATGTGCTGAGCCAAATCAATAGCAAAGGGGAGGAACACCCAATCGCGTATGCTTCCAAAAAACTCCTCCTGAGTGAACGAAACTACTCAGCCATCGAGCGCGAGGCTCTGGCAATTGTGAAGGCGGTTAAACATTTCCGAACGTACTTAGAAGGTACCGCATTCACGATTCAGACCGACCATAACCCTCTCACACACTTAGGCAATCTAAAGGACAGCCATGGAAGGCTGGCCCGGTGGGCCCTGGCTCTCCAGCCTTACAACTTTACGATTGTACACCAATGTGGAGCTGCCAATGCCAATGCAGATGGCCTATCAAGAGACCATGGTGGTTTCTTTGTCCATGGTGGTTTCTTTGTCCATGGTGGTTTCTTTGTTCATGGTGGTTCCTTTGTCAACAGTCAGGGGAGGTTTCCCTGACATTCCTCCCCCGTTAGATCGAGACCCTTGGTCTCGACTAAGGCAGTCGGCATTTGCATTTGCTGAACCAGATCTATGAGAGATCAGAAAGTCATAGGCTTGTAATGATAAAGCCCATCTAGCCAATCGACCATGGCTGTCCTTTAAGTTTGCTAAATGCAAAAGAGGGTTGTGGTCAGTCTCGATCTTGAACTTGGTACCCTCTAGGTAGACTCGGTAATGCTTTACACCAGCAACGATCGCAAGTGCCTCCCTCTCGATGGTTGAATAATTCTGCTCCCTGGGCAATAATTTCCGCGAGCCATACGCAATTGGATGCTCTTCTCCCTTGTCATTTATTTGGCTCAATACATAACCCAACCCCATTGCTGAGGCATCTGTCTGTAATATAAACTGCTTCGTCTAATCTGGAGTTGATAGAATTGGTTGATCTGTCAAAGCTTTCTTTAATGCTTGGAATGCTGTGTCACATTCCGTTGTCCAGATCACTTTGTTTTCTTTCATCTTTTTTGTTAAGTTCGTGAGGGGGCAAGCTATCGTAGCAAATGATGGAATAAATTTGCGATAGTAGCCGCAGAGTCCTAGAAATGCTCGAACGTTCTTCTTTGTCTTTGGGATCATGTAGTTCTGCACGGCTTCGATCTTGCATGACATCGGGAAAACTTGACCATCACCCACCAGATGACTCAAATAACAACATTGACTAACCCCAAAATTACATTTCTTTTCTTTTATGGTTAACCCCGCTGCCCTCAACCTTTCCATCACTACCCTCAAATGTTTCAAATGATCTTCCCATGAGGTACTATGAATGACTATATCAGCGGAGGAAAAATCATGTAATCCTTCTAAAATAGAATTCATAAGTCTTTGAAATGTGGAAGGGGCTGACACCAAACCAAAGGGCATTGTGAGATATTGATATTTCCCATAAGGTGTTGAAAAAGCTGTTTTTTCTCGACTCCCCTTTTCCACAGGCACTTGGTGGTATCCCTTAAAGGGAGGCTTGCAGGGAAATTTTTTTTTTGTTGTTGTTGCTCTTATCTGCTCAATAGGATGTGCTGGTTATGTATAAAAAAATTTAGCTTCTAAAAACAAACCCTTGTTCAGCTAGAGAGCCTTCTTTGGCCTCATTTTGACAGTCAACAGGTCACTTCCTGTTTGGGGGCGTGACCACGCGATGATGTCACAAGGAGACTGATTTCAATGGCTGATATATACACCGGAAACAGAAGGACTCTGTCTCTGTAACTAGCTCTAGCAGCCTGCACCTCTCCTTTTCTTCTTCAGCAATTGAAAGTTCATCTGAAATATCAGATACAGACCTAGCTGAAGAGCAGCAATCAAGTGGAACAGTAGAGCCTTATCTCTATGAACCTTCAGAAGATGAGGATAGTAGTGTAGGCACTGTTGAAAGTGATGATTCATTGCAACACAGACTAGAGAACACTGACTGGTAAGGATTAATTGGCTAGCTCTAGCTAGATTTACTCCACAGGTGAAACAGTGGTCATTGCCAGGTGATGCCTACTGGTCTTGAGTGTATTTGCTGCCATGTAATTGACAAGACAATGTCCAAGATGCAGGAGGGTGAAAATGTAGTCAGCTGTATCATAGATCATGAGGGATTTGGTCGAGTGTGCCTCAATACATGGGTCCTTCAAGCAGCCTATCTATCAAATTTCCAGGAATTGATTCCCAGGCAGCAGAGACCCAATCAATGCTTGTTATCTTGCTGAGGGCTGCTTGAGATTGCCATGGGATGTTCTACTGTTGCAAGTCCTACGCCATTCCATCCACAACTCTTTCATTTTCTCTTTAAAGGGCTTATTTATGGACACATGCATAGGCTGTGCCAGTGATGTGCAACCTTTATCGGCAGCAGTATGGCGTTCATCACATTCCCTTACATGAGTAAGTAGCTATGTTGTCAAATTAACCAACACATCAAATACTATTTTTATTGTTATAGGCGCTACAGATTTATTTCATATTGCCAATTAACTAGCTGGTGTTGGGGGTGGCTTGGAAGAAGGGTCAGGGTTGTTCTTCCAAGAGCTATGGTAATATTCAATTATTATTGTACAAGTTAAAGCGACTTCTGTAATGTATATGATTGTCTTCTCATTACAGGATACGTAGATGACCTCATCGATGAAACTGTGTTAGTTTATCAGAGTGGAGTTGGAAGCAAAGATGCTCATGCAGAGGATATGCCTAAACCTCTTCTTTGCAGTGATTATGAAAGGCCTGATAAAAAGGAAGCAGTGCAGAACCACAGAAGTCGCTTTAACTTGTACAACAATAATTGAATATTACCTCTATTACTAAATCAATCCATTCACAACATAAGTCAAATATCAGGGTACTTGAATCCACTGTAGTTTTCTGATGGAAATGTTTGTCTAATCTTTGTAACTGCACAGCTTGGAAGAACCACCCTGACTCTTCTTCCAAGCCACCTCCAACACCAGCTAGTTAATTGGCAATATGAAATAAATCTGTAGCGCCTATAACAATAAAAAAATTGTATTTGATGTGTTGGTTAGCTACTTACTCATGTAAGGGAATGTGATGAACATCACCAGTGCCATACTGCTGCCGATAAGTGAAATAGGCTGCTTGAACTATGTATTGAGGCACACTGGACCAAATCCCTTATAATCTATGATACAGCTGACCACATTTTCACCCTCCTGCATCTTGGACATTATCTTGTCAATTTTATGGCAGCAAATACACTCAAGACCAGTAGGCATCACCTGGCAATGACCAGTTTCACCTGTGGAGTAGGTGAAGTAGATTCAGTAAATCTAGCTAGAGCTAGCCAAATCCTTACCAGTTAGTGTTCTCTAGTCTGTGTTGCAATGAATCATCACTTTCAACAATGCCTACACTACTATCCTCAGCTTCTGAAGGTTCATAGAGATAAGGCTCTACTGTTCCACTTGATTGCTGCTCTTCAGCTAGGCCTGTATCTGATATTTCAGATGAACTTTCAATTGCTGAAGAAGAAAAGGAGAGGTGCAGGCTGCTAGAGCTAGTTACAGAGACAGAGTCCTTCTGTTTCCAGTGTATCAGCCATTGAAATCAGTCTCCTTGTGACATCATCGCGTGGTCACGCCCCCAAACAGGAAGTGACCTGTTGACTGTCAAAATGAGGCCAAAGAAGGCTCTCTAGCTCAACAAGGGTTTGTTTTTAGAAGCTAAAAAAATTTATACATACCCAGCACATCCTATTGAGCAGATAACAGCAACAACAAAAAAAAATTTTTTCCCCTGCAAGCCTCCCTTTAACTAGATCTAATGTAGTTATGAATATTTGGCTCCACCTATGTTGTTAATCAGCTCTTCGATATTTGGTAGTGGATATGGGTCCGCTTTGGTCACTAAATTCAATTTGCGGTAGTCGATACACATCCTTGTCCCCCCATCCTTTTTAGGAACTAAAACTATGGGCGCTGCCCAAGGACTGTGAGAAGATTCAATGATACCCTGATCTAAAAGAGTTTTGATCTCCGAGCGCAAAAATTCTTTCGCTGTGTGTGCTAACCTATACGAAGGCAATCGTATTGGTAGTACATCCCCTGTAGCTATCACATGCTCTATTAAGTCAGTCTTTCCTGGGGTTTCCTTGATAACATCCTTGAATTGTTGTTTCAATTGATTTAATTGTGTGTGTTGCATGTGAGAGAGAGAACGTGCCTTTGATACCTGGTTCAAATTGAACTGGTCATCTAATTCTTGGTCTTCCACTAGAAAGACTGCTGGGGCTGATGTAGTCCATAACTTCATGGTATTCAAGTGAAAAGTTTTTAGTGGTTTCCCTGTTTTCCCCGTGTCCACCTGATAAGTTACCTCGGTGATCTTTCTCACAATTGGAAATGGGCCTTGCCACTCATTTAACAGTTTATTCTGTTTTCGCGGTCGGAATACTAAAACAAATTCCCCAACCTCAAATTGTCTTTCAATAGCTTTCCTATCATGGTATCTCTTTTGAGACCGTTTCTCTTTCCTTTCTTTTTCCTGAGCCAATTCTCTCACTAGTTCAATGTTAGCTTCCATGGTTCGAATGAACTCGATAACATCAACCTCACACTCTTCCTCTTTTCCTTTCCAGAATCTAGCTAAATTCTCAAGGGGTGTTCTCATCTCCCTTCCGAATAATAGCCTGAAAGGTGAAAATCCTGTGGTCGCATGGACACTACCCCTATAGGACCACAAAACAAAAGGTAGGCAATCATTCCATTCTACCTTTGGGTTGTTCATTAACTTCTTCAACAACCTGTTTTGAACCGTTCCACCATACCATCTGTTTGGGGATGGTATGGGGAGGTTCGAATCTGTTTGATTCCAGTTCTGCTACAGAACTGCTTCATCACTTTTGACATGAAATTGCTCCCGTTATCTGATAGTAACTCTTACTAGTCGATTTAACTCTGGCAGTTAAATCGACTAAACAATTTACTACTGTCTCAGCTGTGGTGTTTTTTAACGGAAATGCTTCCGGCCACTTTGTGGTATAATCTATTGCCACTAGAATATACTTATTCCCAGCCTTAGTTCTTTTTAAGGGCCCAAAGATATCTAGAGCTATCCTGGAGAACGGTTCCTTGACAATAGGTAAAGGGT
This sequence comes from Cladorhizidae sp. MBARI D1340-BT2, assembly GCA_028752905.1. Taxonomy (NCBI): domain Eukaryota; kingdom Metazoa; phylum Porifera; class Demospongiae; order Poecilosclerida; family Cladorhizidae; species Cladorhizidae sp. MBARI D1340-BT2. Next base: position 8,071,208 of record JAQNBH010000018.1, on the reverse strand, counting down.
ATAGTGGTGCCTTAGTCACTACTGGGGCACTACTGACTAGCCTTCTGGCTAATGGGGCATGACTGACAAAGTTCTTTTACATCTAAATCAATCCCTGGCCAATCCAATCGTTGTCTAATGGCGTCCAAGGTTCTTTCACGTCCAAAATGCCCAGCCACTACTGAATTGTGAAGACCTTTACTCTTGCCATCTTACGAACTATCACTAGGCTTTTTCAACCAACATGATAGGGTTCTCTCATTAGTAATCTTCCCTCCGAAAAGTAAGGACTACCCTTGCTATCAGCTTTTTTTCTCACTTTCATCAAAGTTGTGTCCTTCAGCTGCTCCTGCTGCAGTTGTTCAGGTGAGATTGCATCAATGCTCATTACTTCTGTGCTGCTTGAGTCGTCCCTTGCGACCTGCAGAGGAATAGTCTCACCTACTGGTTCTATATCCTCCTCAAATTTGGACTCCACTGGTACAGTTGCCACTAGATTAGACTCTTCAGCTACATCCTCTTCCATCTCACTTCCACTTCCCTCAGAGTCAAGAGAGTGCGTGACTGGTTCCTCTTCCTGCTGCAACTGAGTGTCGATCTGGGTTTGCACCTGTTGCTGAGCCCTTGTTGTCACCATCATTGACTCTGTGGTTGCGGCGGTGGTTGGAATGTTTTCTTCTTTTTTGGACTCTGTCTCCATCGCTTCCCTAATATACTTATGGAAATGGGGAACATCATGCCCCAACAAAAGGTCAGTAGTTATATGTCCTGAAACTCCTACAGCTAACTCTAGCCTTTTGTCTCCATCCACTTGTAACACTACCTTGGCTGCTGGAAAATATGTTTTTCGAGCACTGGCTGTGGTGTATGCAATTTTCCATGGTAGGTAATCTGTCTTTTTTATGTGCCTAGGATGTACTATGGTCTTCATGCACCCTGTATCAAGCAACACTACTGCTGGTTTACCATTGACCTTCACATTGCGAGACCAAGCTGGTACTTTCTCACATTTAATTATCCCACAGTTTGCTTTTTCCAACTTGACAACACAATCTCTTTTCATATGCCCAGGTTTCCCACAACGATAACACTCCAGCAGTTTAGCTTGCATCATACTACTATTAGTGTTACCTTTGTAGCGCTCATCCCTGCGGCTAGGTGGAAAACGTCCGCCTCTCTCGTTGGCTTCGCGGCTCTCATTAGTTGCACTTCTTCAACTCCTTTTCTGCTCAGGTTTCTGTGTTGAGGCTACTTCCTTCTCTCCTCTGGATGAGCTCAGATAGCATACTACAGCTTCTTTCAGGTCTTCATAAGAGGCTGGATTGAGCTGCCTCATTCTCGCTTCTAGCCATCGAGGAAGTTTCTGCAACGTTAATTCGATTAATAACGTGTCATATTGGGACTTACCACTGGATTGAATCCAACGATTAAACGATTGTTTTCGGTCCCGGAACCAATTCTCAGGGTTCCCTTGGTTGAAGTTAACTTCAAACACTCTCCTCCTGTAGCTCTCTGTGGAGACTTGATATGTAGAGAGCAGGGTTGCTTTGACAACATCATAGTCCTGCTGTTCCATAGCAGTCAATGATGACACTGCCAGCATCCCCTGTCCCGACAACGAACTACGTAGGCAGGCAGTCCACTGTCTCCTTGGCCACCCTCCTACTTCAGCAGTTACTTCAAAGGTATCTAAAAAGCACCCATGTCGTCTACTCCCTCGACATATTTGTGTAATGTCGATTTAGGCATGGGGGTAATTGTTCTTCCCTTGCCGGATTACGCATTTCTGCCAAAAGTTGTTGCCATCATTGCTCTTGGCATTCTTGTCGGTCGCAGTCTTCATGGCGGTGTTGCTCTTGGCGTTCTTGTCGGTCGCGGTCTTCACGGCGGTGTTGCTCTTGTCGGTCGCGGTCTTCACGACGGTACTGCGCTTCGCGATCCATCCTCTCTTCCTCTCTCAGTGCCCGTGCTTCATCTGCTTGAAGCCATGTAGCCATCATCTCTGTTCTCGAAACCCCCTGCTGTTAACTGTTAGCAGGTGTTGAAAAAGGTTGGTGGTGGTGCTCCTCAATGGTGTCTCTGGGCATAGCAAAGCTCAGAGTAGTCAGGGAAGGTTTCCCTGACAATGGTCTTCCTGTCCTGTTAAATGATAGCTCCGCCAATAAGGGTAACTTTCAAGCCCTGCTAAAGTTTTAAGTAGATACTGGTGACAATGTACTGAAAGAGCATTTGTAAACTGCCAGCCACATGCAATGCTACTTACGTCAGCAAGGAAACACAAAACCAGATGATTGTGATTTGTGGAGATACGAAATCAGTGATTCAGGTACTTTTCAGTCATTGAAGATGAGACAACCAATTCTGCCAATGACGAGCAACTGTCAATAAATGCTCGGTACTTAGACAGTGGCAAGCCACAAGAGAGGTTTTGTGGTTTTAACGAATTGTCTTTTTGGCATTATGGGTTAGGCTATTGCTAATGACATCATCACTCAATTGACTGATTGCCAATTGGAACCACAGTTATTACATGATAATCATTTGATGGAGCAGGCAGGTCAAGTGAAGCATCTTCACGAATAGCATCTATTTATCCCAGAGCACTAGCTATACATGCATTGTGCAGTGCACAGATTAAACCTCTGTGTGGTAAAGTGTCGCAATAATATTAGGGAGGCCTGGACAATGCTGATAAAATTGCTCGGGTTTTTTCTAACTCTCCGAAAAAGCAGCTGTCACTAGAGAAATGGAATGATGACACACTAGAAGGAAAGAAGATAAAGGAACTTTGTCATACTAGATGGGTTAGAACCACAAGGCTTTCCAGGTATTCTCATATCTTTATCTTCCTTTAGTTGGTTGGTTAGAAGCAATTTCGCTTAGTCAAATGGCATATTCCATAGGTGTGTGCACTTGGAGTATTATTGATTTAGCTAGCAACCATTCACAAAACAATCATTGAGAAAGGAGTAGGACCAACTCCATCAGTCTCCCCTTTAGTCAGAATCCCCCAAAAGAACACTGATGTCCATTTGTGTGTTGACTTGAGAAGGGCAAACAAGGCAATTAAAGGGAGGGACATTATAGCCCAATGATTGAGAATTTCATTACAACTGTATCATTTGTCAGGCAAATGATATCATCAAAACCTCACCAGATGTCAATTTTGTCCTCCAGAACTATGGCTACATGTCGATTTCTGTTGACCATTCTCAACCAGAGAGTATCTATTTATTGTGATTGGTGCCTACTCTCATTTTCCAGAAGCAGAAGTCCACTCTACAACAGCTAAAGGGACAATTTCCCAGCTAGATCAAATTTTTGCTGCAACAGAATTCCGAGGATTCTCAAAAGTGACAATGGTCCCCCTTTTTTTTGGAAATGAGTTTAAATCCTACAATAGGTAATGAATATCTCAACCACTATATCACTCCATTATGGGCACAAGATGCTAACTCAGAAGTTGAGAATTTACTCATAAAAGTGATTTGCTCATCCCATGCTGAAGATGGAGGAAAAAAGGATCTATATATGTATTCATGTTGAATTACCGAGTGACATTGTACAACTGGAAGTACCCCATCTGAGTTACTGTTCAATAGAAAGATAAAAAACAAGCTTCCCTAATTGGAAATCGATGATGATCTGTTGGAAACAGAGTCAAGGTCAAACAAAAGGATCAACAAGATACAGACATATCGAAGAAGTATGCAGAAAAGAGAGCATGAGCGCAAGTTTCTGGTCTCAAAATGGGTGAAGAGTTCTCCACCCTCAAAGAAAGAAGACAAGTTTACCACAAAGTTCGACCTATCACTTTTCCAAATAGTAAGATGAAGAGGGTCAATGATCACAGCTATCTGAAATGTAAAATATGTCATTCACAATGTATCTCGGTTCAAGAAGATAAATTGGCAGGCTATAGGACCAGACTTTCCAGATGCTGATGATGACTTGGAAGATGAAGATGAAAATAACGTCCCCTCACAAGAAATACCACAACAGAATGTGCTACTAGTGAATTCAGTTCATCCAACAATTGACATGATATTCTACCAGGATAAGACATCCAATATGTTGTTGGTATGTCCATAACATTCCCCAAGAATGAGCTGACTTGTGTATGGATTTATCTGTCTTTACAAACTGTAACTGAGGTTCTCTTTGCCTTTGATGAAACAAGTATCCGATGTGAATTGAGGGATGAAATTGAGATGACAGGTCTGTCTTGCTGAGTGCTGGTCTACTTGTGCACCAAAAATGTGAGGGTCTTGTGGTCAGTGCAAACATGACAATCATGTCCTTCAATGAAATGCCTGAACTGCTTCATAGCCAGATATACACCTAGAATCTCACTGTTGAAAATGCTGTAATGCATTTCCGACAGTTTAAAAAAATACATAGGAGATGCGGATCGGATCACACTCCTAAAATGTACTGCTGAAGACAGCCTCCACAGTGTGCCTGATGTCAGTGTCAGCATTTAGGGGTAGATAGTTTGTGGCTTTGGCAAGGGATTACTTTATCCCTGTAAAAGTCATTACTGCATCATTCCTCCAGGCCAGTTGATGAAATTGGTGTTTTGGAATTGAGTGGTTGAAGGTTCTGTTCACACAGGGGAATAAAGTGATGGTAAAAGTTGATGAGGCCTAAGAATTCAATAGCTGCTGTACCAACATAGGCTTTGGGAATGGCTAAACAATGTCATCCTTGCTCTCCAGTGGGTATGCCCTGACTGTTGATGTGATGTCCTAAGAACTTGAAACTGTCGACCAAGTTAGCATGAGATTGGAGGCCCAGCAGTTTCAATTTGAATTGTGACATGTTTAGACTGATTGATGGGTTGGGAGGAGTGAGCTTGGCAAAATTGGAGAGTAGAGCTTTGAACTCATTGAATGGCGCATGTGATAAAAGGGTTGGGCTAGTAGGTGTGGTTCCTGTACAGGAGATTCCCTGTATTTTCCGAGTGTCAATGAAGGAGTAAATTGACACCTTGTATCGGTCTCTCAGCATCTGCCATAAGTGATAATTGTGGCATCGTTAACCTCTTGTAAGGTCAGGAACTCATGATGATGTTTGCTGTGATGGGTGTAATTATGCTCACTTCTGCACCATTGTCAACAAGAAATAATGACCAGAGCATCAATCAGTTAGGTTAAGAAATGCAACTAGGAAGTATGCTAGAAATGTTCGTCGCCACCAGCAGAGGATGGAGTCTTCCATTGACAATTGTCGGGCTTGGCTAGGGGACTGTCTGACCACGGGTGGGTGAACATGTCTGGTTTGCATGGGCAGAGACTTCATTAATTCCTGTAAATGGAGTACAGAGGCTCCATTCCTGCAGCTGCTGAGGGCATTGGGGTTACTTAAC